>OY754973.1:10507252-11014752 GCA_963576475.1 Molanna angustata
TGGTGTATGCTGGCACTGGTTTCTTAATACACCAGCTGGTATATTTCCCACCAACGAAAATTCTATCATTTTCCAATGAAAATCTCCTTTACAAAATGCAGTTTTCAGCGCACCAATCCTGAACAATGGCTCACAATACCTACGTTAAAAAGGCTGTCATTTTTTTTGTACATCTATTTATATAACACACATGTTTAATGCATACCATCACGCCACGCGCCTGTTATTGAGGTAGGCAGAGAGAAGGTTCATGCACTTCTGTATTTGCATATATTCATCGCCTCACTCACATTCATATAATATTATTGTTTCATACATGCTTGTCTATTAATATATATTCTTTTAGAATACTGTTCTGGGTATTAACTATCTTTTTTAGATTTTATTCCAATCTTTTGTTTATAATACTTTACATGAGGCAACGCTTGATTAAGAGTAGACATGCAGTCTTCTTGATTCTCTCACTAATAATTGCAAACCCTTCTGGATTTGTGTATAAATTAAGGTGGTTTCAGCACTTCCAAAAAATCTTCTTCTCCCTGGCAATGATTATTTTTTAATGGTTGTGTGGTTTGCTTTTTCCTTCTTCCCCACTACTCTGCTCTCTCCTGTGCGTATTCTAGGAAGTCATTCCAGTCTCGCACGTCATATATTTAGTGAACCTACGCTTAGGTCTACCAGGTATATTAAAAACGCCCTCTTGCCTTTCTGGATAACTTCTGCTTATTTTCCCGAACCACCGCAGTCTGATTACTTGCGTTTTGTCGGATATGCAACCCAAACTCCCACGCATGTAGGAGTACTGGATCCAATCGTGCTTCGTAGCACTGCGCATCATCCAGCTATGCATCTTCGTTATATGTTAACAATGACCTGTAAACATTTCAATAACGGTTCTTTCATTTTTACCTCCAAAAAATAAGTAAGGCAGTTTGGGAAATCATTTACGTTGGGAATGATATCATAAGATACAGATGTGTCTGGTTCTTATAGAATCAGATAGGTACCAATGAAAGCATGGAACGTGTTTCGGGTATGAGGCAAAACTTTAAATAAATTGCGGCCGCCCCTCGGCGCCCAAAACGCGATACGCCCCTGTCAGCCCATATATCTCTGCGGGACACGAGAACTTTTGCAAACCTTCGTGGGCCTTATTCGTGAATCTTCGTGTCGCTGCTAGAGATGACCCCCAGTCTACGGAACTGGAGGAAAACAACAAACAAAAATAGAAAAGCAGAGATGTCCCGTTCCTGCCATAGCGTGCCGCCCATCGTTAGACACACGATACCTACAAATGTACTCGTACATATAGTACAACGACTTTCTTAACACAGAGCACAAATAAAATAATGGGCCTTTGCCGATACTGGTTATAATCAAATTATTGGATAGTACACAGGCGCTAATCTCCTATCCCTCCCATACCTAACTGTGTATGTTTGTATTTGTTGTTGACTGATATTATTTGTACTTATAGATGGTTTTTTTTTGGCATTGTCATTAGGTATATCATCTTCTCTGTCCTCCGTCCTCCCCTGCTGAATATAGGCCTCTTCCATATCCTTCCATTTCTTTCTGTCGGTTGCTGCTTACAGCCGCCAATTTTTACCCCCCACAGCGGCTTTGTCGTCGGACCATCTTTTTTGAGGTCTTCCGACGCCTCTCTTGTTTTCCCAAGGTCTCCATCTTAATATTATAGGGGTCCTTCTTGTGGGGTCTTGTCTTGCAATATGGCCCGCCCATTGCCACTTCAATCTTGCTACGCGATCCATGACATCCGCTACTCTGGCTCTCTTCCTAACTTCCTCATTTCTTATTATTTCTCTTAGGCTTATACCAAGCATGGATCTTTCCGTGGATCGCTGTGTGCATTAGGTAGGTATATCATATCTGAGTTAAAATATCAAAGTTTAAATGAGCTGTTGGCTTCCCCAAAGAAAATAAAACAAAATATAATAAAAAAATAACTAAGGACAAGAAGAGCTGCTGAAAACACCAGATTACACCGGTTGGCATCGATGATACAATAGAGAGAACTCTATGACACGTATGACGAGCACGGTATAATGATTTCCTTCAAGGTGGGATGCTCGAGACGGGCTGATCCCTTAATCAGAACGGACGAAAGCCCAGTACAACGCCTCATAATCTCCACTCCTCAAGGACGAACGAAAAAGATCGGGAGGTCCCAAATGTAATAAATTGACTCTATCAACGCTTATACATACATACTTACTATGGATCAGAAGATGCCAAACAGATTCAACAGAAGGTCAGGAACGGAAGAGACTTCTAGTCACAACTAAGGCAGCTAGGGCAACGAGGGAAGTCGAGCTTATGTTGATGTTGAAAGCATAAACCGATGTTGATATTTATTATTATTAAAAAGGGGTGCGTCATACTACAACCAAGTATTTAATATTCATATTATGGTGAAAGTTTAACATTTTTTGTGGATATACATAGAACAATAACTGAATTGACTTGTAACCTTTTTTTGTTTGTTTTTTCAGTCTTGTTTTTGTGTAGCTTTTGACTTGTTTGAAAATCATGTTTAACCTTTTTTCATAACCCTTACATGTAAATTATTGATGTTTTTATAATATAAATGTCAAAACCTTAGTGATTTAATGTTTTATGAATTATTTTGTAGATGTGCAATAATTTTAATACGAGATTTCGTCTCAATTAAAGAGGGTTTTTGTGAAATGTATAATATATATTATGTAAATTGTGATTTATTCGATTAATTGATTAAAAAAATAATAAAATAAAACGAAAAAATATTTTTGTGCCACTCTCCACTATTGCAAATATTCTTTGAGCAGAAAAAATGTTTCGACATCTAAATATAACTAGCTAAGCCTTCGTTTTCAGACAAAGTAGCATATATTAATTAAATTAAAGAAACAGTAAAACTGGTTCTTGGATTATTTACATAACAATACCATCACACCCAAATATCTAAAATTTAAATCAAATTATTAACACCTTTATACATACAAAGACACTTATGTTAGTATACCTTTACATATCCCTTTGTGAGATGGATGGTTCACAATGTTGCAACATTAATATATTTAGGATTGTGTTTTAATTATCATATTTTACAACGGATATAGTTGGTCATTCATACATCCGAATAGCCAATGCCACGTATGAAATATATTGTTTCAGACAGAAGCGAACAGTAGGCACTAAGATCAATTAATATATATTTTTTTCGTGGAACAAGTCATCATCATCGTCATGATCTCTACAGCCGTTGGTGGGCCTTGGCTGAATCTAGAGGAGTCTCCTCCATTCCCGGCTATCCGTTGCCTTCGTTCTTCAGTTTCTAATATATGCTGCGGATGCATCCGCATCGACACTGTCCATCCACCGAGTACTTGGTCTTCCTGGTCTTCTTCGACCTTGTGGCACAGAGAGTGTGAGGCGTTTTGTGGGGTTGTCGTCGTCCATTCGGATTATGTGACCAGCCCATCTCAAATGCCCTATTTTGATGGAAATGATCACATCGGGCTCTCCATAGATCTCATATAGCTCCATGTTGTATCGAAGACGCCAAGGATCCTTCTCTCAAAGACCGCTAAAACTGATAAATTTGAAAATTTGTAGCCACAGGACCTAAAAATTTGGTCCAGGATGTCGATTTTCACTTTTTTTTTAAATATTTTATTGAAAAAACTAACAGACATCATTTTTTTCCTATTTTTTTATAAACTGTCATATTCTAGCCAACATCCAGTACCAAACTTATTTTATTTATTTATTTATACATATTCCTGTACATAATATAAACATATATAACTGTACACTAGCAGGCTTATTGCCACTAGGCAATTTCTTCTAACCAACCAAATTACAAAGTGTGACAACATTGTGTATGTACAACAGCGAAGGAATAAGAGTAAAAGAAAACAAAGAATATAACACTTAAATAATATTAAAACAAAAAATAATAATAATATTTAGATGGGTCGATGGCAGAGCGGTTAGCGCGCTGGGCTAGTAATCCAGTGGTCGCGAGTTCGAATCCTGCCTCGACCGATTTCGTTCACCTATAGCACAAGCATTTATTTGCTTATTTAAGGGAACGTAGGAAGATATATATGTACTTGTTTAACAAGGACATATTCATTTTTTTATTAAAAAAAAAAGTATTTATTCATAGCAAGAAAAAAGGATAGTGTAAGGACAGGAGAGGAAATCGGGATCAGGTGTTCAAGGATAAATATTCCTTCTTTAGTTTTTACTTGAAAATACAAAGTGAGTTAGACGACGCAATATCCGGACTAAGGCTATTCCATAATCTTGCTGATTGTACTTCGAACGAAGAGGTGAGAAATTCTGTATTATGGATAGGAATGGATAGTGTTTGTCCATGATTGGATAAATAAGTGAATTTGCTTTTGAGATACTGTGGCAGGTTTGGGTTAGAGAGAATATTGTACAATAGTGACAAAATGTGTATACGTTTACTTTTGGAATAAAGTGAACGCTGCGCAAGCACTTTAAGTGGTCGCGTATACCAGCCGATGATTGGTCGTAAGCCCTGTAGATGGTTTCTTTCCCGGTTCTCCTTTAAATATATATTCGTCTCTATTGAGATTTATTTAAAATTGCTTCTCGGGCATCTAAGAGGTACTATGTCAAATATTCATTTAACACGCACCCAATAACAAGTTGCCACATTCTGGAGACTTAGGATATTAATCGTCTCACAAATACAGACTAAAAACACAATTTAAACTTGTGTCTCCACCGGTAATGGAACTCGGAACCTAACCAACTGAGCCACGAAGGCCTGAGATAAAAAGTTCGTCAAAATATAAAATATAACAAGCCATCACCTCTGAACAGACCTCGGGGGCAAGTCTGGTTCAATCGGCCCTCACGATTACCTATATCATGGATATAAATATTATATGGAGTTCTATAATATTTTTTTATTTATTTATTTATTTATTTTATTTTGGGAAACAAAATCTTTAGATATCATAGAAAAGTTCGTCAAAATATAAAATATAACAAGCCACCACCTCTGAATAGACCTGGGGGGCAAGTCTGGTTCAATCGGCGAAATCCAAACCCTCACGATTACCTATATCATGGATATAAATATTATATGGAGTTCTATAATATCTTTAGATGTCATAGAACTCCATACGATAATTATATCCATGATATGGGTAGTCACTAGGGTTTTGAATTCGCCGGTCGAACCAGACTTGTCCCCCAGATCTTGTGAAATGCTACCTACCTATAAATGAAAAAAAATATGGTCTTTGTCCATCGCATATATATTAAATAAATAACTTAATATAGAGAAGCCGATCCTGGATACGTGATTCGGTAAAATTTGCAATATATGCTGAAGGTTTGTAGGTACTGCGTTTTTATAAAAAAATATTTTATTCAGTTTCAATTCACATCCGTTACGCTTTATTCGATTTCAAATAAATGCTTTTATACAGTATACAATATTCTATATAATGAGATATAGAAAATACATATAATTTTATATAAGTTTCGCTACTTTTACCACTACCTCTTCAGAGTCATTAAATAAAAATATCAAACTCAATGTTACCAGAACTTGAATATCATTATCATGGACGCTTTATTTATGAAGAATAAATTATAATCAAGATGAAATTGACCATCATATATAGTCTATACCTTCTTTGATGGAGCCACAGCCCAAATCAAGCATTGGTCTCCCTCAGCACGCGCCTCCAACCTCCCTTCTCACTACTTGCCGTCCTCCAGTTGGATACTTGGAGAAGCTGTTCCGCGTCCCTCTTCTGACCATCTTCCCACCATAGTCTTGGTCTGCCAACCCTCCTTGTTCCACTCGGATGCCCATATGGAATTCTTCTGCGGACCTGTGTTTCCGGCATTCTAAGTACATGTCCCGCCCATCTCAATCTAAACAAATTATATGGGTCAAAATACATGGGGCCTGATTACTATTCACCATATTTTTATTTAATTTTATTTTATTTATTTAAGTTTACAAACAGTTTTTTTTTAAATATACATATAAATCTATATTACATTATTAAATATAAAAACCAAAATAGTAACACCAATTACTAAATTACGAACTTATAAAAAAGAAAAACAAAAACATTATGCCGGTTTCTCCATGACCCACCATCAAATACGAGTCCACGGATGCTCTGCAGGAGTTTCCTCTCAAATTAATCTCAGGCATTATCACTGACATCACTGTTAAAGTCTTTACCAGCCCTAGGCAAACCACGGCCCGCTGCATGTTTCAGTTCGGCCCGCGATGACCAATATGACGTATAGAAATCATAAAAAAATATTTTTAAAATAAAAAAAATATCAATCTTAGCAACATCACAATAGACCAGAAAATAGGAAAAAAATAATACTGCCAATTTCTCGCTGCGCGGGTTTTATTTTATTTAATGCAAGAATCTTGACATTTTCTCGCTGCGCGGAATTTTTTTGACTAATTGTCGATAAATCAAAAAGAAATTTAAAATTATTTCGCTGCGCGGCTGTTTTCTCTTTTATTAGTTCATAGAAAATTAATTATACCTACATAAAATAATTAAATATTTAAATGTCTCCATTTTTAACAAGCGAGATTTTATTTATATTTGTGTTATAAGATGATATTTTACTTCTGCAGCCTACCGTTCATTTTGAATTTATGAATTGTACCAGACCCTTTGTACCAGAATTTTGCCTACCCCTGGTCTATAAAATGTCATAAAGCGCTATGTACCTACACATATGATGCAAATATGAAACCTTTATAAGTTCTTACTATACAGGAGACACAAAATTTCATTATACTTAATCTGGAATACGTGGTGCAACTGGAATTGTATTAAAAAAACTTAAATTTGTATTAACTAAGTATGTAGGTAAATTATACATATAATTGATTATACAAGTTGGTGAACTGTATAACAGATTCTAGTGAGTTACTATCCAAACTATACTTTCATGCACCAAATAGGTTTACAAGAAAAACACATACATTTGTCGTTCGAATTATGCTCAGAACTCCTACGTCAGAACATGTAGTAACTACAACGCGTTCTTTAATGAAATAGACCTCTTCAATAACTCCTTAAACGTACCTATTTAGATGCTCAATTTTGAGGTAGCTGCTCCGCGGTTAGGTGGTGTACATGTATTCCCCTTATTATTCCTACTTTTCTATCCTACACCCTTCCTCAAAAACACTTCCTTTTCCAACTGTCGATTCGTTCATGAGAACTCAATTCTCTGAATGAATCGACATTATTAAGCCAAGATGCGTGTACGAAGAAACATTTTGTATGGCGTAGTGGACTGTTTGCATGCTAATAACACCAACTAGAGGCCTCGCAGCATATATGTTCCCATACATGGATTTACTCAGAATTCGGAGTAGAACATTTTATGTGAGTTTCGTGTGTGTGTGTGTGTGTCTGTCTGTGTCTGTGTGTGTGTGTGTGTCTGTGTGTGTGTCTGTGTGTTTCTGTGTGTGTGTGTGTGTGTGTGTGTGTGTGTGTGTGTGTGTGTGGGTCTGTGTGTCCGTCCGTCCCTTATAACTTTTGATCCGCTCAATTTACAGAGCTCGAAATTTCAGAATATATAAACAGTTATATACCTACAAAACTTTTATACTCAGAATTGTGAATTTTTGTTTCAGTCAGGGGTTATCAACTTTTAAAAGTATGGTTTATTTATCCATATATCTCAGAAACCATAAAAGCTAGAATGCTGAAAATTGGTTTAAACATAGACAAATATAAAATCTCGAATAAATTTTTTCATAAAAACATTTTTTATTGAGAAAAATATTTTTTTTATGATAAATTTATGAGTTTAACTGCCTATATTTCCATTTTTTTTTAAATATCAAAAAAAGCCGAAACAAAACAACTAGATAATTTAATTTTCTATAAAAAATATTAACATTGTATTATGTAGTACATCCCAATTATTTTTAACAATTTTTATAACTAGTTGCATGTAACACATGAGATCCAACTGTCGATAGCGATAGTATGTATAGTTGAAGAATATGTACCAAACTATAAACCCATAGATACAAATTATTGAATATTTTCAGATATTTTGTTTTCTATACAACATATGTAGGTATGTATGTCAAGATAGGATAGTATGGAGGAAGATCCTTTTTCCTACCCAGAATATGCAAATAGCATGATGGTATGTATGTATGTTTGGAGATGAAGTATCAAACTATTAAGTCTTCTTACATATTGTGTATAGGCGACTGCCATACAAAATGTATGAAGCGATGTCGTCACTAAATTCAATTTTTAAAAAAATCGTTAAAAAAAAATTGAGATCTTCTACTACAATGTTAATATTTTTTATAAGAAATTAAATTATCTAGTTGGGGTGTTTCGGCTTTTTTCGATAATTGTAAAAGTTATGGAAATATAGGCAGTTAAACTCATAAATTTATCATAAAAAAAATATTTTTCTTAATAAAAAATGTTTGAGAAACCCTGGAATTTTTTTGAAAAAACCAATTTGAGATTTTGTATTTGTCTATGTTTGTACCAATTTTCAGCGTTCTAGCGTTTATGGTTTCTGAGATATATGGAAAAATAAAATAAAAATTCAAAAGTTGATAACCCCTGACTGAAACAAAAATTCAAAATTCCGAGTATAAAAGTTTTGTAGGCCTGTAACTTTTTATATATTCTGAAATTTTAGGCTCTATAAATTGAGCGGATCAAAAGTTATAAGGGGGGGACGGACACACACACAGACACACAGACACACACACACACAGACACACGAAATGTTCTACTCCAAATTCTGAGTAAATCCGTGTATGGAACATATATGCTACGAAGCCTCTAAGTTGGTGTTTTTTGACCTCAAAGTTGGAAAAGCCGTGAAAAAAGTAGACCTCTCCATACAATTCTCGCGTATTCTGGCTTGATACATTGTCGATATGTTAAGAGAACAAAGTTCTCCTGAACAAATCGACAGTTGGAAAATTGAATTTAGCCTCGCAGCATATATGTTCCCATACATGGATTTACTCAGAATTCGGAGTAGAACATTTTATGTGAGTTTTGTGTGTGTGTCTGTGTGTGTGTGTCTGTGTGAACTTTCGATCCGCTCAATTTACAGAGCCCAAATTTTCAGAATATATAGATAGTTGCTTCAAGTTTTTATGTATTCAAAAAAAAAATTGTGAATTTGTCGGATGTTTAATCTTTGCTCTGTTTTATTGTGCACATCTTTAACTTTTTAATTGTGCCCCTTTAACATTAACTTTAACTTAATTTTAATTTACAATTCTTCATACATTGAGACACGTGAGGCAAATCATAATATGAGTTTCTAGTGGTCAATGCTTCCCCCCACTCCCCTTCCTACCTCTCTCCTTTCCCATCCTGTCTTCATAATTGTTAATAAATGTGTATGTACTTAATATATTTAGAATACTATAATTGGCAACATAAAAATTATCTCTGTATATCTGTATAAATTTTTATTGTAATGCTGTTGTATTCTATAAAATAAAATAAAATAAAAAATAAAATAAAATAAAAATAGTTTTAGGCCTACAAAACTTTTATACTCAGAATTGTGAATTTTTGTTTCAGTCGGGGGTTATCAACTTTTGAAATTTTGATTTATTTTTCCATATATCTCAGAAACCGTAAAAGCTAGAACGCTGAAAATTGGTATAAACATAGACAAACACAAAATCTCAATCCAGGTTTTTTTTAAATTCCAGGGTTTCTCAAACATTTTTTATTAAGAAAAATATTTGTTTATGATAATAATGTAATATATAGTCACATCTAGCAGCATTTTCTGATTCAGTGTGGCTAAGTATGTAGGTAGTTCACACCATTCATTTTTATTCATTCAGTCAGTAATATTTTTATGTTCATGCTATGTAGTATTTTTTATTTGAGTTTTTTTTTTACTTATTTATTCTTTGGTTTTTAATGTACATATGTACTTTGTTGTTTAATTTACCTATCTTATATGTTTTTATTTTTCTTTATATATCCTCTGCTACCGTTGTTATGTCTAGATGTTTATAAATTGTTTTCTTTTGTTTATGCTGTGTCATGTAATATTTAATTTTGTAAAGGGCTTTGAGCCGTGAATCAATAAATAAATAAATTTATGAGTTTAACTGCCTATATTTCAATTTTTTTTAAATATCCCCCACTAGATAATTTAATTTTCTATAAAAAATATAAACATTGTAGGAGTCCATCTCAATTTTTTTTTACAATTCTTATAAAAATTGAATTTAGTGACGACATTGCTTCATACAATTTGTATGGCAGTCACCTATACACAATATCAAGAAGACTTAATAGTTTGATACTTCATCTCCAAACATACAATACATACCATCATGCTGTTTTCATATTCCGGGTAGGAAAAGAAGACTGACCTCCATACTATCCTATCTTGACTAACTAGGTACATTTGTTGTATAGAAAACCAAATATCATAAAATATTAAATAATTTGTATTTATGGGTTTATAATTTGGTACTTATTCTTCAACTATACATACTATCGCTTTCGACAGTTGGATCTCATGTGTTACATGTAACTAGTAGTATAATAAGTTAATTAAACTGACTGCGTACACAATAAAGTAGATAAAATAAAAAATAACACGTTCGACGGATTGCATAACATCAGGAGCAATCAGAAAATGATATAAAATAATAATAAAAAATAAAAAAATAAATAATTTGCTTAACTTTTACAATCATTATTACGATATATATGACCATAGTGCAGTTGGTAAGTCATATGGTTTCTGTGCGGGCGTCCTGTGTTTGATCCCCAGCAGAGGAGAAGTTTATCTTTTTTTAATGAATATGTAGGTACTTGTTAAACAAGTACATATACATCTTCCTTCTTCTTCAGCCTATTTCCGTCCACTCCTGAACGAAGGCCTCCTCCATTTGACTCCACGTAGTCCTGTCCTGTGCAGTTTACATCCAGGATGTCTTCCTACGTTCCCTAAAATAACTATAAATGCTTTTGCTATAGGTGAACGAAATCGGTCGAAGCAGGATTCGAACTCGCAACCACTGGATTAGGTGTTAGCCCAGCGCGCTAACCGCTTTGCCATCGACGCTAAATCTTATTTCATTTCTCATGGAAATATAGCTTTTGTGGGCTGGAATCACTGGTTATTTGGAATAAACAGCCATTATGGCAATAAACATGGAACTTGCACAGGGTGCAAGGAAGTGTTAAAGTGATGAATAATTAAAGACCATTTCAATATTTAGATGGTTCGATGGCAGAGCGGTTAGCGCGCTGGGCTAGTAATCCAGTAGTCGCGAGTTCAAATCCTGCCTCGATCGATTTCGTTCACCTATAGCACAAGCATTAATGCTTAATTTAGGGAATGTAGGAAGATGTATAAGTACTTTTTTAACAAAGCTTATTCATTTTTATTTCAAAAAAAATATCGAAAGGTGAACTAATAATAAATTAATTATTTATTTATTTATTTGATGTACCTACAATTAAATGAACAAAGTCAGATTTATATAGGGCAATTAATTCCAATCATATCTTTTCACTATTTTTTTAAAAACCTTTTCAACTCATTTTAATTTTTTTTCACATAATCATTCTTTCAAACCATCACGGCATATTCTAGAACGTCAAGTTACCAGCGACAAGGACGCGGGTGTGCATTTCCTCTGGAGTGGCGCCCCCCAATACCTACTGAATAACCTAGACGCTGTCCAAAGGCGTGCTTTACGTTTGATTGATGATACATCACTGACTGATGGATTGCAATCACTAGAACACAGACGCAGAGTCTGTATTTTAAGTTTATTCTATAGATACTACCACGGGAATTGCTCAGAAGAACTTGCATCTTTGGTCCCTCCTCCACCCACTCGCAATAGAGTCACTCGCTTTACTCAATCACAACACCCATTCACAGTAAACCTTCTACATATACGAACCAGTCGCTTCTCGAACTCCTTTATTAATACAGCAGCCCGACTGTGGAACAATCTTCCGAATTCTGTGTTTCCACCTTCGTACAACCTGGGTCTTTTTAAAATCCGATTAATAAACTCTTTTCTAGATTGCAAACCCCTCCCAACGCTACGTAGTGCGCTTCTTCGGAAGAGTAAAATGGACCCAAATCCTAATAGCTGGTGTCCCCTACGTGGACATGTTAAAAAAAAAGCACGACACATGCGTGCATCCCCTCACACAAATCTCGTCTCACCTAAAAAGACAATTTTTAGAATGGGTGTCGAACCTCATGTTATTAAATAATAAATGAAAATACAACAGGCTAAATTTTAGCCTGATGTATTTTCAATTACTAGACTTACCCGAAAACAATGATAATTGTAAAGAGTGGAAGCACTATTCTATGCCGGTGCCTCACATAAACTGGCGTGAAAATATACATCATGTGAATGTCATGAAATAATTTATAAAATACTTAACTTAAATTTAATATAGTTTATTGTATTTTTATTTTATTTTATTTTATTATATTTGAGTAAAATACAAATAATTAAGTATTTGATCCAATCGAAGAAGTCGAGAAAGCATAAATGAAAATGTTGCAGTCTGAGGTTAAGTTCATTATAAAACTTTACTTTTGATTCAATTTTAAAATGTGCTATTATTTTGTTAAAGTTTATTCATTAAAATTGATATTTTATCTTCATTACTGTATTGATTTTTCTAAATAAAATTTAAAATGCAGGTATTCATCCACAGATTAGATTATTACGACCGAAATTTTTCACCAAGGTGTCTCAGCATTATCAAGGTCGAAAAGAAACTTGATAAGGGCTTGATAAAGACCTCGGTAATGCCTCGACACCTCCTGCAAAAACGTTTGATGGTAATTTTATTTGTTAATTTTAAAATTGATTTCCGCTTTGTCAACACAAAAACTATTGTTTATTTTTATTTTAATATAGGTAGATTATCGTAAAAATATATAGCATTTATGTACCTATTGACTGCAGATTTTTTTTATGGATGTACTCACGGACAATTGGAGGCTGTTGAACCAATCAGGATTGCAATGTATGGACAGTGAACTATTCAGATGGACGGATAAAGACTATAAATATTGTCCACTTTCATATGGTAATTGTGGTCAATTGAATTGCCTCTCAAATTGTTCATCGTCTTTTACATCAATTTATTGATTCCATTGCGAGTTGCGAGAACCTACGCAATGTTATGGCCCCTCTACACTATCGGCGCGGCGATTACAGACGATTACGCGCGAGCCGAGTATGTAGAGGGCATAGGTACTCGGCTATACTCGGCGATCATCGTCTATAATCGTCTGCGACCCGTGTATTGTCGTTTTTTCGGGCACGCATCAAAGGGAATCGCCGGGAGGTTGCGTTGAGGTGTCCACAAGATCGCCGATCATTGCCGATCATTGAATAGTGTAGTGGTTGGTACATCAAATTTATAACAAAAAAGCAAACAGAAAGATTAACACGTAACATTATTAAATGTTAAATCACAGCAACAAAGTAAGGAGAGAGATAGAGGTTGTGGGTTGTGAGAGAGTTTGGGGAAGGAGTGCCAAATTAAAGTTATTAGAGAAGTATAACAGCATTAGTCTTTTTTTTAAATTGAATCGATTGATACGTAATATCATCACTGAAGGTGTTCTATAATCTTTCTGGTTGTACTTCAAAAGATGAACAGAGAAATTCAGTAGAATGAATGGGAATAGCTAGTGTAAAAAATATAAACACGTAACATTACTAAATGTTAAATCACAGCAAGAAAGAAAGAAGGAATATAGAGGCTGTGAGATGTGAGAGAGAATGGGGATGGAGTATCAATTAAAAGTTATTAGAGAAGTATAACAGCATTTGTCTTTTTTTAAAGTTGAATCGATTGATACGTAATATCATCACTGAAGGTGTTCTATAGTCTTTCTGGTTGTACTTCAAAAGATGAACAGAGAAATTCAGTAGAATGAATGGGAATAGCTTATGTAAGAAAGATAAACACGTAACATTATTAAATGTTAAATCACAGCAACAAAGAAAGAAGGAATATTGAGGCTGTGAGATGTGAGAGAGAATGGGGATGGAGTATCAATTAAAAGTTATTAGAGAAATATAACAGCATTTGTCTTTTTTTAAAGTTGAATCGATTGATACGTAATATCATCACTGAAGGTGTTCTATAGTCTTTCTGGTTGTACATCAAAAGATGAACAGAGAAATTCAGTAGAATGAATGGGAATAGCTAGTGTAAGAAATATAAACACATAACATTATTAAATGTTAAATCACAGCAACAAAGAAAGAAGGGATATAGAGGCTGTGAGATGTGAGAGAGAATGGGGATGGAGTATCAATTAAAAGTTATTAGAGAAATATAACAGCATTTGTCTTTTTTTAAAGTTGAATCGATTGATACGTAATATCATCACTGAAGGTGTTCTATAGTCTTTCTGGTTGTACTTCAAAAGATGAACAGAGAAATTCAGTAGAATGAATGGGAATAGCTAGTATGATTCGATCAGCAGATCGAAGAGCCAAACCGTGATTCAACAAGAAAATAACATTCTTCTTAAGATATCGGGGTGAATAAGTGTTATTAATTATAAAAAAGCAGTAGTGAAAGTTAATGAATGTTACATTGACGAATTTGCATTTTGCATTTACGGCCAGCGAAGTAGATTTCGGTAACATGATCATATTTTCTAAGATTTTAAATAAGGTACTGCCTCCCTGACCAGCCAGGATAACCTAGGATATACATCGTTTTTTTAAACCTAACCTACAAAAGTTTGGTAAAAATAAGTTGGTTAGGTTTGTTTGTAGTTATAATTGCGTCTGGCGTGAGCCAGTTGCATTATATATTAAAAAAAGTAACTAAAATATTAAAATAAAATAACTAAATTGGTGTTTGTCAAATAATTTTTAACCAGCTGGCTGGTCAGGGAGGCAGTACATTTAAATAAAGCGTTTAGGTACATACATTTTGAAATCGTTCAAGTTAACAGACGTCAGCATAATCACAGAGTAATAGGTACTTTGTGAGCATAATCAAGCAAAGCGTGATTTTGGAATATGTCGCAAGAATTTTTTTAGTCTATCGAGAGTATACTGAAAAACAGATTTTCACTGACATGATAAATTTTTTTTTCATCCCACGAAAGATCCTCGTCGACGAAGATTCCAAGATTTTTAACGAGGGTTTTATTTTTGTTATTGATAATATTATGATTAGTTAAATGTGTAAAAAAAATATATAAATAATCCTGTTTACCGTTCGAATGTTCCTTAAGGATTATTAAGGAACAGGTTTTTTTCGCGCACGCGCACTCCTCACTTTTATACGTCATTTACCGAATCGTTTGTTTTGCCAGACACCTTTGTTCAAATTAACGAACACCACCGTAATTATCAGAACCGATTCTCTCTCGGATTACCTTTTTTCTCTCTCTCTCAACATCGAGATGCAGGCGCGAAAGCCAGAAAGAGATGGCTGGATAATCTCGACTCAGACGTTGAGGGACGTCTTGTGCAGAAAGCAGGTGAGTTAATATCGTGATTAAGGGCTTGCTTCCTACATCCATTTATTTGGGTAGTGCCGCCTGTCGAAAAGATCATACATTAAAATAAATTGTAATGTTTGAAAACAAAGCCGACATTATACCTACATTGTTTTTTAAGTTGTTTATTTTCATAACGATTTTCGTATTATTTATTATAATGATAAAAATAAGAAATTATACCTGTACCATAAAATAAGATGACATATTTACCTTAAAATAAGATGACATCATGAAGGTATTAGTCGACATACAATTTTAACATTCCTACTTAACATGCCTATATTTTGTTCGTTGTGATAAATATTAATATAAGTGAGGAGCAAAATTATTTTTTCAGACCGATTTTCGACTTTTGCAGTGGTCAAAGGGTCTCTTAAAAAAATCTTTGAACTAAACAAGTAAGTATTTGTACTGTTTATATACTCGTGTTTTTTAATTGTTTATATATTTTTTTTGGATAGTACCTAGAAATGCACTTTAGTGTTGATATTTTAATGTGTATGTTTTTTATTATTCGCTACTACCACCACCACCCGCTCTGCATATGGGGACTGTAAACGGCCCCTTCACAGAACGCTAAATGAGCGACAAAAAAATTGCATAGTATGAAAAGTAGCTCATGGAACTCTCTAGATTAGCAATCTCGGCACCGTAGTGCAAAAAGAACAATCGACGAATGTGAATGGAAGATTCATACTCGTGGACTGTCATCGACTTCAGATCTTTTTAAATGTAATGCATCAAAGGCGTAACTAAGGTCTCTTTATAAAAAATAAACTTAATGGGAATAAACCAATAGTAAGGCACCATAACTATGACAGAACTTCTTGAAGGCTTTTAAAGTGTTCTTCGAGATCACAAAATCCGCGTGTCCAATGGGACCTTGAAGAGACCCACGGACAGCAACGAGGAGCTCCGATCTATTGGGTGGCAACCGAACCATTGGGTGGCAAAAATCCCACAGGATTATTTTGGTCGGGGTATTGTATAAAAAACTTACTCATTAAGCATGAATGTTGTCGAGGCGATGAATGTGTGTAAAGATAGGAAAATGTGGCATTCTGTTCGTCTACCATCTCCATTATGGACATAGCGTGATGATATGTATGTATATCAAAAAAACTTTACCTAACGATTGTATGTTGATTCTATTGTGTAACCATTTGCTAATGAAATAAATATAAAATACCAGGAGAGCAAGTCTGGTCAACGGGCGAAATCAAAACCAACCATATTTACCCATACCATGGATATAATTTTTTTTTTTTTATAATAAAAAATGAATATGTCCTTGTTAAACAAGTACATATACATCTTCCTACGTTCCCTAAAATAAGGTGAACGAAATCGGTCGAGGCAGGATTCGAACTCGCGACCACTGAATTACTAGCCCAGCGCGCTAACCGCTCTGCCATCGACCCATCTTATGGAGTTCTTTAATATCTAAAGATGTTATAGAACTGCATAAGATAATTTATTATATCCATGATATGGGTCAACATGGTTGGTTTTGATTTCGCCGGTTGATCAGACTTGTCCCCCAGGGCCGGATACTGTTTCGCCAGGTGCAAATAAATATGGGGCGATAAATATGGTGAAATAAAGATTATTTTCAAGGGAGGGTGTCACCTTTTCAATCATTTTATTTATTTGATATTTCTTCACACCCTGTGTAAGAATCGATTTTATTACCAAATATCATTAATTTAAAGATAATTGTATGGACTTTAATTCACTTTGTATAAACTACTTTATACGACCGGTTTCAAGTGACCGCTCTTCCTCGGAAATTTGTCATCAGTCCTAACGAAGAAGCAAAGTAAATCATTGTCGACATAATTCAAAGCTGAGTAGCACCGAAGTAAAATAATACTTCTACTTTTTTCTATTATCATCGTTTTCGGATGCCCTGATTTGTCTGATCTCACAACAGCATTAATTTATGCAGTATGTCAAGTATGTAGTGTCTTTTAAGGTGTGACAAGACTGGTGTGTGGTGATAACGCATCTATCGTGATTCCTTTTATAAGGAAATGTAAGGTTATTCACATTCGCATATTTGTTGCCGATTTCCCGACATTGTGGGATTATGCCGTGGATGTGTGTATATACCAACATATCAATGTACAAATTATACATCAAAAAATTAATTTTTGAAAAAATTAAATTATTATGTGTTTATATTTTTGTCTTCTAACTTTTTGATTGTTTTTTTTTTCATATTTTATATAATTTGTTATTTTTGTACTTATTTTGATTTTTTTAAAAGGAAAACTCATTTTCCTTTTTCATTTTCACTTTCTATTCTCTATATTTTTTTTCTATTGCTTTATTTTTTTCTATATCTTTTTTTTTATTTTTATATATTGTACAATGAAAAATGTTTGCATTTACTTATGTGATGGGCCGGTATTACAGTCTCAGTTTAATAGCTAAACTCAAGTTTTACAAAAAATATAGCGTATTACAGTGTCCGTTTATGCCTAATCTTCTCTCAAATACGTCA
Organism: Molanna angustata; assembly: GCA_963576475.1. Taxonomy (NCBI): domain Eukaryota; kingdom Metazoa; phylum Arthropoda; class Insecta; order Trichoptera; family Molannidae; genus Molanna; species Molanna angustata. The sequence goes on from OY754973.1 coordinate 10,525,353, forward strand.
CTAAAACGACAAATATTTTACTCAACGTTTCTGGCGGATTAAATACTTAAGGGTGAGTCAACTGTCATTTCTCGACTCGTCGCTAGGTAACGCGTGCAGTTTCAGTGTTCTATCACTAGAGGCATTAGTTGTATCGACGGTGGCGCCACACAACAAAACAAACTGACAGCCGTATTGAAACGAACATGGGCAATTAAAAGCATTATTTTGGTGAAAAAAAATAAATTTACCATGTTGGATACTAAAAGAATAGTATTTCAAGTCGTAGCGTCCCGTTTTGTAGTTCGTATTATTTGAGGTTATTTAAAATTTGACAGATAATAACCACAGAATAAGTAAAATATGTCTATAATTGAAGATTTAGTAACTGACACATGTCATATTGCACTGTAATACGGAAATGGATTCAATCTCCCCTTAATATTAATCTTGAATTTAACAAACTCATTGAGTTGAGGGCCGACTGTAATACCGGCCCAGTTATGTTCTGAACTTATTAATGATTTTTTTTTTAGCGTTTATAACAAAAAATAAATAAATAAAACTAGACCGTGATAAGCCTGATCTTGTATGTGCCCATCACTAGTTAATATCTTCTTGGTCCATTGGTCATCAGATGCGTTCTATCAGCGGGCATTGAATATATAGTCTGTTGGAAGTCAGCAAAGATCGTCGTGTATGATAAGGATCCGCTGTAGACGTGTGACGTGCAGAGCGGACCGACGTTTGAAAGCCCCTGGCGTCCAGCGGGGTAGCCTTTGCCATAAATATGCGTGTAATTGGACCTAACCATCAAGCCTTACGTCAAACTCTTCCACAATAAATACATGCACGATTGAAACTGAATGCACCAATCAAATTATAAACCAATTCAAAATGCGTCCATTGAATTACTATTCTTCCTTGGTAATGTGTTGAGTAGGTAGATATCAAATATATACTGAAATATAAACCACGACCCTCGCGAGTTTCATAAAAAGCCACACTTTTCTATATTGTCAAATATTCATCATATCACACATATCTACACTCTATGATCTATCCAATATACCAATTTACTTAAGATACCTATAACATGATAAGTCTCGCCGACAGAAGAAAAATAATTGATGCCTTAACATTATATAAAATACGAGAAATTAAATAATTGAATAAAACTTCAAATACGCTTTCTGCTATGCGCTGAAAGAATCCCTAAAATTAAATGACAATCTCAAAGAGATAATTTTTGTAAATTGTTTTGTTAGATATTAAATAATTAAATAAATTTAATTCATAAAACTTCTCGTGTGCGCGCTGAACAAACCCACTAAATTTCACTTCAATACAAAACTTTTTTTTTCAATTTTTTTTTTTTTGAGATATCGAATAAATAAATAAATAAATTGTAATGCACAAACCTTCTACAGAATGAGCTGAACAAATTCCTAAAGTTTCATCGCAATCGGATGGTTGGTTTAGGAGTTCATCGCGAACAAACAAATATACGTAAATCCATTTTTACATATATAGATGTCGTAATAAATTCGATTGCATTCAATTAAACAGTATGCTTCAAATTCAAATACCATCTAGAATAACGAGACAGCGGCGCCAACTATTTCACAAATACACCGAGAACTAATGCAGGATTCAGGATACCGCTTTACAAAATATGTAAAAAAAATAATGATCAATTTAATGACCGTACTGTCATTTTTATTGTATCTGAAAATATAGTCTTCTTCTTCTTCCGCTTTAGTTAGGACTGTGTCCTGTTATACTCGGAGCCCGCGCTTGTGAGGTGGTCGTCTCGCTATCCCTTCATCGCTTGGGTGGTCTTCCAGGGGGTCTGCTATTTGTTATCTCCCTATTCGCTGCTAACTTCAGCACTCGATCCGAACCTGCTCTCCCCACATGATCTCTCCAGAATCGTCTTCGTGCTCTTCCCCATCGCACACCATCTTCAACATCACAGATTCTCCTTATTTCCGAGTTTCTTACTCTGTCACAAAGTGTTACGCCTGCGATGGGTCGTAAGGTCTTCATCTCAGTGGTTCTTAGGAGGCTTTTTGTTCTGGCGGTGTCAGCTCTTGTTTCTATGCCTATATCATGATTGGTCTTACACAGGCCTTATAAATCCTTACCTTACTCTCCTTCAGCATGTCTCTGCTTCTCCATACAGCATTTTTCAAGCATCCAGCGACGATGGCGGCCTTATTCGCTTGCTCTCTAACTTCGTCAAAGAGATTATTGTTGATGGACACTTTGACACCCATGTACTTAAATCGCATCACTTGTTCTATGGTTTTATTTTCGCTTGCAAGTTTGCATCGTACTGGATGCCTTGAGGCAACCATGCTTTTAGGTTTGTCTTCTGAGATTTTTATGTTAAATCTTTAAAAGGATAAATGGAATCTATACAGCAGTCTCTGAAGATCATCTTCGGAATTAGCAATTGGGACAGCGTCATCTGCATAGCATATTATATCAATGTTTTTATCATCCATAGTGTAACCCAACCCCAATGATTTGACATCTACATAATGACATTGAACAAGAAAGAGTTGTATTAGATGTAATTTACAGAGTAGGTACTTGATGATGATCAGAGCCTATCATGGGTGGTTTTTCTATTAGTTATAGATGGGTCGGTGGTAGAGCGGTTAGCGCGCTGGGCTAGTAATCCAGTGGTCGCGAGTTCGAATCCTGCCTCGACCGATTTCGTTCACCTAAGCACAAACATTTATTTGCTTCTTTTAGGGAACGTAGGAAGATGTATATGTACTTGTTTAACAAGGACATATTCATTTTTTTGTAAAAAAAAAAAAAAGAAAAAAAAATGTAGTTAATTGTAGATTTATCATCACTTGTATTCTCAAATGTATGTTTATGTATAAAATATACTCAATTATAAAAAAGATCTCAGATACAGCCTCATAGAACCCGGATATGGCTGTTGAGAAAATGATGTTATATAAATGATTTTCAAAAATGCCATTCATGTGATTTCAAAATCACACTTAATACTTCATAATATATTTTATTAATATATATAGATTTTTTTGTAATTTATTACTTTTATCTCTATACTAATCTGTAAGCACGTCTATTTTTTCTTTGTTAATTCTCTGTGGGTAGTAATGTGATTACACGTACCTATATATTTATTTATTTATTTATTTATTTATTATTAAGGACCACTTACAGCTAACTAGTAATTATACATCAATAGTTTCATAAAATAAGAAACAAGCTAATACAAAACTGGTCAGCCAATTACAAGTGGCCACATCCTGAATTAAAAATGGGCATACAAATCTATAAGAAAATAAAAATATCTTAAATGGAATTTATATTAAAATGAATAGATACAATAGAAATTAAGATCACAACAAAGAATAATAGTGAAAGATGTTAACAAAAGAAAACAAAAAGATAAACATTACTATAAAAGATACAATTAAGCACAAACAGATAAAAAAGAGAAACATTATAGCTAGAAAAAAATTAAAACAAAAAAGCTAGTTTAATACGTTAATTTATGAGTGAAGAAAGTTTTCTTCTGAATGTCACCAGACTGTCACCAAAAATATCTATTAAATATTTATGTTTAAAACAAAAATTGTACATATGCATAGCATGAACTCGTATGTTTAAATTTTTTTATTTTGTTCATTTATTTGTGTTTTTTTTCTAATATTATCTTTTGTATACTTTTATTTACATTTTTTGTTGTTGTTTGTAACAAAAACATAACAATTTAACTTTCACAATCCTTTTCCCATCCTATTTTTTTTTCTCTTCCCTTCCTTTCCCGTCACAGATAAACATACAGTAAATCTTAGTTATATCTAAATTTATGATGTTTAAAATGTTTCATATTTAATATCTGGGGACTTATGTAATTGGTCTGTTTGTTATTATTTTAAAGTGTATTATTCTATTTCAGTATTTTAAGACTGTATTTGTCCCTAAATAAATAAATAAATAAATGTGTAAGTTGTAATTGTTTGTTCTCTTAATAAATAAAATAAAATTTTAAAAAACATTTTATGGCAATACTTATATGTCAGTTTGAATAAAATTATAAAAAATGTGTAATTTTCATTCTATACTCACAATTATTACTTGGGATTTTGATTGCGTTATGAAAATGCTTATTTTTTAACAGTGCTTTAGTGGATTAAATTTATATACAAATACATTATTGACAAAAGGAACTATTATGTGACGCAAGAGATTATCACACAGCCCTTTTGTGTTTACAAAAAACATCTACATCAAATGCTTGTGCTGTAGGTGAAACAAATCGGTAGACGCGAGATTCGAACCCCGGTCCACTGGATTGCTTTGCCACACTCATGTTCAATATCCAAGATGTATGTATTGACTGAGAATTGCAAAAATATTTTTTCATCATTAACCTTCTTCGGTTAAACTATTGTTACTCCTCACTCTTCCAAAGGGATATAATAATATGTAGTGCGGGGTTGTGGATTCGCAATTTTTAAGTCTATTTTTTCATTGCAGATTATTAACTATTAATATCATTCTAACATGCTTGTATTCTGAAAGTCTCATCACAGTGTTGTACTCATTCGATTCTTTTCAAATTTTGCAAATTTTGTATATCTAATACTCGCTTAGACCCCATTAGATATTGAAGGATATCCGAATAGCGCTTTTTAATTTTTTAAACTGTCAAGTATTTCCCCCACTCAGGAAACTTGAAATTAAATAATTTTCATTTTTTTTTAATTGGTTAAAAGGTACATCACTTTCATAAAATGGTATTGAAGAATTATCAAGTTTTTATAATAATATAATTAAACAAAACTCAATTCATGAAAATGCTGAAAATTTCTCCTTTGCTGGGAATCGAACGCAGGACGCCCGCAAAGAAGCCAAACGGCTTACCAACTGTGCAACGGCGGTCTAGTGTGACTTTACTTAACCTTGTTATCAGGTTTATCCTAGTGAGGTTGAATACATTATATCAATTGTTCTCTAAGAAATGTAAGATTTTATAAATAAATAAATAAATTGATATTTTTTAACAGATTTTTAATTATCTCAATAGAGACGAAGTTGGAATATTTATTGTAGGAGAACCGGGAAATCAAGGCACCTACAGGACTTACGTCCTGTCATCGGCTGGTTTACGTGATCACTTTATGCGCTTGCGCAACGTTCACCAATTATGCCTTTTTAATGAGATCCCTATCAATTCAATTTTGAAAGTTCTATATATTGTAATACTGTTCTATATATTGTAGTTCTATATATTGTAATAGTAATAAATAAATTGAATTGATCAAATAATATAAATCAATGTTAATGTATCACTTTTCGTTACTTCTCAATGGATTAATTTTTAATTAATTGCAAATAAAATTGTTAAATAAATGTTTATAGTTTACCTAAATAAAACAATTGGTTTTATGCCCGCTGTAATAATTAGTTGGCATTGACTTTTTATTTCATACTACTTCCTTGTGGATGTTGCGAGTCTATTGCCAAGTGGAAATTCCTTCCAACTACATAACTAGCGTTTCCTGTTCGATTCATTTCTCGTGCAAGATTTGCGTGAGAAATGAATTTTAATAAATTCCTCCTCTGTTGGGAATCGAATCCGGGACGCCGGCAATGAAGACAAACGGCTTACGAAGTCTTTTCGTCGGTTCATTATGTATTTTCGATATAGGAAGGATAATTCTCTTTTGTCTCGTACAAAATTGACCGTTGAATAATATTACAAGGCATGAGATACCAACTATTGTAAAACTTAAGTATTTACGCGTAATTATACGTTATTATTTCTCATGCGTTCGTCTTTTATGTTATTATTTTTATCCTAAGAAGCAAATCGGTATAACCTCATAAAAACTTTTATATCTTAAAACAAATTTCGTTACAAATTACCTTTTACTATGTCACCCACAGGCATTATTCCCAAATGATCAAGCCGTAATTAAGAAATTCTAAGATTTTTTTATTTTACACTGAGAAAATAATTTGGTTTTTTATTTTTTTATACATCTTTCTGTACATAATATAAACAAATATAATTGTACACTAGCGGGCTTATTGCCACTAGGCAATTTCTTCCAACCAACCAGATTATTATTTTATTATTAAAACAATTACACATACATATTTTTGTTTTATAAATAATAAAGTTGATTTATATGTGCAATCACAATATTTCCCACAGAAAAAGTAGAATGTAAACATAGACGTGCTTAGAGATTAAGATAGAAATAAAAGTGATAAAATATAAAAATTAATACTTATTGAAAAAAACATATTATGAAGTATAGTTTGGAATACACAAGAATAACATCACTTATATAACATTACTTCCTCAACAGTGCATTCCAGCCACACCCAGGTCCTAAGAGGTGTAAGAGGAATCAGTGATCTTTTTTAAAATATCCCTTTTGAATATAGATTCAGATGCAATAAAATGTCAATATGGTCATTGAATTGACAATGAATTACAAAGTATGACAAAATTGTGTATGTTCAACAACAAAAGAATAAGAGTAAAAGAAAACAAAGAAAATATATATAACATTAAGAAACTATTAAAACAAAAGTAAAATCATTCATAGCAAAAAAAAGGATAAGGTGAAGCCAGGGAGAGGAAATCGGGATCAGGTGTTCAGGGATAAATATATCTTGCTGATTGTACTTCGAACGAGAGCTGAGAAATTCTGTATTATGGATAGGGATGGATAGTGGAAGCAGATCGAAGTGGAAGTCCATGATTGGATAAATAAGTGAATTTTGCATCTTAAGCTCCTTTTCACTCCTGAATGAAGGTCACTTCCATTTACCTTCATATCGCTCTGTCCTGTGCCGTCCGCATCCATCCTGAATCACATATTATTGTAAATATTTATTGATATAATATTTGTTTAGCATTTTTGTGACTTATCTTGACTGAATATTCGAAAAAATGACACAATTAAACCATAAAAATTTTTTTTTTTCGCCTATGACACTCACTGATCGTGAATGGTGCAATATGCAGAATTATCCTCCGCTTTAAAACATGTCTCTTATATTTATGATTGATACCCGTTGATACTCGAACAAAAAACACATACTCACATACATACATATCTACCAACGTCAATACATATTACAAACTAAAAAAATGAAAATTTTATTGAGATAATATTTATTTTAGTTTTTTGAGACTATACCACTTTGCTGTGTCGCATTTATTATTGTGTTTCTTGTTCGCATTAATAATGCACCTCCATAAGGATCGCTAAAAGCAAAATTACAAGGTATTATATCCCACAATATCCTTTCACTTTATATTTATCTATCTTTCTATAAAACATAGGTTATATAAACTATGTTATATGCGTCTACAATTTATATTCATACTCCAAACTACACTCTTACATTACGTATTTAAATAAATAAATTATTAAAGCTTTTTTTTAATAAAAAAATAAAACAGTATGTTTTATATTCTACGTAGTTTGTTTATTGGTCGATAGCTATTTCGCCTTGCTAGGGCGTCTTAGTCTTGAAGATGCCCTTATAAGGCAAAATAGCTATCGACCAATAAACATAATACGTAGAATCTAAAACATAGTGTTTTATTTTTGAATTTAAATTAAAATGGAATTTTACATTTATACCTATAAGTTCATATATTTATGACTACTGTTTGGCTGTGTGCACAAAACATTTAGTTGCACAAAACCAAATGTGTTGTAGTCACTATAGTTCGGTTCATTTTAACATGAAATTGTGTTACTTCTAACAAAAAAATTCAGTGCAGTCTCTCCAGTGCCTCCTACCTCACATCATTTCTTACCGTCCCTCCAGTCCCTTCTACCTTCCTTCACTTCTTCCAGATCATTCAGTACCTCCCAGCCCTTCACTACCATACGTTCCTTTAGTAGGTCCAATTCCTTATGTGCCTCCTACCTCCCTTCAGATCCTCCCGTCTCTTCCATCCATACAGAGAAAGTATCACATAACATTTATGTAGGTATTCCTATGTCGATAATTTTCAACAAATTCCTTTGTGAAATATTAAATTAGTAAAAAAGTTTAGTTAAGTGTTTGCTTTTGGAACCACTTTGAACGCATGGACGACAGTAGAATTGTCAAAATTGTAATGACAGAAATACCCAACAACAGAAGACTACCCGGAAGTCCTACGAAGAGATGGAAAGACAGTTGGACCTCCTCCCATGATAGTCCACCTTTACACGTCAAATTACCTTATATACGATGAAGAAGAAGAAGAAAAAAGTTTAAATCCAGAAACCCTCCCAGGAATACGTTCGACAATTTACTAAAGTTTCATTGCTATCGGATGAACGGTTTAGGAGCGCATACCGTACATATAAGCATAAAAACATAAATATTTATACATATAGATAACCAATATAATCATTGCTATATATTTTGCAACTATTCATTATTCAGGCGTTTTATTGACATGTTATAAAATGTATGCTACACAGAGTAAGAAATGACATGAGCTACGACTTTTGGACAGAAGTAAACAAAGTGTGGTGGAACGGTGGTTTCCTAAAAACATCCAATGTTTAATTATAAATTGGGTTTTAATAGGGTTGCCAGATGGAAATTTGAAAAAGGAGGACAAATAGCACAAAAAAGAAGGATTTTCCTTAAAAAGGAGGACAATCACAAAAAACAGCCATACCTACAGACGCATATCGAAGAATTTTCATCGTCTCATAATTACTTTATTTCTTCATTTTTTTATATCTTCAATGCAGTCACTATATAGTAACTTACATAATATAGTTAAGTCATTACTTAAATTTTTAACAATGAAATAAGTTTTTTTAATGAATTCACTTCATTTTATACATCATGTTTCACCAAAACACAATTTTTATGTAATAAGTTCTTGGTGCTCTTTTATGAAATATGTATAAAAATCTTTAGTAGAAATGTTTTTAAAATTATATTGGATAACAATCAACGCAAAGGGAGGACAATTTGTCGCTAAGGAGGCCATGTCCTCCTTTAGGATACCATCTGGCAACCCTAGGTGTTAATGACACATTTGTATAGCAGTAAAAGAATTTTCTTTTGGATTCTTAAATAAAATTAAAATTATTAACAACATTTGTAAGTATGCCGTATTGTGTTTGCGATGCTCTTTGATTAACACATAAAAATATTTGATTTGATTTGGGAACCATGTGATTCATATTAACTTCACCAACATATGTAGTCAACTAGTCTCTTTCTATGGTTCTGAAATAAAAATCGCGACAGAGATTGGATTTATGACGGACAGGTATTATGGCAGACGTCAGGACCTGGTTAATTTATTTTGTGTGAGCCCGTATGTTTGTTGAGATAATGAGTACCTACATATTTAGTTGTTCCCGACAATTACCTGGTTCATAATTGCATATAATTGTCAGCAAAAATTGTAAACTGCTAGCCCTAGAACAGGATTTCCTAGTTGGGCAGCAGTAATCTACTTATTGATGTCATTATAAATATGGTGTGATAAAAGGTTAATAAAAATAAAAAATAAATATTACTCGATAAAATATGACTACAGGGATTTGAAAACGTCAGTTATTTTAATAACTTAATCTCAATTTATCAATCAATAAACATCCTAATCCGTTTGACTAGTAGTACTTAGTTTATAATTAGATTTAAACCTTGAAGTTCATGATATATTAAGTATAAAAAAATATGTTATTGTAATTTTAAGACCGAGACGAATAAGATCTTTTTTGGTCAAACCGGAAATTCTGTTACATAAAAACCCGATCGCCACACACTGTAAGGGTCATGTATTTTTTTTTTATTTATTAAGCAATTAAATCTGTCTTTGATTGTATATGTTAAAGCATACGACTCATAGGTAAGTATGCCCTGTAGGATACTGATTTCCCGTTTCTCCCATATAACACAATTTTTAATTATGTTTTCAGTCTCGATCTCCATATTGTGGCAACTTGTTATTGGGTGCATGCTAAATTAATATTTGGCAAAGTACCTGTTACTTGCCCGAGAAGCAATATTAAGTATACCTACTTAATATATTCCAACTTTATATAATTCTTTTTGTATCGTTTTGGTTTTGATATTATACCTATATGTTATTTTTAATTATTTATTACTTTATTTTTTTTTTAATTTATGTAATTTGTTTTATAGATACTGTGTAAAATATTTTTACTGTGTAAACAAACAGCTGCTTAATTATTTTTTTATATCATGTAATATTGTACGTAATTCAGTATATATGTAACTATATTAACGTTAATAAAAAAATTAAATATCTCTACTGAGATTTTGACAACCGACAGCGAAAACAATCGCATCAAAAGAAAGTAAAATCTAAATTTTCCAGCAATATATCGTCCCTCTCCTGACTAACAGTCGTATCTGACATTTTTGGCAAAATGGAGTTAGGACCACCATTGTGTATTTATATTATGTTGTACGCATGTTCTCACTAAAGGTCTCGACTGTATCACCTCCCGTTAACTTGGAATAGCTTAGTGATTTGTTGTCTACCAATTACTGAAAATAAAATATCACTAATAGACCTATGTATATGCAAATACGATTCTAATATATAAGAATGATTCACATAATATAAGAATACAAATAAAATAATAAAATATATTTACACCGTGTCACTGCACCGTGTGCTGGGAGAGATGAAAAGATGCACGCACAAAACACTAAAAACGCTCTCCTGAACAATTTGAATTTCGCAGATACGACTGTTAGTCAGGTGAGGGACGATATATTGCTGGAAAATTTAGTCAGCATCGCACAATTCAGCAAACAAACACCTGCCCAGACACAATCACCATCGCATATGACCAACCGCAATACCTACTTGACATTTGGAAATACGATCATCAATACCGAAAAAACATACGCCAAGTTCAGAGTGGCTCATCATTTGTTACAAAAGATCTATTTCATCGGTTTCTCGAGCGCTATTTCAAGTCTCGGCGACTTCTACACAGCTGATGTTAGTTCTGGAGAGTCAGAAATCGACGCAGAACAAATATACGCCAACAAACAATACGATGCGATAGATATTGCTGTTGACCCGTATACTGGAGATCTATTGTATACCGATCAAAATCGTTAATTTTATCATCTCAAAAAGTTAATCCCTTACAGTAGATCCCTTCAGACCTACTCTTCAATGAAAGCACTCGAAGAAAGCAATTTCAATAATTTATTTTATCATAACTCTGTTGAAAATAAATGATTAACATCAATATTGACAATGTAAAAAAAATACTTAAGAAAATGTTGCTGATATCATTAAAACTAATCCTCGAAATAATATAATCTTTGTGATAATTTGTGATAAATTAAATATGTAGGTACTTATAGATAATCAAATCTGATCGATCTATACCTAATACCCATCAGACAAAGATATACGTGAGTGAATAATCATAGTACGTTTATTGGAATTTGCTGGAGTGAAACCAACATCCAGCAAACCACGAAATTGCTTATCGTTTTCAACATAATCATCACGCGATGTTCAAGTATTTTAATAAATAACTAGTGAACCGCCGGCAAACTTCGTATTGCCTGTATAATTAAAAATGGTCCTTCATTACCACCCATCACTTCAGACCCTTCAGCACCTCCCGTCCCTTCAGTACCAGCCCTCCCTTCAGACTCTTCAGTACCACCCGTCCCTTCAGGCCCTTCAGTACCTCCCGTCCTTTCGGGCTCTTTAGTACCTTCCGTCCCTTCAGACCCTTCAGTACCACCCGTCCCTTCAGGCCCTTCAGTACCTTCCGTCCCTTCAGGCCCTTCAGAACCTTCCGTCCCTTCAGGGCCTTCAGTACCTCCCGTCCCTTCAGCCTCTTCAGTGCCTCCCGTCCCTTCAGACCCTTCAGTACCACCCGTCCCTTCAAGTCTTTCAGTACCTCCCGTCCCTTCAGAAACTTCAGTACCTTCCGTCCCTTCAGTACCTCCCGTCCCTTCAGGCCCTTTAGTGCCTCCCTTTCCTTCATTACCATCCGTCCCTTCAGTACTAACTTACTTACTTACTTACTTCCAATGGCCATGCAAATTAAATTACTTAGGAAGCTAGGAAGCCACCCTATAATGATGTGGTTGTCAGTGGGGATAGGATAGAAGAAGTGGATAAGTTCACCTATCTGGGTAACACCAATGAGATGAGCGTCCATTCAGTAGGTTAAGAAAAAGTTTAAATGTATCAGTTTGGGTATCTGACTTCTGATTCAAGGGTAGAGGTCAGGTGTCTGACAGGAATGGAAGTGGTTTGTGATCTATCAGGCGGTGTCTGACTTCTGATTCAAGGGTAGAGGTCATGTGTCTGAGTGGAACGAAGGCTTCTGATTGAAGGGTAGAGGTCAGGTATCCGACAGGGACAAGGTGGTTTGTGAACAATCAGGTTAGGTGTCTTGATTCAAGAGTGGAGGTCAGGTTTTCGATAGTCAGTTGTCGAGGTCTCCGACTTCTGGGTCAAGAATAAAAGTCAGGTGTCTGATTGGAAAGTATTTGTCGAAAACTAAGCTGCAAAGTATAAAATTAAGTAAGATTTGTTGAGTGTATTGATTCGATGGTTTCGTCTTACACAAAGCACTCTTTGCACGGTAAAAAAATATCAAATATATATATACAGGGTGTCCCAAAAAGCATAAATAATCGGTAAACCAGGGATAGAGGACCCCTAGGTCTATCTAAAAACCTCAATGTATGTTCTACGATTTTTGTCGTTTTCGAGTTATAATTTCTTTTCGATTTTTTTCGAAAACTCCGACTGTCACAACATAATTGGTCACAGAGACGCTATTTATTGAGATACACCCTTCATTATTTTTTTCAAAATTGGTGAATAGTGTACGTTTTAGATGTAATAATTTGTTTTATCCAAATTGATATAATATCTTATAAAAAAAATGTTGTTTCTCAAAAATAGTCAAATCAGAAAATTTACAAAAATGTTTGAGGTCGATTTAAAAATAGTAGGTCACATAAAAAAAATTTCCCAAAAATTTTTCAAAAACTTTCTTATTTCATTTAGTATCTACCCTGTAAATTTCATTTTCCTATTCCTACGGGATCATACTTAAAAACGGTTTTAAAATACGAGATGGCGATATCTCACGTAATGAAATACATACATTTCCATACAAAAATAATCATTTATTATTCTACGAGTAATACATGTATTAGAATGATAAATTTGTATCAAAATATCACTACGTAAGAATCTACCTCTCGTACTTTCAAACCGTTTTTGAGTATGATCCCGTAGGAATAGGAAAATGAAATTTACAGGGTAAATACTAGATAAAATAAGGAAGTTTTTGAAAAATGTTTGGGATTTTTTTTTATGTGAACTTCTATTTTTAAATCGCCCTCAAACATTTTTGTCAATTTTCTGATTTGACTTTTTTTGAGATACAACATTTTTTTAAGATATGGTATCAGATTGGATAAAGAAAATTATTACATCTAAAACGCACACTATTCAACAATTTTGATAAAAATAATGAAGGGTGTATCTCAATAAATAGCGTCTCTGTGACCAATTATATCGTGACAGTCGGAGTTTTTCGAAAAAAATCGAAAAAAATGATAACTCGAAAACGACAAATAATCGTAGAACATACATTGAGGTTTTTGGATAGCCCTAGGGGTCCTCTATCCCTGGTTTACCGATTATCCATACTTTTTGGGACACCTGTATAATTTATTTATTTATTTTATTTATTTATTTCGGGAAAACAAACAAGATACAATGGTAAAAGAATATACAATAGTTATAATAAATATGGATGATACATTGCATCTCAATTAAATGTTTTCACATATAGTAGGTAATATATATTTAATCATATTTTTACAGAAAAAAATAGTAAAAAAAAATTTAGGGTGAAAAAAATTTATAATAAATTGTTACCGAAAAAATAATAATAAATTAAAATTAAATTAATATAATGTGTTCAAGTGATATAAAACACATTATATTAATTTAATATAATGTGTTTTATATCACTTGAAGTGGGTTAATGGTGAAATAAAACAGATGAGTTGCCCTAAAAGAGAAATAACATATTTTATTAATTATATTATTTTATAAAACAAACATATTTAATTTTATATACATAACTTTATAAACATAACTAAGTAGTTTGACATATACCAATTTCTAGAAATATACAGTAGTTTAAATTTTATCATTCCAATAAGGATAGGTTATAACTAATATTGACACTAGATAAATTTTTATCCATACTCTCTTACAGATTACACAGAAATTCTAAGATATCGATAACATTTTATAATATTAATTCTATTTTATAATTTTTATTTTGTATGAGTGTAAACAAATAAATTTTAATGTATATTTCATAATATTGAATAAATTTCTGGTTACTTGTACGCTTTTGAAACTGTAGAGGAATTTGCATACATGGGTTCAACTATCAATAAAGATAATGAAGATTAAATTTAAATAAACTTTCTTAACATATAAAACTAAGCAGGCTGAGATGGGCCGGGCATGTTCAGAGAACGCCGTCATCGTACCAAAAAGAGTCTTAGAGGGGCACCCAGGTAGCATATGAAACGTCAGGAGACCGAGGCTGCGATGGGAAGACGATATTGTGAGGGACGCGTCCCAGCTTGAGTAGGTATGCCAAACTGGCAGCAAGTGACAGGAGAGGTTGGAGGAGGCCAAGGCTCGATATAGGCTGTAGAGCCATTGAAGAAGAATAAGAAGTGTTTCTGCCTGATTTACTAGATTCATCTATGAAATGATATATTTCTTCCTGTATTATTTACAATAATCATAAAGAAATGATAATAAACAAAGCGTACAAGATGTTAGGATTTATTATGCGACTTTGTAAATCTTTTAAAATCCTGAATACTTTTAGGATGCTTTATACAACATATAAACGACCCCACCTCGAATATTGCACTGCTGTTTCCATTCCTCGTATCTGCGAAACATTTAACAAAAATTTCAATAGTTTAGACATATTTCATACTCCGTATAGCAAAGGAATATAGTAAAGTAAGGAATTAATCAACATGATCCAAGATAACAATAGATAGATGTTTTGTTTTCTTTTATCGTATGGATACAGTACAACTGAATTTGCTTTCCCTATTTTAGTTATCCTTTGACATTTCCCGTCACTTTCCTATCACAATATCCTTAACCATCTCCTAGTCATTATTTCTTTGTATTTTTTCTCTTCTGTTGTGTTGAATATAAATAACAGTGATATATACATAATTGGATGGCAGGCCTAACTATAGATTGTACCACAGCATAATATTTTAATGAATGTAACCTTTTCATCTGTGTATACCCCCAATAAAATAAAATAAAAATCTGTAAGATATACCTGTCAGTTTATTTTTTTTTTTTTTTTATTTATTAATTTCCATAATACAATATAAAATAAAATATAAAATATTGTTCATGAAATATATAAATGGAATTTATTACCTCATTAGGCAAAGCCTGTGAGGTAATAAATTTAGTTTGTTCTCTCCTTTCTTTAAATTAAATCTTCACGTTTTTCTTTTGAAAAACTCAATTAAAACTACTTTTAGCCATCTCATAATAAGTAGGTACACTTTTTTTAATTTATCAAAAACTAAACATTTTATTACCAAAAATATCATATCAATCAAATAATGTATTGATAAAACTGATCGAAGAAAATAAATAAAGGGAGGAAAAGCTTATGTGAGATTGTTGTACAATCCCCTTGATAAAAGTTTATGTGAGATTGTTGTACAATCCCCTTGATAAAAGTTTATGTGAGATTTTTGTACAATCCCCTTGATAAAAGTTTATGTGAGATTGTTGTACAATCCCCTTGATAAAAGTTTATGTGAGATTGTTGTACAATCCCCTCGATTAACTAAATATTTTTTTGGATCGGTCACCATCAATTGACCACATCTGCATTTTTCAAAAGACCTTCCCTTTTCCTGATTTTTAGGCTGCCTTATTTGCGATAAGTGAAAAAAAATAGATGATTTTGTCCAACGCACATACTCCAGTTCGTTTAATCATATCTTGAAATTATCACCGTTAATTTAAGTAAAAAAAAGGGTTTAAAAAAAAACAAGGTTTTTTTTACTCATGGTTTTTAAAACGTGTTATTTAGGCAAAATATAAGGGAAAAATAATGAGGATATGACAAAATAATGCATAAGTGATTTTAATGCCGCCCAATACGCCCTAAATGAAAAAAAAAATACAAACGTCATGTCAGGATTGCAATTGCATTATGAATCGCAAGTTTGGCATTCTTTGATATATTATGAAAATTCATTACTGACTCATGTACCTCATTCAACATATTTCCTGTCAGTACTCTTCTTTCTATATCCTTATGTATATGGCCTTCCATACCTTTCATCGGAGTAGCTTAAGAGACTATAGTAGGCTATACATTATATTTTGAAAATAATTTCCGTAATACCCTCAAAAGATACGTCTTTGAAATAAGAAAAAGTTTGTATGTACATTTTTTTTTAAATTTGTTTAATACTTTTCTTTTAAAATTAGTTTTAGTAGAACCCTTTTTTATTTTTTTATTGTAAGTAACTAAAAAACTAAAAGGCCTATGAACTATATTTTTATTTTATTCGATAGAGAATATGAAAATCTACCGACTGATTTTTTTATTATTATAATATTTCAATAACTCTTCTTGCTATTTAAAAAAAAACCTCTAAATTTTACCATTTTTGCACAATAAAATGTTGTATATCACATATCAGGTGATATACAATATTTTCTCGTGTTTCATACATAAGAAGCTAATTTAGTGTGCATTTTTGCGTATATCCGTATATCCAGGGTATACTAGGGCCTTAATCCATCTATAGATACAATATATTTCATAGATTCTGGTCGCTAGGAAAAAATGCAATCGATACAATATACAACTTAAAACTCGTCAAATATTAGATAGTGGAATAAAAAACAAGTTTTTTTATTTATTTTATAGAATGACACAGTTGGTAAGCCGTTCGGTTTCTGTGCGGGCGTCCTGGGTTCGATTCCCAGCAGAACTTATTTAAATTTATTTAAATTTTAAATATTTTCTAGAAATTTATTTAAATTTATTTATCACGCAAATATCTTCTCTGGGCTGGAAACACAGGTTAGTTGGAAGAAATTGCCATACGGCAATAAACTCGCCACTTGCGGAGGGTGCAAGGAATTGTTCATTATTATGATTATCTGTGGGATATCTCAGCAGAAACTAGTGGTTACATGAAGATGCGGGCTATCGCCAAGCATTTTGTTTATTTATTGAAGTTCTATTGTATTATGATTATTATTATTATTATATTGTCAATTATAGTATTCTAAAATATATTACATACACAATTGTTAACAATTTTAAAAACATGATGGGAAAGGAGAGAGGTAGGGGGGGAGTGGGGAGTGGGGAGAAGCATCGACCACTAGAAACTCATATTATGATTTATATTTCACGTGTCTCAATATATGAATAATACGTAATTAAATTATATTGAATAAATAAAAATAAAATTAAAGGGGCACAATTAAAAAGTTAAAGATGTGCACAACAAAAAAACAGAACACAGATTAAATATCCGACAAATTCACATTTTTTTTAAATATTTATTACCTCGAAGCAAACATATCCAATTCCACGTCACTCAAACAATTTATATTGTACCCACTACAAGCTCTATTAATTTATGAGTTTATCATACTGTTAGTTCTAGAAGTTTCTATGTACTAGTTGCAAGTAACACATGAGATCCAACTGTCGATGGCGATAGTATGCAAAATCAAAGAATACGTACCAAACTATAAACAACACAAATTAATAAATATATGAAGATATTTTATTTTCTATATAAAACATGTAGGTATGTTTGTCAGGATAGGATAGAATGGAGGTCAGTCTGTTTTTCCCACACAGAATATGAAAACAGTATGATGGTATGTATGTATGTTTGGAGATTTAAGTATCAAACTATCAAGTCTTCTTACATATTGTGAATAGGCGACTACCATACAAATTGTATGAAGTGATGTCGTCACTAAATTCAATTTTTATAAAAATTGTTAAAAAAAAATTGAGATGTGCTAATACAATGTAAACATTTTTTATATAAAATTAAATTGTCTAGTTGGGGTGTTTCGGCTTTTTTCGATATTTAAAAAAAAATGGAAATATAGGCAGTTAAACTCATAAATTTATCATATATAAAATATTTTTCTTAATAAAAAATGTTTGAGAAACCCTGGAATTTTAAAAAAAAAACTAATTTGAGATTTTGTATTTGTCTATCTTTATACCAATTTTTCAGCGTTTAGGAGATATATGGAAAAATAATGTAAACATTCAAAAGTTGATAACCCCTGACTGAAACAAAAATTCACAATTCTGAGTATAAAAGTTTTGTAGGCCTATAACTGTTTATGTATTCTGAAAATTTGGGCTCTGTAAATTGAGCGGATCAAAAGTTATAAGGGACACACACACACACAGACACACACACACACACACACACACACACACACACACACAAAACTCACATAAAATGTTCTACTCCAAATTCTGAGTAAATCCATGTACGGGAACACATATGCTGCGAGGCCTCTAGTTGGTGTTATTAGCATGCAAAAAGTCCACTACACCATACAAAATGTTCCTTCGTACACGCATCTTGGCTTAATAATGTCGATTCATTAAGAGAATTGAATTCTCATGAACGAATCGACAGTTGGAAAAGAGAGACTGGTTTTTATTTCTTCTAAGTGGACAGTGAAAACGGAGTGAACTTAGAAGGGGTGTACTGTCGATCAGACCGTTAATAATTTTGTCTTCAGTAGTTTTATTTTGTAAAGATATTATATAATGTTTCCCATTACAATAATTTCGATAAGTTCATCTTCTACCCTCCACGCTTCCCATTGCGACGGGATCATCATGGGCCCCACATAAAAAAAATTAATTAAATACATATATTAAAACAAAACTGCTCTTTAATTAGTTACAATCGAGGTGTTCAAAAACATCATATTGACTGATTTTTTTATCAATCGTTTTATCATCATTTACAAAAATGAATAATTTAAATTTAAATTAGAACCACCCAGACATTTATAACTTTTATCGACAAGTTAGTGGTAGACAGCGGTAGAGCAATTTCACCGAAAAATTCAGCGAAATCAAATTAAAGGTAAGATTTTCATTTCTTTATTAAAAAAATCTGGTTTCGTGACTTATCAGACAACTGAAAATATGACTTATCAACCACGAAAACTGATCACAATACTGTTGAAATACGACTGAGCACAAACTACTGAACATATCCCTAAAAGATTATCTATATTTATTAAAAAAAATTATAACACCTACCTAAATTGATTTAAGTGGGTTACAAAAAAGAAACTTTACAATAAAATAATATTTTTATTATTGCATATGCGCAAACATTGGATTTTTTTCCCTGTCGGTAAAATATTCGATTACTTACACATTGGTACAAGTAGGTAAATAAGACAAAAATGACCTTATAAGTCTGGCGCAATTCAGGGGTGATTTCTATGCGAAAAATGCATTGTCACCTCAGATATAAGAATTGTAGCTTTCATTATTTACAAAAAAACCAATTCTCTCAATAGATGGCGTTACAACAAAATAAATAAAAAAAAATAATAAGATTGATGTTCATAATTTCACCCATAGATGGCTGTAGTAAAAATTCCTTATTTTCAAGCGAAAAGAATTTCACTTTTAAAATATATAGAACTTTCAAAATTGAATTGATAGGGATCTCATTAAAAAGGCATAATTGGTGAACGTTGCGCAAGCGCATAAAGTGATCACGTAAACCAGCCGATGACAGGTCGTAAGCCCTGTAGGTGCCTTGATTTCCCGGTTCTCCTACAGTAAATATTCCAACTTCGTCTCAATTGAGATAATTAAAAATCTGTCAAAAAATAATATTTGTTCATATAAATAAATGAGTTTGTAAAAGTATCAAGATATTGCAATGCTCCAAAAGTGGATTATAATTGGATCTGTGAAAGTTTATTATAGAACCTTATATCCAGTTGTGATTTATAGAAATATTGAACAAAAGTCGCTTTTGTCAATAGGGTAAATTGATTTGACGGTTGCTTTGTGGCAGTAGCGAAATTGCTTATAGAAGCCGAAAATCTTGGCTTGCCTTAATTCAAGACCTAATAATTTTTAGACTGTTTTATTGCAACCATACTACAAGATTGGAAATCGAAACGTATGTATGCTTTACAGGGTCACAAATGTTGATACTATTTTTAGCATGTGCTTTAAAAAAATATTCATCATAGCCACAAATTAGGAACAACGATGCAAAAAAAAATAGGAATGTACTAAAATTGTTTATTTTAGATTTACGGTCTTATTTCAGCGTTATAAAATATCAACTTGGACTAAATGGAATAGGAACGTACCTATATTGGCCGGAACGTTCTTAAAAATGTACTGAATTAGACGTATTTTGAATAATTATGAAAATGATAAAAATTTCATAATTTTCATAATTATTCATAAAACGTCTGATTCAGTAACTTTTCAAGAACGTTTCGGCCAAAATAGGTACGTTCCTATTCCATTTAGTCCAAGTTGATATTTTATAACGCTGGAATAAGACCGTAAATCTAAAATCTACAATTTTAGTATGTTCCTATTTTAGTTACAATAGTTACTGAATAGGGGGTATTACCCCCTATTCATCTAATTACAGTGCGATAATTTTGCAATATATGTAATATGAAGTAATGCTTGAATACATTTTACCAATGAGTATCAATTTCAATTCCCTTTAAAACATTCCAGCGGGTTGTGTTCAGTAACCAACATATTTACTTGTCACTGTTTACACTTTTCATCGTGATCAATAATTTTTTGACAATTTTTTTAACATCTCAATTGAGACGAAGTATTAATATTATATAGGACCAGGAAATCAAGGCACCTACAGGGCTTACGACCTGTCATCGAATGGTTCGACACCAATTATGCGTTCTTATTGAGTTCCCTTATCAATGCGATTTTGAATGTTCTATATATTTGAATAATGAGAATCTGATCGTTTAAATATAAGCTGTTTTTACCATCGCCATCTATGAAGTAACGAAGAAACCTTTTTGTAAAGCCATTCATTGAAAAAAAATTTTACGACGAAAGCAACAGTCCTTATTTATATGAGGTAACAGTGTTCTCTCACAGATGTCACCCCTGAACTGCACAAGATATATTATTTCATTTTGGGCTCGCTTACCTACTTGTGCCTATGTGTTTGTAAATCGAATATTTGCAAATACGCTAAGCCTGTTAACTTCGTCTCTATTGAGATGATAAATATTTGTCAAAAAATATCAGGGATAAAATCCAATGTTTGCGTATATGCAACTTTAAAAAATAATCGGTGATCAATAATCTTTTTATTCAGCTGTCGCAAACTCAATAGTCGTGTGTTATTTTCCATAGTTACCAATAACCCTTGCTTTACCAACTTTCTTGATAATATTTTTTTAAACAATCAAAGTAACATAACATGAGTTCGTTCACATTCATTATCCTGAATTCGACAAAAGTGAAATTGGTTTGTATGCTCCATGGAAACTTGAAAAAATTAATCCAGTACTTAATTCAATATTTTTCTTTATTTTTTAGATGGCGGGATGGACTTTTGTTGTGGTATTATTTGCTTTAGTATGTTTGAAAACACATGCAATGACCACAGCATACAATTCATTGATACATACTCATGACTCAATTGATATAAAGTCCAATAAAAGTGGAAAGGTACTCTTTTATTTTGAGTTATTTACCTACTTCGTTTCAATTCGTATCTTTTTCTACTTTCTTCTTCTTTTTATTTACCCTTCTCACATAAAAAGGTTATTTGGAGATTTCTGTCATCGTCCATGTACTCAACTTTTTCTTCAACATGATTATGAAATATTTTATTATTTACTGAAGGGTCATTGCACTCCGACCACATATTTCGCCCATTTTTTGCAATATTTGCCAAATACACATTACATAGTTTTAAATTTACCCTAGTGCATAAAGGAGTACAAATTTGTCAATTTTTGAAATTTGATAAATATTTGATTTGATTTGATCATATGTACCTATTCACATCATGATATTACTTTTTATTATTAATAATTGTCGGCCTTCGTGGCTCAGTTGGTTGGGTATCTGACTGCTGATCCGAAGGTCCCGGGTTCGATTCCCGGTGGAGACACGGTTTTTAATGAGGTGACCACGGTTGTCACTAAACGGCGCTTTATAAATTGTCCTTATTATTATTATTATTATTATTATACGTAGATTGATCTCGGTTATGATCCGGTAATTTCCTTCACGAAGTCCTTGAGTACGGAGCGTACTCAAGTTGTGAGGCTATGTGTTTGTGTGTCTGTGTGTAGTTGTTTAAAGTGGTACCTGTAGAAATTTTCTGACTATTGTGCATGTGTTGATAATTGTAGTTTTTTGTATGTTGGTGATTACGTATGGGGGTAACTTTAGTATGTCTATATTTTTTTGGAGAGTTTTTGGTATGATGCCTGTAGACGATAATATTATTGGGACTATTGTTACTTTTTCTTGTTTCCACTATGATTTTATCTGTTCTGCTAAAGGTATGTATTTATCTATTTTTTCTAAATGTTTCTTTTGTAGATTTGCTGTATTTGGTATCGATATTTCTATTAGATATGTATGTTTATGTATTTTGTCGATTAATGTAATGTCTGGTCGGTTATGTAGGTTTGTTCTGTCTGTGATTATGTCTCTATTCCAGTATAGTTTGTAGTTATCATTTTCTGTTACAGCTGGGGGTGTGTATTGATACCACTTGGGGTGTGTTTCGATAAGTTTATGTTTGTGGGCTAGTTCCAAATATATG
Source organism: Molanna angustata (assembly GCA_963576475.1). NCBI lineage: Eukaryota > Metazoa > Arthropoda > Insecta > Trichoptera > Molannidae > Molanna > Molanna angustata. The sequence continues at coordinate 10,548,309 of OY754973.1, forward strand.
TGTTTGCAGATGTTATCGTGTCTTATTGTATATTCCGTCGGTGCAAGAGTTGAGCAGCCACCTGTTATGTGTTCTATTGTTTCTTTTTGTAATTTGCACTTTCTGCATGTGTCGTTTGTTATTGTATTGTCTTTTATAATATGTTTCGTGTAGTTTTTTGTTTTTATTATTTTGTCCTGAATAGCTATGATAAATCCTTCTGTTTCTGCGTATAGGTCTGAGTGTTTGAGCCAATTATTACTAAGGGCTTTATCAATATGTTGTTGTTGTAGATGACTTGGGTGTATTCCATGTAATGTTTTATTTTTCCATGTTTCAATTTTTGCGTCATGTGTTGTTATTTCTAGATTGCGTTCGTTGTCGTTAAGTGTAAGTGGTGAGTATGTGTGATCTATGTTTATGATTTCGTTGTGTATTGGGCTATTTCGTTTTGTGTAGAAGTATTGCCTTAAGTTATTTATTTGTGTATGGTGTAGATTTTTTATGTCTATGAGTCCTCTTCCTCCTTCCTCTCTTGGCAGTGTGAATCTTTCTATTGCTGAATGTTCGTGGTGAATTCTATGTTTTGATGATGTTGTTCTGAGTTTAATGTTGAGATCGTCGAGTTCCGTATTGGTCCATTTAATTATTCCAAATGTATATGTTAGTACTGGTATTGCGTATGTGTTTATTGCTTTAGTCATATTTTTTCCATTTAGTTGTGTTTTGAGGAGGATATTTAGTCTTTTAAGGTATTCGTTTTTGGTGGTTTCTTTTATCTTTTTATCTTTTATGCTTGGGTTCTGGAGAATTCCCAAGTATTTATAAAATTCATCTTCGTCCATTGCGCGTATTATTTCATTCGTATCCTTCAAGGTGCTTCCCGTGTGTTCCTTGGGTTTACCTCTTACTATTGAGCATGTGTTGCATTTATCAATACCGAATTTCATTTTTATGTCATTACTAAAGCGTTCAGTTTTATAAATTAGTTGTTTTAGTTCGTCATTATTTTTGCCATATAGTTTTAAATCGTCCATGTATAAAAGGTGGTTGATTTTTATAGGATTGGTATTTAAGTTGTGTGTTGTGATTTTGTAGCCAAGTTTGCTTTTGTTAAGCATCTTGGAGAGTGGGTTGAGGGAGATACAGAACCATAGTGCGCTTAGGGAGTCACCTTGAAAGATTCCGGTTTTAATGTTTATTTGTTTTGATTTTATCATTTTGTTGTTTAGTTTTAGGTATATTGTCGTGTTCCAGGTGTTCATTATTTGTTTTAAAAATTCTACAAGTTTTATGTCAATTTTGTATATTTCTAGAACTTTTACTAACCATGAGTGGGGGACACTATCAAAGGCTTTTTGGTAATCTATGTATGCACAGTACATGTTCCTTTTCTTCTTTATCGCCTGATTTGTTATGGTCCGGTCGATGATGATTTGTTCTTTGCATCCTCTGCTTTGCTTTCTGCATCCTTTTTGTTCTTCTGTTAATATGTTATTTTGTGTTAGGAAAAGATCTATTTTTGTAGTTATAATTGAGGTAAGAATTTTGTATATTGTGGGTAGACATGTGATTGGACGATATTTAGATGGATTTTTTGTGTCTGTTGATTTAGGTTTGAGATATGTGATACCTTTAGTGAAAAAAGATGGGAGGTTTTGGTTTTCCGTTACGCATTTGTGTAATAGTTCGGAGAATTTTTCATGTGTTACAGGGAGATATTTGTACCAGTAATTTTGGATATTATCTATGCCTGGTGTCTTCCAGTTGTGTGTCTTCTTTACAGCAGTTTTGAAGTCAGTTATATTTATTTGTATTGTGGCCATGTTTTGAAATTGGTTATTGTCATTTTCTTCCTCTGTTATCCATGTGGCATTTTCGTTGTGTTTTTTGTTTTCAGATCAAATGTTCTCCCAGTATGATTCTATTTCATTTAATTTAGGTGCGTCTGTAATTTCTATATTGTTGTTTTTTAGGTTGTTGTAGAAGCTTTTTTGGCTTGTTTGAAAATTGAGATTGTGTGTTTTCCTGTCATAGCATTTTTTGTAGCGTTTTAATCTATGTGATTGTGCTGATAACTTTTGTGTTAGCGTATCAAGGAGTATAGTTAGGTTGTGTTCATTGTATTTGTCTTTAATCGTTTCAATTTCCCGTAGTTTTCTTGGATTTTTTAGATTATCTTTAATTTTTTGTGTTACTTTGCCTATTTCATTTCTTAATGAGTTGATTTTGATTTGTATTCTGTGTTGCCATGCTGGTATAGTGCTTCTGTGTGTTCTATGGGAGTTTTCTGTTTTATTGTTTATATTTTGTTTGTTTAGTGTAATAATGGTGTATGCACTACAGTAAACTAATAGATGTAATTTTTAGAGTGTTGTTTCAGTGTTAATCATGTTATGTAGAATTGTGTTGATAATATTGATCATGTTAATGGTTTGTTTGTTGATTTTGAGCTTTGGTAGGTGTGGTCTTGTTGTGGGGTCGCTATCTTTATATATTTCGATTGTGTGTTCTAGTGTGTTTGTGATTTGTGTTTTTGTGTCTGGGTTTTGTTCTGTTCTTCCGTTGGTCTCGTCATTGTTGTTACGGCTTATTGTTGTATTATTGTTCATATTGGTGGATTCATTAGTTATGTTTATATTTGGTTGTTCAGTGTTATTTTGCTGTGGTATTATTGATATTTCCTGTGGATTGTTGTGGTTTATTTGTGTATTTGTTATGTCTTGTGTTAATGTACTTATTCTATTTTGATTACTCATTCTGATTGCGTCTTGTTTTATTTGATCAAGTATTGATAGTTGTATTCTTTTGTTGTTTATTATAACTCTTTTCTGGTCCGCCAGTCGCTGTTCTGTGATGTGTGAGAGTTCTGGATAAATTGTGGTGAATTGTGTATGTAGCTCCTGTCTGTATCCAATTATTTGTGTGTCTCCTTGTGTGATAGTGTAGTAGCAACGCATGAGGTTTATGTTCATGTCATCTGTCCATTTCATGCGTTGTCGTGGTTTTCCCGCTTTGGTGGTTGTCGGTTGACTTGCCGGCAAAGCACTTTCAGCAGGTCGGGTGTGTTGGGTTTCGGCTGTTGTTTCTTCGGGTGTCCCGGCATGTGTCCGCCTGTTCGACAGCATGTCATTAGCGGCTCTCATGCTGCTACGCCCAGCGCTAACTCGGGACGTGCCCTGGCGCTCCCCAGGTAGCGGTGTTTGTCCGAGGCTTGTGTTTTTTGTGTGATCCATGTATGTGTTGTGTGTTTGTACCCTTTACCCGTTGGCAAGCTACTCGATGTAGTTGTGTAGCTCCCCGCCCCTCACGTAGTTCTAGATGTTTTTAACTGGACGTGGGTTTGGTTTTTGAGGGGCTTATTATTATTATATGTAGATTGATCTCGGTTATGATCCGGTAATTTCCTTCACAACGGAGCGTACTCAAGTTGTGAGGCTATGTGTTTGTGTGTCTGTGTGGTTGTGTGTAGTTGTTTAAAGTGGTACCTGTAGAAATTTTCTGACTATTGTGCATGTGTTGATAATTGTAGTTTTTTGTATGTTGGTGATTACGTATGGGGGTAACTTTAGTATGTCTATATTTTTTTGGAGAGTTTTTGGTATGATGCCTGTAGACGATAATATTATTGGGACTATTGTAACTTTTTCTTGTTTCCACTGTGATTTTATCTGTTCTGCTAAAGGTATGTATTTATCTATTTTTTCTAAATGTTTCTTTTGTAGATTTGCTGTATTTGGTATCGATATTTCTATTAGATATGTGTGTTTATGTATTTTGTCGATTAATGTAATGTCTGGTCGGTTATGTAGGTTTGTTCTGTCTGTGATTATGTCTCTATTCCAGTATAGTTTGTAGTTATCATTTTCTGTTACAGCTGGGGGTGTGTATTGATACCACTTGGGGTGTGTTTCGATAAGTTTATGTTTGTGGGCTAGTTCCAAATATATGTGTTTGCAGATGTTATCGTGTCTTATTGTATATTCCGTTATTATTGTCTTATTGTCTTATTGTATTTTTCTTATGTTATTGTGTCTTATTATTATTATTATTATTATTATTAATTGTGTTTTCAGTCTGGATCTGTGAGACGATAAATATCGTAAGTCTCCAAAATGTGGCAACTTGTTATTGGGTGCGTGTTAAATTAATATTTGACATAGTACATGTTAGTTGTCCGAGAAGCAATATTAAATAAATAATAATTTTCAATGTTTTCTTTTTTTCGTCAGTATTGCGTGATTTTTAAATATCTTGTTTGTTATTTTTTATGTTTTAGTTGGATGTCTTAGTGGATATGATATATAACAAAATGATAAAAAATATTGAAACCGAAATTGATGAGACAATTAATGACTCTTTTCAAGTGGATGATATATACTATCGCAATAAATTCTTGAGAAATGAGCCCGATGTGATTAAAGTCGCAGTAAAGAACGGTAAATACTATTGTAAAAATGTAAATAACCCAAATATAATGTACATGGTCGAATACGATGGATTTTCTAAAGTTGATATTGAAATGTTCAACGATCGTCAATTCTTTGATACGATGACATTCCAATATTCAGAACCAGATTATCTGCAGTTTGGAAAATATATCATCTTGACTAATTCAACATTCGTTAAATATAAAGTCGCCCATCATTTACTGAATCAGTTATTCTTGATCGGATTTAATAGTACATCGTCTACATCTGGTTGTCTCTATACTTCAAACATCAAAACAGCAAATTACAATGAAAACAGAGATCTCATTGTAAATGCTGAGTACATTCCAACTTCATATGATCTGACTGATATTGCTATCGATCCATATACTGGTAATTTGTTATATTTAGATGCCGCCGATAATATTGGAATATTTGAGAAATTACCGCACGTCGTAGACATGACAGATTTGATTGATTCAAAGATTTCATCCTTATTCGATTCAAAAAATTGATAACACACATTATACAAAATAAAAATATGACATTTCAAATAAAAATATTCAAAAGAAGGAAACTTTTTATTGCGTTATCCTATTCCTTCACTTACTAACTACGGTAACGTAATTCTTTCTAATTATAAACTAACTCAGACCACCAAAAATAAATTAATAAACAATTAATTCAGATAACACATATTGATATATGCAAGTGAGAGGGACCTGGACACGGCTGAAAGGCAGTCGCTAAAAAACCAAAATAAATGCAATTGACATGAAATTGCTTACAAGAATTCGTAATAGGACGACAAATGACAGGGTAAGAAATGAGAACACAAGGAAATAATTTAAGACGAATAATGATGTCATTAATAGAATGACAGCGATCTTGAAATGGTTTGCCAACATAGGAAAAATGAATGACGGAAGCCTAATGAAAAAAAAAACAAGAGGGCAGGAGTCGTCCGAGAAAAGAATACCACGACCATATGAAGGGTTTTCTGAACGAAGGAAATATAAGATGCTTGAACAATAAACGATCATGTATGAAAAAATCTGCTAAAGGGAGATATGTTTTTTAATAATATATCTTTTTCTGTATCTAGTGATTGCCTTTTGTAGTATGTAGAGCTTGCCAAAGTGCCAGAGTGGTCACTCGGTTAGAAGCGATTGCATACCAGCGTGAGCTGATATGCAAAGCCTGTAATTGAGGTGGTAAGGTCGGTCAGTTGGACGTGTAGGTATTACCTGTTTGTCCGCCTTCAGCTACATACAACCCAAATGATATCTCAACCGCTTGGTTCGAACCTGGTGGCGGTCTGTTCGGATAGTCCCGACAGCTGAGCCACAGATTGATCGACCAAGCAATTGCGATACCGTATACAATAGATTAAATATTATTATCAAATATTACTCAGGTAGGAATGGTTGACAGATTGAAAGATATAACAGGAAATTTAACTTACTCTTTTATTTATCAAGATGATGATTACAATTGTTGTTTACTATTATTACTTGGTACAGAAATGTCGAGTTATTATTTAATGAATATAAATGTAAATTTGAAGCGCGGACAATTTGAACGACGACGAGCGGTCGGGCAGCGTGATGCCTAGCTTCGAGATCTGGATGAGCGGAATGATGTGGGCGCGCTGTGCTTCCCCTTAAATAGGAGACGGGCTGTGAATACGGCGCAGGGCAAGATGGCGCCTGCCGAAGTACTCAGCGCAGCGAAGCACTGCGCGGCGCAATTGGCGCAATTGGCGCAATCGCCACAGACCCCGCTGGCAGTCGCTTAGACGAAACACGACCCCTCCTCGAAGTTCAAAGTCCTTACATTGCGTTCTGTGAAAGATAAAAAAATTTTTTAAAGCATTTGATTTGTTATGTTATTTTGTATAGGGTTTTCTTTTGAACCGCTATGTACATGTTATGTAATGAATTTCTATATGAAAAGTAGTCTTTTCTAATACACAGTAATGTAATTATTTAAATACAACTTAATCTATACATATATAAAGTTAATCATATTATAAGTATAAATTTGTTTTTGTACAAAGTATGAAGTTACTTATCTTTTAAAAATATCTGCTGCTGGTATGATTTGCTGCTCTTGTGATGGCGTGTGGTTGCTCTGCTATTGAGGTGAATGGAGGAGTGTCGTCCTGCGTGTGCTGGCTGGACATCCTTATGTGTTCCTCAGTGTGTAGCTCGTTGGGTGTTGTTGATTGCGACTTCGTAGTGTACCATTAATTGTGAATGGTCCCCAGTTTTCTGTTATGAAGTGTAGAAGTTCTATTTTTTGTTCAGGATGAAGTAGATGTGTTATGTATGTAGAAAATTGATGCAGTTGTATGCGTGGATGCTTCGACTTTGTCGGGAATATCTTCCTGAAGTAGGTATTTATCCAGCTAGGCGAAATGGTTTGCAGTGTGCTCAGCGTGTGTATGCTTGTATATAAATATTCGACAGCTGCCTCGTGTGCCGGCAAGGGCGAAGCACGAGGGTGTCTTGTGGTTTTCGGCATGTCGTCAGGAGACAGCTTTGGATGTAGAGTATCCAGTGTAGCCTGTAGGGTTTTGCGGTGCGCCATGTTGACGGCTTTGAAGTGCATGGGACTTCAGTGTAACCTGTAGGTATTTGCGGTGCGCCATGTTGACGGCTTTGAAGTGCATGGGACTTCAGTGTAACCTGTAGGTATTTGCGGTGCGCCATGTTGACGGCTTTGAAGTGCATGGGACTTCAGTGTAACCTGGGTACATTTCGTGAAACCGGAGAAGGATTGATGTGAACTCCTCAGGGCGGTGACACGTAAATGTTGAGCAGCTTCGTTTCTTCATGCGTAGCAAGGAGGTTGACATTAGCTCTTTGCGTGCAGGCCATGAAGGAAGAGACGTTGTATGTCCAACAAAATCGTTCCTCGTCAGAGCAATGATGGCGATGACTTGGGGAAGACTTTGCGTGCTCTTGTAGTAAGTGTATGTGTGATGCTGGCACGGAGATGTTCTCAAAAGGCAAACGTTGCTGGTTCTTCAGCGGTGTTGAGCAGTGAGTATTGGCGGTACCAATGATGATCCTCAGCGATGCTCCGGTTGAATGCTGGTATGATGTGAAGATGCAGTGGTTCCTCCATAATTAATTTCTTCCCGGTAGTGATGCGGTAGAATGCGAGGGCAGCTAGTTTCTGTATGAAGTCGTCCAGATGATGATGATGATGTGATTCATCATAAATATTTTTTTCTTCTATGTAGTTCCTCTAGGTAGTGATGAAGCTGTTGATGCTCAATTTTAAATTTTAAAATTATACAATAAAATTATACAATAGAATTATACAATGTAAATGTTTGTACTTGCGATGATTGATAGGTATAAAATGTTTTTTATAATTTGCAAGTTCCATTTGATTATACGTATTTATAAGTATTATAAGTTCCATTTGATTTGATTTATAAGTATGTTTTTACTCGTTGCTGAAGTATTATACTATAATGCCATATAAGGTTATTTGTTTGTTTCGTATTGTATTGTACAATGTTTTTTTTTTTAAATTTAAAATACGACTATGTTTATAATATTTATTATTATGTATGCCATGTTTCAATGTTTTTATAATTTTAATGTTTTATAATACTTTTTGTAGTATTACATAGTTAATATAATATAGTTTAGTTTATAGTACCAGTTTGTAGCTGTATTATATAGTTAATATATAATAAGGTTTTAATGTTTGATTATGGTTAGGTATTTTTACTACCGTATATTATAGTTTCAATGTTTCTATATTCTGGAACGTATTCGCTATCGTATCGTATTATTTTTATTGTTCGATCATGGTTTTATAGTTGTAGTGTTTTTTTATAAAAAATAAAGTAAAATATTTTTTTATATAAAAAATATTTTGTATTTAGCTAATTGTAGCTGTTCAACATTAGCTATTTGTAGCTGTTCAATGTATCACCGCTTTTTATTTTTATTTATTTTCGATTGTATTTATAAACAATGTTTATTTGTAGTTAGTAATTGTTTAAATTTGCTTTCTATATTATAGTAATAGTTTTAAACTTCCGTATCGTATGCTTGTTGGAGTTTATTTTTTAGAATAATATTTTAATATTATAGTTTTAGAAGCATTAGTTTAGTTTATTTTCAAACAATTATTTCGAAAAAATATTTTAAAAATATTTTATAATGTTCGTTTGCGTACGTAGTTTATTTTATTTAATTGTAATTGTATACAATTGTTTTATTCCTATAATTATGTTTAGAAACGATGTATCTAATTTATTTAAATGTTTAATTTATTTGATTATTTGTTTTGCGTTGTTAACTTATTTATTAAAGCGAGCTATAATATTATTTTTACGTACTCTGTTTAAATAATATTAAGTGTGGTAGTATTTTGAATTATTGGAACGCGATGTTATTGTGACGGTTAATGTTTTCGGTTAAGGGTTTCAACCGAGTTCATCGGCCCCTAAGTTTTAAACTTTCTCTTTCTTTATCGCGGTTATAACAGGGTTACTTGGGTTCATTCGGCCAGTCTTTTGTTTGAAGTTCGTTTACCTCCTTTTTTATTACCGATGGACACGGTGTAACATTCTTAAACATATATTTGGTTTACTGAATTTTTACATAAAAATATGCGTTTTACGAATATAATAATTATTTAACTATATGTTTCTAATTTTAAGTTTTTATGATATTAATTCTTATTTGGGAATGTAATATGTATTTTTTATTGATAATTTTTTAATTTTTACGTATTACGATATTTAGCAAAAATAAATATTTTATGAATTTCTATGAAATTTATTTTTAATTTTTATTTTTTGTGTTTAATCAATTATGAACGAGATAAAATATTTATAATGACTTTAGGCTTTTTTAATGACTAGGTTTTTTAATAATATTATAATTTTTATACCTCTATTCGGAGTTTTGGTTCTCTGGCTTTTTGCTTTTTATTTTTATACCTTCGTCCTTTGTATGTATTTATTTATTTTCTGGTACTTTTGGTTTTTTTTTAGGCATCTTCTTTTTTAATTGTTCCGTCTGGATTATTTTTGCGTCTCGTCAGTCATGAAAAAAAAAAATATATAAAGTACATATTAGTTATATATTAAACAATTGTAAGTTTGTTAATTTTGGTGGAATTTGCGTCTGAGCGTTTTTGAACGTTTTTGAACGTTTTTGAGCGTTTTTGAGCGTTTTTGAGCGTTTTTTGAGCGGGTACACTTGCAATTAATTTTTGACAAATTATAAGACAAATGTATTTAATATATTAGCTTGTAATATATGTGTTACCTGCTCGAGTGATTCCGTTCATCCAGACCTCGCTGTTCAAGTATTAATTCCTGTTAAATCCTTTGTTTCTGTCGTGCAGTAAAATGTTACGCAGTATATTAATGAACACGTATTATTGTTCTGTTTAATAAAACTACTGATTTTACGTTAAGAAGGCACAATAGGTTGTGATAGGCTCACCAGATTTTTTACTACAGTATAACAATTGAAATTATGAGCACAAAATAAAAGTACCTGAGTTTTTTAAACGATTTCGGAATTTTACCAGTTTCTGAAGGTATGTGTGTGTTCAGAGACACGTTCGGATCACCAGTTTTGGACTGGTGGGTGTTCAGAGACACGATCGAGAGTCACCAGTTTTGGGACTGTTTAGAAGGTATGTTCAGACACGTTCGGGTCACCAGTTTTGGGGGTAGGAAGTATTGTGGTATGTAGAGCTTGCCAAAGTGCCAGAGTGGTCACTCGGTTAGAAGCGATTGCATACCAGCGTGAGCTGATATGCAAAGCCTGTAATTGAGGTGGTAAGGTCGGTCAGTTGGACGTGTAGGTATTACCTGTTTGTCCGCCTTCAGCTACATACAACCCAAATGATATCTCAACCGCTTGGTTCGAACCTGGTGGCGGTCTGTTCGGATAGTCCCGACAGCTGAGCCACAGATTGATCGACCAAGCAATTGCGATACCGTATACAATAGATTAAATATTATTATCAAATATTACTCAGGTAGGAATGGTTGACAGATTGAAAGATATAACAGGAAATTTAACTTACTCTTTTATTTATCAAGATGATGATTACAATTGTTGTTTACTATTATTACTTAGTACAGAAATGTCGAGTTATTATTTAATGAATATAAATGTAAATTTGAAGCGCGGACAATTTGAACGACGACGAGCGGTCGGGCAGCGTGATGCCTAGCTTCGAGATCTGGATGAGCGGAATGATGTGGGCGCGCTGTGCTTCCCCTTAAATAGGAGACGGGCTGTGAATACGGCGCAGGGCAAGATGGCGCCTGCCGAAGTACTCAGCGCAGCGAAGCACTGCGCGGCGCAATTGGCGCAATTGGCGCAATCGCCACAGTATATTTTGAATATGTGATTTTTTTTTTGTTAAAATTAACCGAACTATTCCAATATTCACAACCAGATTATCTGTAATTTGGAAAATATATCAACTAATTCAACATTCGTCAAATATAGAGTCGCCCATCATTTATTGAATCACACTGAAAAAAATCGTTTGTTTATAGTAACAAAATTTCATGTTAACATTAACTGAACTTTAGTGACTACAAAATATTTGGTTATGTGAAACTAAATGTTTTGTGCACATAGACAAACAGTACAGTCATAAATTAATACACTTTTACTACTGATAACAAATGTTTGGCTAAAACGCAGGTAGCCAGTTCGGTTGTCATAATATTTTGTTCAGTGCAGTTATACTTAATTTTATTCGATAGTACATCGTCTACATCGGGACATCTCTTTACCTCAAACATCAAAACAGTAAATTACAATGAAAACCATTGATTTATATGTACGTACGTAGTACATATAATTCAATTATAAAAACAGTGATCTCACTGTAAATGCTGAGTATATTCCAACTTTATATAATCTTACTGATATTGAAAGCGATCCTTATAATGGAAATTTTTTTATATTCAGATGCCGCCAGATATATTCAAATATTTGAAAAATTACCACACGTCAAAGATATTATGATATAAAAACTTCTGGCGCAGTTCAGTGGTGAACACCGTCACCTCATTTATAACTGTTACTTTCATTGTTTAAAAATAAACCAATTTCTCAATAGATGGCGTTACAAAAAAAAAGTTTCTACGTTACTTCATAGATGGCAATAGTAATAAGGTACAATTTTCAGGTGATCTGTAACTCATTATTCAAATATATAGAAAATTCAAAAATCAATAAGAAGACATAATTGGTGAACCTTTCGCAAGCGTATAACCACGTAAACCAGTCGACGACAATTTGTAAGCCCTGTATGTGTCTTGAGTTTCTGGTTCTTCTTTAATATTCCAACTTTGTCTCTATTGATATGTTAAAAAGTTTGTCAAAAAAATGTAGGTATATAAAATATATAAATAAAAAAACTGTTCATTTATTTTATAAATCAAGTAAGTATCGGAAGGATCTGATTGCATTATACTTGGAGAGAGCATGTATAAAAAATATAATAAATAGTGTTTATTAACTTTGTCTTGTTAGTAGCTATGACTGAAGAACCGGCTTAGAATAGTAGGTACTTCCACTCTTTTCTATTATTATCATCGTTTTCTGGTGTCCCATAAAAGTAAAGTAATTGTAAATTACAAATACTCTAAGGTAGAAGCGTTTGCATTGTGGAAATTCATTTAAAAATAATAACATGTCTTTGTATATTTCTACACTGTTCTTTTTGTTCACAACTAGTTTCGAGAACTATCGTGGTCTTCTTCAAGTGAAAACGCCTCTACCTCAGAATATTTGTCTTATGCTAGTACGGCAATAAAGACGGAAAAAATCGCATTAAATACAGACTCTAAGTACTCACCTGAAGAAGAGAGCGGTAGATCTCGAAACTAGTTGTGAATAACAAGAATAGAGTGGAAATAAACAAAGATATGTTATTATTTTTTTTACGCAAGTTTATATCTGAAAGCTGTTTTTTTAGGTAAGACGAGAGTGTAATGCTTCCTTTTATAAGGTAATGCACACCTGTCGCTAGTTACCTCATACTGTGGGATATGTCGTGATGGAATGAAATAATTATTGGGTTTTCAACGGAGAATTCTTGGTGAAACTCCATTGTGAAATAGAAATAGGAAGGTTTGTCTCGATATCACTTATATTTCAATAGAAACACGTGTCCCCAGAAGAGTGAAAACCAGAGACGAAGAATGGGCAAACCCAGGTTGAGATGGGAAGATGAGGTGAAAAGTGATGCATCACAGCTTTTCCAGGTGGCGAGTAATAGAAGTTGTCTGAAGACAAGCGATGGTTGCTGAAAACCAAAGCTAATTTGGGCTCTAACTCAATAGGAGGGAAATAAATACCTAGTGTCTTGGGGAAATAAAAGATGTAAAATCGTGAGGAAAACGTACACTGAAATACAAAAATTATGCGCAATTCAATAAAAAAGAGTTTCTGTTTTGAACCGGTAACCGCTTGTTTAATACATCTGCATTGTTTAAGTAGGTTTCCCCTTTATTCATTAAAAATAAAACATTATTTGGGATAAGATAAAAAAAAATATGTCTAACGTACAAACTCCAGTTTGTTTAATCAATTCTTCAATAAAAAAATATCTTAAACATAATTAATATAAATCCAATATTTTTTCATTGCATAAACGCAAACATTGGATTTTGTCATCATCAATAAAAATATCATTTGACTCCCGACAGGGAACAAAATCCAATGTTAGCGTATATGCAATTAAAAAATATTCGATTTACATACACATTGGTACAAGTAGGTAAAAAAGCTAAAAAATGAAATAAGGGGGGCAAGTCTGGTTCAATCGGCGAAATCAAAACCCTCACGATTACCTATATCATGGATATAACTATTACATGGAGTTCTATAATATCTTTAGATGTCATAGAAGTCCATACGATAATTATATCCATGATATGGGTAATCACTAGACTTTTGATTTCGCCGGTCGAAACAGACTTGCCCCCAATATTTCTGGCGCAGTTCAGGGGTAATATCTGTGTGAGACACCGTCACCTCATTTATAAGGACTGTTGCTTTCATTGTTTACAATTAACCCAATTTCTCAATAGATGGCGTTAAAAAAAAGGTTTCCTTCGTTACTTCATAGATGGCAATAGTAATAATGCATTGTTTTCTAATGAATTATTACACATTATTCAAAAATTACATTGATAAGGGAACTCAATAAGAAGGCATAGTTGGTGAACGTTTCGCAAGCGCATAAAGTGATCACGTAAACCAGCCGATGACAGGTCTTAAGCCCTGTAGGTGCAATGAGTTCCTGTTTCTTCAATAATACCTCCTATTCAGTAACTATACTAACTAAAATTGGAACGTTCTAAAATTGTAGATTTTATATTTACGGTCTTATTTCAGCTTTATAAAATATCAATTTGGATTAAATGGAATAGGATCGTACCTATTTTGCCCAGAACGTTCTTAAAAAGTTACTGAATCAGACGTTAGACGAGAAAATTGTGAAATTTTCATAATTATTCAAAATACGTCTAATTCAGGAACGTAATATAATACGTTTATATCGCTGAAATAAGACCGTAAATCTAAAATCTACAATTTTAGAACGTTCCTATTTTAGTTACAATAGTTACTGAATAGGGGGTAATATCCCAACTTCGTCTCTATTGACATATTAAACGTTTGTCAATAATTAATATAGATGACAAAACAAGAGCCGAATATGCCCCTAAACTTTGGTGTTTTGGCAAATAATCGACCTAATAGACATAATCATAATCAACCTAATAGACATAACCATAATCGACCTAATAGACATAACCATAATCAACCTAATAGACATAACCATAATCGACCTAATAGACATAAACATAATCGACCTAATAGACATAACCATAATCAACCTAATAGACATAACCATAATCGACCTAATAGACATAAACATAATCGACCTAATATACATAACCATAATCGACCTAATAGACATAACCATAATCGACCTAATATACATAACCATAATCAACCTAATAGACATAACCATAATCGACCTAATAGACATAACCATAATCGACCTTATAGACATAACCATAATCATGCAACCTAATAGACATAACCATAATCGACCTAATAGACATAACCATAATCAACCTAATAGACAACCATAATCAACCTAATAGACATAACCATAATCGACCTAATAGAAAGGCTGAAACAATAGTTAAATAAATAAATAAAAGTAGTACATATTACCTTGGAACATGCATCTATTTAATTCCATTATTTATTTATTTATTTATTTATTTCTTTATTTATTTATATAAGCATGAAAAACAGGCTAGAAGCCCACTGGTTTCATGCATTTATGAACATATATATAATGTATGGAATGATTGGACGATTGAATTATCATCCACACCCCATACATGAACGCACGTACATAATTTTCACTCAGTCATACATTCAGCATTTTTACAAAAAGAATACATAATTAATAAAAATGAGAGAAAAAAAAAACAAACAAACATTAATATAACAAGAAACATTCAAAGCGGTAACTAGTATATATTATGTTATTTAATATTTTCGTTTAGTTATACTGTATTTTTTTGACGTATTATGGAAATTATAAATAAAAAAAATTAAAAAACACAACTGCTCTTTAATCAGTAACAATCGAGGTGGTCAAAGCAAAAACTTAAGTTTTCTGAGGATTTTTATCAATTCGTTTTATCGTAATTGTACCTACTATCAATAACGTATAAATTCAAATGAAAATAAAACCAATCATTTATATATTCTTTCAACAAGTTGGTGGTAGAGATATTTCATCGTTAAATTTTACGAAATCAAAGACAAGGTATGATTTTTATTTATTTATTTAAATAATCTGCAGCAATAACATGGTAAAATATCACTTTTGAACACTGCACATGTGCAGACAAACTTTTCTTACCGTTTACAGTTTTTACATCGAAACGTTATACAGTAAATAAATTTAAAAAAGTAACACACAAGCAACTTAACATAGAAACACCCCAGAACAGTTTTTTGTAGGTTTATTATTAATTAATTGCAATGCCTCAACAAAGGATTATTCAAATACAAATTCTTATGTAAATATAATAGAACTTTTATTTTATTTTTAGAAATTTGGACAAAATCATCAGGCCCTTATAGTTTTCACACAATCATACATTCAACTTTATACAATAGAAAACAAAAATGATTCAGTTGACAGTGTAGTGCTTGATTATAATCATGCATTCATTCATAGCATCACAATGTTATAGGGATAACCAGCGACGTGCGGGTGGGCAATACCATAATTACAGATCAAATGTTTTGCAAATATGTAATGTAATGCTTTTTTTAACTTTTCTACGGACAATTCTTGGTAGAACTCCATTTCAAATAATAAATAAATTTGGAATGGTAAAATAAAACCAAAGACACTTTGAAAATGGTCACTGGATGACCGAAACTAGTCAGTTTCATCAAATTAGTAGAACTGAAAACTTTGGTTTTGTTTTACCAAATTTATTTATTATTTGTAATGTAATGCCTTTATAATTACTTGTTTCTAATGAGTCCATCAATTGACCAAAAAATGTTGGGTGACGTTCCCTTTATCTCTCCTCCTAAGCTATTAACCCACATGGTGATGGGGTCAGCTCTCCTTACTGCGCTCCTCTACTTCATCCTATCCTATCCTGAGTTGGGTGACGTCCCCTTATCAATTCAAATATATATATATATGTTTTTTAACGATTTCAATATCCTTTAAACGATCCAGCTTGTTGTGTGCAGTATCCAATATGTTCACTTCTTACTATGTTCAACAATCCATCTATATTATAAATTTGAATGTTTGTATCTATGTATCTATGTATGTATGTGTTGAATGCGCTCCTAAACCGTTCATCCGATTGCGATGAAACTTTGGTGAACTGTCGAGAGTATACCAGAGATGGTTTCTGGATCAAAAATTTTTTTCTTCTTCTTCATCGAGTATTAGGTCATTTTACCTATGAAGGTGGACTATCCTGGGAACCGTTCATTCAATTTCAATGAAACTTTGATGAATTGTCGAGCGTATGACCGGGACCTACTGAAGGGACGGGAGGTAATGAAGGGACGGGAGTAACTGAAGGGACGGGAGTAACTGAAGGGACGGGAGTAACTGAAGGGACGGGAGTAACTGAAGGGACGGGAGTAACTGAAGGGACGGGAGTAACTGAAGGGACGGGAATAACTGAAGGGACGGGAGTAACTGAAGGGACGGGAGTAACTGAAGGGACGGGAGTAACTGAAGGGACGGGAGGTATTGAAGAGTCTGAAGCGACGGGTGGTTATGGAGGACAATTTTTAATTATACAGGCAATACGAAGTTTGCCGGGTGTTCACTAGTATTTTATAAAATCAACTTGTTTGTGGCTTCAGGTAAACTCAATAGAATGCATCCAATAATTTAATATTGTTCTTATTTTTTCAGATGGCGGGATGGACTTTAGTTGTAGTTTTATTTGTTTTTGTGTGTATGACAACACATGCATCGACGATTCCAGACAATTCAGAAATTCATACGTATGGTTCAATTGATAAAAAATCTAATGCTGATGATAAGGTATGCATTAATTGGAATTTTATAACGTGATTTTTTATCCAAAGAAGTACATCACATTGGCTTAGAGGCTTGAAATCTTTTAACCCGATGAATATCTACAACTGAATATCTACATACGTCTGCTATATTTTTGTTTTTCCTCATCTTTCTTTGGTTCACTTATTTAGAAACCTCTGTCACAATCCATGTTATAAGGGTTGTGTGTTTGATTCTGTCTGTTTCAATATTATTATGTGCAAGATTGGCAAATAATTGGACTTTAATCTTATTTCTTTTAGATGAATGTCCTAGTGGATATGATATATAACAAAATGATCAAAAATATTCAAGCCGAAAACGATGAGACAATTAATAATTCTTTTCTAGTAGATGGTATATACTATCGCCAAAGAGTTTTAAGAGAACTGAACTATAATTACGGCGTGAACAGAGTTGCAGTTAAAAATGGTACATATTATTACAGAACAACTAATGAACCCAATAAAATGTACTCAATCGAATATGATAGAGATTCTAGTGTTAATATTGAAATGTTCAACGATCGTCAATTCTTTGATACGATGACGTTCCAATATTCACAGCCAGATTATCTACGATTTGGAAAATATATCATTTACACTAATTCAACATTCGTCAAATATAGGGTCGCCCATCATTTACTGAATCAGTTATTCTTGATCGGATTTAATAGTACATCGTCTACATCTGGTTGTCTCTATACTTCAAACATCAAAACAGCAAATTACAATGAAAACAGAGATCTCATTGTAAATGCTGAGTACATTCCAACTTCATATGATCTGACTGATATTGCTATCGATCCATATACTGGTAATTTGTTATATTCAGATGCCGCCAGATTTATTGGAATATTTGAGAAATTACCGAACGTCGAAGATATGATTGATTTGATTAATTCAAAGAATGTTTCCTTCTTCGATTTAGAAACTTAATATAACAATATGCATGATAATTTAAATAAGTCAAAAGAAGGAATCTGTTTGTTTTGTTTTTTTATATGTATTGTGAATTGGAAATAAATAATTATAATCCAGAAAACGATTTTTGTAAATTGTATGTAGAAGAAACATAAGTATTTCTTATATTTTGTTTAAGGTCTTCTATGTATACTGTATTGTGTTTTTTAGATAATATGTATTGAATTATATAAATTAAATAAAAAATAATACAAAAATGGCTGCAAAATAAACTCTTCGTTTCTTTTGCAGCTCCTATTTCTTTCCTTGTTCTTTTATTGCTGTGAACAATTTTTAAGCTTAGTTTTATGTTTTATCTTTTTTTCGCAATCATTCTCATTCGTATTGTAGGTACTGAAAGAAACTGCCTGACGTCAATAAATATCCAGTGGATTCCCGGACCTTAGCCGATTGACACGGAAAATTGACCGTAGGTACGCTCTTTTTACTGAAAGGATAATTTACCATGTGGACAATTGTCTGTGGAGACAATACACTGTGAAGACAATGGACCGTAGGTAAAATTCACCGCGTAGACAGTTGATCTTATGGACAATATTGGTGACAATTCTCCGCACGGACTTTTTACCGTATGGACAATTCACCGTGAAGAAACTATTTGTAGTATCAGCAATCACGTCTTCTTTTTCTTTTATCGAATTTGTACGAAAAAGGCACATAAAACTATTGTATATATTGTATTATATTAACCTTACCATAGATAACTTGCAATGCGACATTTTTAGATACAAATCAAATTAAAATTAAACCAGTGTAGATAAGGTTTAATCAATTACGGTTCAATGTTTTATGCACATTATCATCACCCAGTGCTCTGTCACAAGCCATGCAAAAAGTCCACTACTCCATACAGAATGTTTCTTCATACACGCGTCTTGGCTTAATACGATCGATTCATTCAGAGAATTAAATTCTCTTGAACGAATCGACAGTTAGAATAGTTTAAAACTCGCCAAACTTTACTCTCCAAAACAGAGGTTCCCAAACTTTTTTGTGTCGTAGACCCCTTTCCATATATTTCGATTTTTGGTAGACCCCCTACTTACCTAATTTTATGCTTCTCGGGCAACTAACAGGTACTATGTCAAATATTAATTTAACACGCACCCAATAACAAGTTGGCAAATTCTGGAGACTTGCGATATTAATCGTCTCACAGATCCAGACTGAAAATACAATTAAAAACTGTGTCTCCACCAGGAATCGAACCCGGGACCTTTGGATCAGCAGTCAAATACCTAACCAACTGAGCCACGAAGGCTGACAAAAATCAAAGTCAAATTTAAATTGTATGGTCTTAGATTGTATGGCAGGCATAGGCGTACAACCAATATAAATAAATGTGAGAAGGGGAATGTTATGAATGTTATCTAAGGTTTTTGTATGATGGAACTTTATGGAAATTTGAAGGTAACATGACAAAAATGTTAAAATAAAATATTATACAACGAATAATAATAACAAATTATTATGCGATAGGTACTATCAGTGTATGTTGAGATACACTATCGTGGACCCCCATTTTCATTTCATGGACCCCCAGATTTTTTTTACGCTGACGTAGACCCCTTGCAGGTTGTCATAGACCCCTGGGGGTCGATAAAGACCACTTTGGGAATCACTGCTCCAAAACATATTTATTGAATACGTCGTCGTGTCATTTCGGTTCATGGTTATAAGCCATACACAGACGATCAGAATATTACGATCTGAATTATTTTTTTTCATTTATTTAAAGACATTGAATCCAACATTGAAGGTAACATGTATTTGAATTATCAACAATGACGCCTCAATATTGATCTCATTTTTGCGTTAATTTTCATTCTCAAATTTCATTGTTAGCATTTATTTGTTTACGAACAAACCAGCCTTGAAATGAAAAAAAAACTTTCTCACATTCACTTAATGCATTCTTAAATATTTTACTGCCTACTTTACGGCGTTTGCCTAGTTTGTATTATTACTAGTTGCATGTAACACATGAGATCCAACCTTCGATAGCGATAGTATGTATAGTTGAAGAATAAGAATCAAACTATAAACCCATAAATACAAATTATTGAAAATTTTAACATATTATGTTGGTATGTATGTCAAAATAGGACAGTATGGAGGTCAGTCCTCTTTTCCTACCCGGAATATGAAAACAGCATGATGGTTCTGTATGTATGTTTGGAGATTAAGTACCTATCAAACTATTAAGTCTTCTTACATATTGTGTATGTATAGGCATCTGACATACAAATTGTATGAAGCAATGTCGTCACTAAATTCAATTTTTATAAAAATTGTTAAAAAAGCGTGAGATGTGCTAATACAATGTTAATATTTTTTATAGAAAATTAAATAATCTAGTTGGGGTGTTTCGGCTTTTTTCGATATTTTTAAAAAAATTGGAAATATAGGCAGTTAAACTCATAAATTTATCATAAATAAAATATTTTTCTTAATAAAAAATGTTTGAGAAACCTTGGATTTTTTTTTAAAAAATTGATTTGAGATTTTGTATTTGTCTATATTTGTACCAATTTTCAGCTTTCTAGCTTTTATGTTTTCTGAGATATATGGAAAAATAAAGTAAAAATTCAAAAGTTGATAACCCCTGACTGAAAGAAAAATTCAAAATTCTGAGTATAAAAGTATTGTATGCCTATAACTGTTTATATATTCTGAAATTTTGGTCTCTGAAAATTGAGCGGATCAAAACTTATAAGGGGGAGACGGTCACACACACACACACACACACACACACAGACACACAGACACAAACACACACACACACACACACACACACACACACACACACACACACACACACACACACACACACAGACACACGAAATGTTCTACTCGGAATTCTGAGTAAATCTGTGCATGGAACATATATGCTGCGAAGCCTCTAAGTTGGTGTTTTTTGACTTCAAAGTTGGAAAAGCCGTGAAAAAAGTAGACCTCTGCATACAATTCTCGCGTATCCTGGCTTGAAACATTGTCGATATGTTAAGAGAACAAAGTTCTCCTGAACAAATCGACAGTTGGAAGACTTAATTGTTTGATACTAATCTCCAAACATACATACATACCATCATTGGAAATCAAGGCACCTACAGGGCTTACGACCTGTCATCGGCTGGCTTACGTGATCACTTTATGCGCTTGCGCAACGTTCACCAATTATGTCTGAATATTTTTAGTCGACTTTGCAAAACAAATGACATTGCAAATTGGTTATTTTCTACGTAATAACCCAGAAATTACGTATGCAAATAATCTAAACACGGTGCGCATAAAAAACAGTTGGTTCTGAATTCATTAAAAGCAGTTGCTGATATTTTTTACAACAGGTAAACATTGCGTACTATTATTTTTACTTGTAGTGGATTTAGCAACTGATGTTAATCATAAAAATGCATCTGGAGCGCTGAACTCTTTCTTCTTCTTCTTCCTTGCCTCTTCCCAGTTCATCTGGGGTCGGCCCTTCTGGTACGTAATCGCCAGACCTTTCGATCTTGTGTCATCTCTCTGGTTAGCTGCTCCTTCCTCAGCTCCCTTTCAATATTTGTCCACCAGGTGGCCTGTGGACGACCTCTAGTTCTGGACTGCTGTGTGTGTATGTCCAGTGCGAGTTTGACCACGTGATCATCACTTCGTCTGCTTACGTGTCCGTACCATCGGAGTCTTGTTTCTTTTAATTTCTACGGAATAGGCGCGACCCCAAAACTTCCTCGGACGTATTCGTTTCTAATTCTATCCTCCCTTGTAACACCTGCGGACCACCTGAGCATTTTCATTTCTGCTGTGTGCATTTTTTGCTCGTGCTTTTTCTTCATGGTCCAGCATTCTGATCCGTATAGCATAGCCGGGCGGACAGCTGTCTTATATACTTTGCCCTTAGTTTTTATGGGTATCCTTGGGTCACACATAACACCCGACAGGGCTCTCCACTTCATCCATCCCATATTCACGCGGTGTGTTACGTCTGCATCTACGGAGGCATCTGGTGTCACAACGGATCCGAGGTATTTGAACTGATTAACTATTGGAAGAGGTGTGTTATCTATGTATATATCGGGGCCAGCTGCACTACCATCGAAAATGCAAGGCATGTATTCTGTCTTCGTTCTACTGATTTTAAGACCGTTGTCCTCCAAGGCAGCCACCCACTCATTCAGAGACTCCTGCAGATCTACGGGGTCTTCGTTTATTAGCACGACGTCATCTGCATATAGCATGCACCACGGTAGTTGTTTTTGGATGTTTTTTGTTAAGTAGTCCATCACCATGTCAAAGATTAGGGGGCTCAGAGCTGAGCCCTAATGAACACCGACCCTAACATCAAAGTTTTCGCTATAACCCGCAGGACTTCTGACCCTGGTATTGCTTTCACTATACATATCCTTCAGGAGGTCAACATACTGTTCGGGAATATTATGTGCTCTTGATGTGTGCCATATCAGTCTACGTGGGACCCTGTCGAACGCTTTTTCCTGATCAATAAACACCATATGTACATTCTTTTTATTTATTCGACTTTTCTCCAGTAGTACTCTTATAGACTGTATTGGATCTGTGGTTGATTTTTCACCTGTAAAACCAAACTGATTGGATGATAGTTTAAGTGTGTGTGTGTATGTGTGTGTGTGTGTGTGTGTGTGTGTGTGTGTGTGTGTCCCCTTATAACTTTTGATCCGCTCAATTAACAGAGCCCAAATTTTCAGAATATATAAACAGTTATAGGCCTACAAAACTTTTATACTCAGAAGTGTGAATTTTTGTTTCAGTCAGGGGATATCATTTTATGAATTTTTACTTTATTTTTCCATATATCTCAGAAACCATAAAAGCTAGAACGCTGAAAATCGGTACAAATATAGACAAATACAAAAACTCAAATTAATTTTTTCATAAAAATTCCAGGGTTTCTCAAAAAATTTTATTAAGAAAAATATTTTTTTTTATGATAAATTTATGAATTTAACTGCATATATTTCCAAATTTTTCAAAAATATCGAAAAAAGCCGAAACACCCCAACTAGATAATTTAATTTTCTATAAAAAATATTAACATTGTATTAGCACATCTCAAACTTTTTTAACAATTTTTATAAAAATTGAATTTAGTGACGACATTGCTTCATACAATTTGTATGTCAGTCGCCTATACACAATATGTAAGTAGATTTAATAGTTTGATAGGTACTTAATCTCCAAACATACATACAGAACCATCATGCTGTTTTCATATTCCGGGTAGAAAAACAGGACTGACCTCCATACTGTCCTATCTTGACATACATACCAACATGTGTTAAAATTTTCAATAATTTGGATTTATGAGTTTATAGTTTGATTCTTATTCTTCAACTATACATACTATCGCTATCGACAGTTGGATCTCATGTGTTACATGCAACTAGTAGTAATAAAATACCTACCTCTTCAGAACATAACTTAAATCATAGATACTTTAGATAATTTTAAAAAATGCAAATAGGTACAACCTCAATGATTGATTTTCTATTTCAAATTTTCCCATTCTATTCATATCCATTGTCCTGTCCCAAACATCCTAGCTTGTATCCATTTGTTTATTTGCTTAATTAATATTGATTGTTTTTTTTAGTTTTTATCCTTATTTGGTTTTTCTCTTTTGTCATTTTTTACACATATGCGGAAGTTTTCCTTGTTTTTGTTTACAAATATATGTAGCTATATATTTTTTTGTAAGACCGTATCTTAGTAATTGGTGTTACAATCTTGGTTTTGTAGTTGTTCATTCATTTTGAGATTTTATGTTCATTTTAAAAAAACTGTATGTTACCTTGAATAAATAAAATAAAATAAAATAAATCTATACGTCTCCTGTGAAATATTATAAACATATATACACTGCTAGCCCTAGAACAGGTATACCTAGTTGGGCAGCAGTTATCTATTTTTAATGAAGATTATTTAAATAGTGTGATAAATAAATTAATAAAATAAATAAATACCTACCTATAGATTCAGAGAGGTTCCGACAATCTATATTACAAATATGAGATTACAGGATGGGGTGCAGCTTTCGAAACATATTTAAAGCCTTTACAATTAGTCAAAAATACAATAAATAAAATCATCCTTAAGAAACGTTTTGATTATCCAACAAACCAGTTTTATCAAGATTTGTATGATCTCAATACAAAAGCCTCACTTAATCAGATGTTTAATGATTATTAATTTCATACATAATTTATATCCAAGTAACTATTAACATATAGCATCCAAGTAACTATTAGCATCCAAGAATAGAAGTCAATCTAAATAAACTTTACTTTGTTACTACTAAACAACTACCGGCCAGCTCCATTATACATACCAGGGGGGGCAAGGCTGGTCTACCGGCGAAACCAAAACTATCCGTGTTTAACCATATCATGAATATAATTATCTTATGGAGTTGTATAATATATTAAGATGTTATATAACTCCATAAGATAATAAATAAATCTTATGGAGTTGTATAATATGTGATGATGTTATAGAACTCCATAATATACTTGTATCTATGTTTACCCATAGCTATCATGGATATGGAGTTGTATAATATGTGAAGATGTTATAGAACTCCATAATATACGTATATCTATGTTTACCCATAGCTATCATGGATATGGAGTTGTATAATATATTAAGATGTTATAGAACTCCATAAGATAATTATATCCATGTTTACCCATATCATGGATATAATTATCTTATGGAATTGTATAATAATATATTAAAATGTTATAGAACTCCATAAGATAATTATATCAATGTTTACCCATACCATGGATATAAAAAGTAAATAATTAAACAAACTAGTCAATACATAAATAAATAAATAAACAACCAATAAATCTACAAATAAAATATATCGAATAAATAAATAAATATTTTTTCCTTGGGTTATCTCTATTGTAGCCTGACCCATGATCCGATGGTTTTGATTTCGCCTGTTGATCAGAAATTCAGTAGTTTTACAACAGTTTTGACAACTTCACTATGAAGTCTCTTTTTATTTAATATTTTTTTCGTTGTCCCATTACATATATTATTTTTACCCACTAAATTTGTGCGATATAATATTGTGTATGTGTATTTTGAATTGTATGTTTTTTCTGTTTCTTAACTGAAGGTATATTATTGTGTTAATATTATTTGTGTATTTTTTTAATTTTGTTTATTTTTCTAAGTTTCTTAACTGATGGTATATTATTTAGTGTTTTAGAAGTTTATTCTTCTTTGTTCCTTATTGCGTACTATATGTACGCAATAAGTTGGGATATTGTAGAAGAACCAGGAACTCGAGGCACCTACAGGGCTTACGACCTGTCATCGGCTGGTTTACGTGGTTATGCGCTTGAGTTCCCTTATCAGTGGATTTTTTGAAATTTCTATATATTTGAATAATGAGTAATAGATTACCTGAAAATAGGACATCATTACTATTGCCATCTATGAAGTAACGTAGAAACCTTTTTTTGTAACGCCATCTATTGAGAAATTCGTTTATTTTCCCCTCATAAATGACGTGACGGTGTTCACAACTGAACTGCGCCAGAGGTTTTTATTTATTTCTCAATCAAAAAGTATTGTTATCATTGACTCAATAAATTCAGTCATATCTTTGACGTGTGGTAATTTTTCAAATACCTAATAAAAAAAAAATTAAAAAAAATAAATATCATTTTTGAAAGTTCTATATATTTGAATAGTGTGTAACAATTCACATGAAAATAAGGAACTATACTATTGCCATTTATGAAGTAACGGAAAAGCCTTTTTTGTAACGCCATCTATTGAGGAATTAGTTTATTTGTAAACAATGAAAGCAACAGTCCTTATAAATGAGATGACAGTGTCTCGCACAGATGTCACCCCTGAACTGCGCCAGAAATTATTTTCAAGGACTGTTGCTTTCATTGTTTACAATTAACCCAATTTCTCAATAGATGGCGTTAAAAAAAGGTTTCCTTCGTTACTTCATAGATGGCAATAGTAATAATGCATTGTTTTCTAATGAATTGTTACACACTATTCAAATATATAGAACTTTAAAAAATTACATTGATAAGGGAACTCAATAAGATGGCATAATTGGTGAACGTTGCGCAAACGCATAAAGTGATCACGTAAACCAGCCGATGACAGTTCGTAAGCCCTGTAGGTGCCTCGAGTTCCTGGTTCTTCTACAATATCTCAACTTCGTCTGTATTGAGATGTTAAAAATTTAATAAAAAGTTTATAAATCTTTGTAAATATTTCTATTAAGTGAGATTTTCAGATTGTACCATGATACAAAATAGCCATCACTTATTTACAGATTTCTGATGAAAAGAGAGCAGGAACAAGAGCTTGCTGATCAGCTTACAAAGACATTTAAAAAGATCGAAATATCAAAAAGAACCGACGCGCAACGTCAGTATTATCTGCAAGTCGGTAGACTCTAATTTTCTCGATCATCCTCGACGGCTTAGAATTATTTTATCTTATTTGCTCAGAAATGATTTCTTAATTCAGATAATGAATATTCCGTTGTTAAATTCAGTCAAAACCCGAAAAATTCAAACACGCTACAATTCCGGCCTACTGCTGTCGACTTTATTTTTTTATTGTTGATAAAATGCTAACCCACAAATTTGTTCTTAACTTCATACAAATGTCACAATGATTGGAGTCGCTAATGACTTTAGAGATATTTCGTTCAGACTTTCTTTATTATTTTCTTCCTTACTAAAGTGTGTATTTTTTTATTACTTGATATATTCAAAGATAATTCAAATAATCCGACCACATTACTAAAAAAAACTGATTTCCAGAAACCAAGGTAAGATTCATATTCAATTTTGTTAAAAAAATTGTAATCATTTTAGTATTTAATAATTTTAACTGAAACTACTTTTTTAATATGGAGAATGATGTTTTTAGTCATTTTGATTTGATGTCCAGCAGTCGGTTTTTATAAAAATAACAATTTAAAATGTATAATTAGATTAGTAATCCATTGGTGGCGATTTCGAATCCTGCCACGATCGATTTTGTTCACCCATAACATTTGCTAAAATGGCATCATCAAAGTAAATTATTTTGGTTGAAAAATATTCCAAATTTACCCTGTCTTTCAATCCAGAACCAACCATGCAAATTTAGAAAACTTAATTGTTATCGGTTGAGCAGTTTCGGAGATAAGCGTGTACATACATCGTGAAATGATATTTTTAAATATTGAGATACATATACGCAAATATTAAATTTCCCTGTCGGGAGTCAATGATATTTACTGACAAATTTTTAACATCTCAATAGAGATGTTAAAAATTTGTTATTTTATTATTTTATTTTTATATTATTTGAAAAAATGGGCAACGTACAATAATATTTTTTTAAACAAATATAATAAATAAGAATAGCAACATAAGTAATTGTAACTTATTCAGCCCACCTTTGATTTCATAGTGCATTGTACTCACTACTGGTAATAAAAAAAAATTATTATTCCTGTCTAACGTGGCTCCTGAAAAGAGTCCTGGACATACAGAATATGTCCACGGACCTGATCTTTTCCAAATTATTATACATGGTAAGGCATCGGTACAATGGCGAATTTTGAGCGGCATTAGTGTTTTTTTTTTTTGTCTAAAAAGAACGTTATTTTAACGTTATTTTTATTGTATATCTACATAACTGCATTATAAAATATAATGCAGTTATGTAGATATATCAATTTAATTATTTATTACTCCCTATTACTATGAAAATTGGGTAGTCATGATTTCACTATTTTTCACACAACTTCAACCTTTTATATATAATATATAAACTTTCATCAATATCAGGTTTTTTTATTTTTATATATTTTTATTTTTTTTACAAATTTAACAAAACACAATCAAATATAGATAAAGACATATTTCCCTTAACCAGAGTGTAATGACTCGTTCGTAAACGAGATAATTATGTAATACTAAAGATTTAATCGGTAGAAATTAAATTGAAGTATTTAATATTTAAAATATTTTTATGATCGCATTTTGTATACACGCAAACATTGTTTTTTTTTTAATTGTCTTAAAAATTGATTTTTTCCCCGTTCCGTATCTAATGAGATATTAAATTTGCCAAAAAATAATATTTGTTTTGTTTTTTTTTTTATTTTTTAAATCAAATTATCGATAGTAGATGTGTTACTAGATGGTAAGAGTGTATAGGTACTTTGATAATTTTACTATACTTTCGAATCAATATCTATCATGTGTTGTCCAAACTAAAAAATAGTTAATTTCATTTGACTATGGACGTTAACTTTTTAATTACTTACATAATTTCAATATCTGGAATAAATCATTATATTATTAAGTATCTTAGATTTGAATGCGGCAAGTTCATCTTAAAATTTTAACTTGCATAATCAACTATCAGAATTAAAAAATGATTTTTTTTAGATGATGCCGTCGTGGTCCCTTTTCACCGTGTTATTTTCAGCATTCTGCCTGATGACACAAGCATTTACCTTTCAATCTAAAAAAAATGCAGATTCACCAGCCACCACACAATCTAAAACTAGTGAACGATCAAATGATGACAAGGTATATATGATTTTATTCGTCTTCTTGTCCCTGTTATTTTTTACAATTTCTATACACTACCACAATTTTAAAACAAAATGTTCGGGTTGATACTCTCTCGATAGAGTTGAGAACTCAAGAGAGGAGCATCGTACTAAAAACATGAGGTTTTCATTCATAACACCATGGCATATCGTACCAACGACATCGGGTGCATTACCTTATAAATGTAAGCACGATATATGCGTGTGTCCTCACACACCAGTCTCGTCTCACCTAAGAAGGGCATCGTTCAGAATGGGTGGTGAACGTTATTGCTGAAATATGTTAGATGTTATTTTGTTTCTTGTATTTTCGATTATTACCCGGCTTCTACGGGACAACAGCTAGTGAAAGCACTAATCTAAGCCGGTAAGTACTTCATACCAGCCAGTACAATTTAATTACACTATATTTTTACATTACCTACTTACCCCGTGAGGGACATGGCGTGTTTATGTAGTGGAGTCATGATTTTACAATTTTTAAGCGCATTTTTTCACATCAGTATCATGTAGAGAGTGCACACTGTGTGTTTCGTCGTGATGTGTTTGTATGTATGGCGTAAGGCGTACGCCGTACGGATTATCCTTTTTGTGTCCTCTCTACAACCCATACTATAAGTCCGATCGACTTCATATAAGATAGTCTTCACACCATTTTTTTTAAACATTACCTATAAAAGTTTGGTAAAAATACCAGTTTAGTTATGTTTCTTAATATTTAAGTTACTTTTTTTCATATATATAAAGCAACTGGCTCACGCCAGTCGCAATTATTACTACAAACAAACCTAACCAACCTATTTTTACCAAACTTTTGTAAGTTAGGTTTAAAAAAAAATGGTGTGAAGACTAGGCTATCCCTTCATATATAGTACATAAACTTAGAGCTGATTAGTTTCCATAGACAACTTTTAATTTATTCTCTATGAATTCATCATTTACGTTGTTTTTTTTTGTGCCCTCTCTGCAGCGCAAACTATTAGTCCGATTAACTTCATATTGATATCATATAATGTAAAGTCCATAAACATAGATCTGATTAGTTTTTCATAGTTATCCGTTAATTTATTCTCTGTGTTATTATCCGTCCAAATTTTCAAAATGCTCTCACGGTCTGGAAAATTGAGGTATTTTTATACTGTTTGAAATTTTGATACAATAAAAATACACTCATCAAAAATGCATTCAAGGATGTCGAAATTTAATGAAAAAAACCTATGGTTTGCCATATCAACGTGAAATAAATGTCATATTTAATGAAAAAAACCTATGGTTTGCCATATCAACGTGAAATAAATGTCATATTTGTATGAAAAATGTATACAACAGAAGTAAAATAGCTTCTGTATGGGAAAATTGAGTGATCAACTTCATATTGATATTTTATGTGTATTTTTTTAATCTCCGCTTCTATCTTCTTCAAGGGTTAGGCAGTGAGAACCGAACACCGCATTCTTCTATCTTGACACATACATAGACTCATCAACATTGATACACTGTCTCATATATGCTCATCTTGCATGTAACGCAATTTTACTTAAAATTTCTCTGGTTTCATATAGAAAATGCATACAATGATTTCCGTGACAATGTTTTTGTGTGTATGGTGTATTGTGAAAACTTTTGTCCTCTGGGAATCTTATATTTGTTTAAGAATCTAATATAAATGTTTTTCATAAAAATGCATTTAGAGATTGTCAACCTTTTGAGAAGAAAAAATTAACAATTAGTATGGTGTGGAGAGTTTAGTATTGGCTACAACCCACTCGTTTTAAATATATTATTATCTTTTAATTCTCTTATATACATTGTGTCTTGAAATATATTAATTTTATTTATTTATTTATTTAACATTTTGTACATACTATAAACAAATATAATGTACACTGACGGGCTTATTGCCATTAGTTAATTTCTTCCTACCAACCAGAATTTTTAACTTTTACACTTGTCAATGTGATTTTATTGTTTTTATAGTATACTTCTTTGCGTCATATTTGCTATCGTGCATTTTACTACAATGTTTATTATCTTTGTTTCAGATGAGTATCTTAGTGGATATGATTAACAATAAAATTATCCAAGATATTCAAATCGAGAATGAAGAAACAAATAATAGTACTATACAAATAAATGGTATGTACTATCGCAAGAGAGCTTTAAAATATTCGATGAATTACGATGTGAACAGAGTTGCAGTAAAAAATGGTACATATTATTACAGAACAACTAATGAGCCCAATGAAATGAACTCAATCAATGATGGAGATTCTAGTGTCAATATTGAAATATTCAACGATCGCCAATTTTTTGATACGATGACATTCCAATATTCACAACCAGATTATTTACAATTTGGAAAATATATCATCTTAACTAATTCAACATTCGTCAAATACAGAGTCGCCCACCATTTACTGAATCAGTTATTCTTGATTGGATTTGATAATACATCGTCTAAATCTGGATATCTCTTTACATCAAACATCAAAACAGCAAATTACAATGAAAATAGAGATCTAATTGTAAAAGCTGACTACATTCCAACTTTACATAATCTGACTGATATTGCTATCGATCCTTATACTGGAAATTTGTTATATTCAGATGCCGGCAGATATATTGGAATGTTCGAGAAATTACCCTATATGCTAGATATGATTGGATTGGTCAATTCTGAAGATACAAACTTCCTATATTTAAATCACGAATACTCAACTGTACAACAATCAATATAACCATATTTTTAAAAGCTTAACACCAATGAAATTTTAATTGTATTATTTTTTTTCATTTACCGGTTAACAATTATGAAACAAAATGTAATGAGCATCAAAAGAAATATATTTAAAAAAATTCATGAAATTAACCCATAAGTGGCATCTTCAGTTTTTGTACCTTCTCTTTCTTGCTAAGGATTTTACTTATTTTCAAAGCTGGATCTTTAATTTCAATAAAGTTTAATCAAAGTATTATGTTTATTTGAGTGAATTATTAAAATATTCGTTTTAAAGCAGCCCATTCACGATCGTGTCATCCGGCGTCGCTCCATATGGACCGGCTCCATTTGGAGCATTATAAAATTTTCATCACACTCACGGGCGCGCCATCGCACCATCGAGCCATCAAAATTAGTATACACAAGCTGTCGGCGCTTTCGCATTAATAATTTCTATTTTTTTTTAATTTTCAAATAAAAATGAGTTGTAATTCTGATGATGAGTTTTATACAACTGCTTTAGCGGTTTGTTTATATATAAAAAGAAAAAAACAAAGAGAAAATGTTGTATTTTCGCATTCTCGGCGCAAACCGCTGGTTTTCACACTCACGAGCATGCCATACCGACAGGATGCTCCGCGCCGTTTGTCGCGGCACTATGGAGTTTCGATCGTTTGAAATTCCATTTTGGTGTGTCAGGCCAATTGGGCTGCGCGGGTTTTGACATTCACGAGCGCATTTTGGAGTGATAGCAAGCCATTTGGAATGATGGCACGATCGTGAATGGGGGCCTTTATTTATTTCAACGAATATTTAATTGAATCAGTTAGACTTTAGAGGTAATTGAATTTGTTAAAGACATAATAAGGAACGTGAATTGTGTTAAATTTAAACTGTGCATTGATTTATACTCTTATTGTTGTTTTTTTTCACTATAAAAAATATAATATAAAGAATGACATTTAAGATTCATCTACAGTAAAAACATATATTTTAAGTCACTCGTTAGAATTTTAAGATGTATTGACTTTAATCCATGTCGAGAT
Source organism: Molanna angustata (assembly GCA_963576475.1). Lineage (NCBI taxonomy): Eukaryota > Metazoa > Arthropoda > Insecta > Trichoptera > Molannidae > Molanna > Molanna angustata. The sequence goes on from OY754973.1 coordinate 10,580,753, forward strand.
AAGTTATATTTTAAATATTGTTATTAAATTGAAGTTATATAATTCAAGCAACATTTTTTCTATTTTATTGCATCATTAAAATTAAGTTTATCGACGGAAATTTCTCGGTGAAAATTCATTATAAAATAGAAAGAAAACACACTTGACATACAATTATGATGATAAAAATGTTCACCATTCTGACGATGCTCGGTATTGAGCGATACCGGTAAATGCGAGTAACGTTTTCGAACTAAATTAAATAGAACGAAAATTAGATAAAATATTTTTAATCATAATAATTATATGTGATTATGGAATTGTATCATGAAGTGACAGTTTCAAACTTTAGAAATATTTTATTTAGAAATATTTTATTTCTTAAAGTTACATTGTGGCCTCGTTATAAATTATTTATAATATCCAAAATAACTTTGGTTACACTACTTGTGAAGACAAACGTCACCGGTTTCGAAAACAACTTTCTCTTCTTCAGGATGACTTACCTACGTACTTACTTTTGATAAATAAAATTACAAATTTTGGATATTATAAATAAAAGTATATTAGTTTCCCTAGGAAATTTAATATTTAGGCACCAACTGGTGTATTATGAAATTTTCGTTAGTTTATACTTTCAAGAGATTTTTTGGCAAAGATCAAATTAATATACATTTGTGTATGTCATTAGATTGTGTTTGTTCTTTATCATAATATATTCATTCAACGTCTGAATTATCCTCATTCAATAGCTTTAATTGAATCACTGGTGAAATTAATCAAATATTATAAAAAATAATTAATTAATTAATTAATTCGTGGCTATTCCAAATTCTAGTAATATTATAAAAACTTTTGATGAAAAAATTAGAAAATACACCGCTTTAGGTAACGAGATTAAAAGACTTTGGCATTCTCGTAAAATAATAATATTACCGTTCATTATTTCAGCCACTGGCATTATTCCAAAATCGTTAATCCGTAATTTAGAAATTATAGATTTATCGAAAAATTTAATGATAAAAATGCAAAAAACGGTAATTATGAATACATGTAGAATCGTTAAAGATTTTTTAAACGTTAATATTCGGGAATCAGTAGGGTTGTTAGGTAGTATAGAGACCTCCTCAGAGCCTAATCCTTTGATATGTTAAGTATCTGGATGGGTGAACTATTCCCAATTGAAAGCTTGATGATGCGTTTGTTGCATTTTATTTTGCTCTTTTAAATAATTTACAATTTACGCATTGATCTGCTAATTCTTTTGAGTAAGTGTATTATGGTAATAATAATAATTGAGTGTTATTATTTGTAGTGCTTAATTGTTATTAATATCATTAGTAAATCGGCCAGCGCCGTAAAAAAAAAACGTAATAGAACCCAGAATAACAGAAAAGAATGTTTGATTAGATGCATAGAGGTAGAAAGGTAGAATAGACGATTGTAGTTTCTTTCAACCTTCCCTTTTGGTGGTAGAGATGGTGTGATGATATTTTTTTCCATAAAAGGTTCACACTGCATTGTATATTTTACAATAACTTTATTTAATCAAAATTAATATGTCCTTGTTAAACAAGTACATATAAGTACATCTTCCTACATTCCCTAAATTAAGCATAAATGCTTGTGCTATCGGTCGAGGCAGGATTCGAACTCGCGACCACTGGATTACTAACCCAGCGCGCTAACCGCTCTGTCATCGACCCATCTATGTATGTATAAAGAGGTAGATTTAATTATTATTATTTGATAACGGGGCAAAACCTAGTTACTAAAAATATGATGTTTTAAAACTGACTAATTAGTCTTAACTTTCAAGTTACGTGTTAGTAAAGGTAACTATCGCTTGGGTTAAAAATGGTTTATACCGGAAACCCAAAATTTGATAATTTTTTGCATTTTAATTATAAACCTGGGGGGGCAAGTCTGGTCCAACCAGCGAAATCAAAACCCTCGTGATTTCCCATATCATGGATATAATTATCATAATATGGAGTTCTATGACATCTAAAGATATTATAGAACTCCATATAATAATTATGTCCATGATATGGGTAATCGTGAGGGTTTTGATTTCGCCGGTTAGACCAGACTTGCCCCCCTGAAATAAATAAACATTCACTTTGGTTTACTGCACTATTTTAGCACATCAAAGATTTATTTCTACAACATAAAGTTATGGAGTAATTTTTAAAAATGTTTTGAAGTAGGATATTTTAAGAGAGATTAAGGCTGCCTGTCCATTGACGCGGAGCGAGGCAGCGGAGCGTAGTAACGAAGAAATATTAACCAATAGGATTGCATAAAATCTCTGCTCCGCTCCATCAATAAAAAAATATGCAATCCAATTGGTTAATATTTCTTCGTTTCTCCGCTCCGCTGCCTCGCTCCGCGTCAATGGACAGGCAGCCTAAGGCTGATGCTGAAATTTAAAATTAGGTGACGAATATGCACTTGAGAAATTTTAAAAAATACTTATGGTATTTTTTTTTAGAAACACATTCTTAATCATATTTGAGAAATTTGATTTCAAATGGGGGTGTATTTACATGCCCGCTTAAAATGTTTATTTTTTTATATTTCGTTAAAGTTATCATCATTGTGCGTATAGTTATTTCCTTCAACTTTCAAGATAAAAGAGCGATTTATGCACTCTGAAGTTGGTTAATTTTGAATATAAATAGACTGGTTAAAAATATTATTTGTTTTTAGCTTTCGAAGTATTGTTACAAATAAAATACTCCTTATCTTACCCCCGCTTCGCGCATAACGAAACGTCAGTCACAAGGTTCAAGGTTTTTCGAACATACAAAAGACATTATATATAAATTTCTATATTTCAACTTAAGAGAAGTTTTGTAATATTTACACTAGAGATTGTTGAAATCACGACAGCGTTTAAGTGATATTTATAATTATTTGATTTGAGTTTTGACCAAATTATTCGCAATGGCGAATCAAATTGAAAACAAAACAGAAATATCGCCGAGTAAAGCAAACGTAGGTTTTTTTTATTATTTTAATATTTATTTATTTAACTTTTTGTACATAATATACACAAATATAATGCACACTGGCGGGCTTATTGCTATTAGGCAATTCGAAATTGAAATGAAAGCGCTCTTAGGCTTTTATAATTGAAAGTCATCTTAATGAATTGAAAATTTGTTGGTTTAAACATTTGCAGTTAAATTAATAAAATGAACTTCCACTTTTATAAAGAAAAAACATGTTATTTAATAACAAATTATATAGTTATACTGTAATCCTCCACATTATCTAATTATTTTTCACACTCACTGGAGTTGTACTATTGGCATAATAAACACATTGATCAACGTCTTTGGCACAAATAGTCCTGTATAGGGACTGGCTGCCTTACTAAATAAAAATGTCAAATTATTTCAATTTGCTGATTGATCTGTTTTATGTAAACTAAATAGGTATATTATATTATGTGTAGGTACTGAAATAGTAATTATGAGTACAGAATATTGTGTGCCTACCTATTATAGAGTGGGAACTATCACCCAGTTCATATGTAAACATATTGTCACTAAAGATTATAAACTGGTAGCCCTATAAAAGGATTTCCTAGTTGGGCAGCAGTAATCAACTCGTTTATGTCTTTTGTAAAATATGGTGTGATAAATCATAAATAAATCAGTTGTACATTAGATAAATGCAAAACATACTAATTGATAACAAATTTGCAGATACAAATACTGCTGGACTTTATTCAGGAAAATATGCTGTCGAATATACAGAATGAAACAGAGATTGAATTAAATGAATCCATAAAGATTAACGGTAATTATTATAGACATCGATTTTTAAATTGCCACAAAAATGCTTGTACAGAATTAGCAATCAAAAGAGGGGAATATTATTTCAAGAATAACGAAAACCGCGTTCATTATCTGACCACTGTTATACCTCACACAGCTTGGATAGGCCTTTCTTCAAAACGACTACGATTGTATACAAGCAGCCGAGTAACTTGAAGTTTGGCAAGTACCTCATCCAAACCAAACAATTGTACTCCACATATAGAGTTGCCCATCATATTTTGGAAGAAATATACTTTCTCGGTTTGCCTCCTAACTACGATATCTACGATAATGAACAAATAAAACTCTATGCTGCGAGTATCAAAGATGTCGGTGTTGAGAACAACACGCATGTGGTGGCCGAAGAAGTGAACATACCGACCGGCAAAAATTATTTGGTGGACATCTGCGTGGACCCTTTCACTGGAAATTTGCTCTACTACAACAGTGCCCATCAAATTTATCTACTGGAGCGCATGCATTTCATGAAAGATATGATTGAAATACCAATTAATAGAGATGTCGCTTCAAGGAAAATAATCGAAAGATCTTTGAACCAGGACAAAACGAACGATGATTCATCCTCGAAACCAGACAAATGAAATGTACATACTTTATTTTGATATGATATTTTATAATTTTTTTTTTTTTTAAATTAAAAAATGAATATGTCCTTGTTAAACAAGTACATATACATCTTCCTACGTTCCCTAAACTAAGCATAAATGCTTGTCCTATAGGTGAACGAGATCGGTCGAGGCAGGATTCGAACTCGCGACCACTGGATTACTAACCCAGCGCGCTAACCGCTCTGCCATCCACCCATCCATATATATATAATTTATTTGTTCTTTTTTACCTCTTCCCGATTCACGGGAGATTCTGGTATGTTATCTCACGGCTTGAGTCATTTCTCTCAATTTTTATGTGTGTTTGTGAAATATTAACCGATTTTTTTTTAATTCGGCCATTTCATACAAATTTTATTTATTTTTTACTCAAAATGAGAAAACAAATAAAAGTAAAACAATGAAACCAAAGCAAAAGTACGCGTGACTGATTATTACCATAAATTATTATCAATTTTCAAACATAATTTATAAATGTCCTTATTTTTTTATCCTGCTTCAAAATTTATTTAATTTGTTTATATTTCAAATGTACCTATTTTGTATTTTCCTGTATTTTTTAAACACGCTTAAATAATACAAGTTGCATGTAACACATGTGATCCAACTGTCGATGGCGATAGTATGTATGTATGTTTATATGCTTATATATTTTCAATGTATTACTTTGAGTGAAAACCTAGTTATTTATTCTTTATTTGTTTTATTAAAAGGGTACATCGACAGACATCCACCTTACAATTTTCATAAAAAGAAAATAATATTGGTTATTATTATGAGTGCTGGACGTCCAATTATGGATGCACACAAAATTACATAAGCTCTTATTCAATCACACACGTAAGTTACACAAGTATGAGTTACATAAATTAGATTAAATTCGGAAAAGAAAAAAATAGTTACATACTTTAAGAAAAAAAAATTAAGTTATCAAAGTTACACAAATTACAATTATGTTATTAGTTTTCTTGTTTATTATTAACTTATATTTATATATATTTTATGTAAAAAAATGAAAACATAGCTGAGCATGGTCCCTTTGAGTCAGAAAGGTTGTTTTTATTTTCATTGTTTTTATTTATATTTGTTTTTGTATGTCTATGTATTTTTATGTAAACTTCTTTTCGTCTTAATAAATGTTTATTTATTTTATTTATTTATTCTATTTAAAACTGTTAACTTTCTATTGAATAAATTAATAAAATAAAATATAGTTACTTAATAGATACCCATAAGTCCTAATTGATGAATATTTCTAGATATTTTTTTTTCTATAAAAAACATGTATGTCAAGATAGTGTGGAGGTCAGTCCTTTATTTCTTCTCCCGATTATGTAAATAGCGTAATGGTTCTTGATTATTAAAAAAAATATCCGCCGATAACTGACTATCCTAAACGTAAAAGCTTTTATTCTTATTTTTTATTTTTAAAGGTTAATCAACAAGGTTTGTTTTTAACATAAAGCTGAAATTCTGTATAGAATAATTTACTCTGGTTGGTTGAAAGAAATTGCCATTAGGCAATATGCCCGCCAGTGTACTAATTATATGTACAAAAAGATTAAATTAATATATAAATAAATAAATAAAATAAATAAATAAATAATAAGCAATCATCTTGGGGAATCACGTAGGCTGCACAGAACATAAATTTAGTTTTTTATTTCTTGGTATGTAAATGCGAAAGCCGCCCCCCCCCCTCATGATATTTTTGCCGATACCTATAAATAATATTTTCATAGCAACCGTTCACAGTAATGTACATAGGAATTTGAAATAATTATTGCCAGCATCAAATATTTTAATAATTATTACGGGCTACACTTTTCGAGTTACTTTATTTTGGAATGTTATTTTTATTGTTACATCAAATATTTATAACTTTTGACACAGTACGATTAACGTTATGTGTTCGTTATAATAAAAACAATTTACATTAAATTCATATAATGTTGTTGAGTGAAAATACGAAAATATAAATAAAACGTATGTTGGATATTACCACATATCTTGTCAAAAAGACGCTTCGAAGAGTTCTTCCCGCAGAACTGTCAAAGAGATTGACAATGGCAAGTGAAACAAATGAAAAGAACCATCTTCAAAAGATATACAGGAAAAGAAACGTAAGATATTTTTATTCTCCAATATGTTATGATAAATAATTATGATTTAGCAATTTTGCAACAGTTTCTTAAATCTTGGCGGGTTTCGTGGACAAAGTGTATAAATTGAATTGGGTAGAATAATAGACAAGCATCGCGTGAGCTGCGCAGAACAATATTTTGGTTTTATCGCTTGAACTATGCGATATGTATTTTCCCTGTTGTATTTTTGATGACCCGATTCTTACGGGACACCAGAAAACGACCGAAAGCACTTTTCTATGCCGGTGGTTCACATGTACCTACCTCAAAAGGTTTAAAACGTATTATATTATTTTTTACAGATGAACTACATGATGGACACGATCTGCAGCGAAATGTATTCCAAGATGATGACGGAGATCAAAACGACAATATCTCAATCTATTGTAATCAACGACGAATGCTATCGTCGGTTCGAGCTATTGGATTTAGACCCCTGTCACGTTAGCAAGGTGGTCATAAAAAACGGAATGTACTATTATCAGAAACAATCTGAGCCGACCATCATGTATCTGCTGTCGTACTCTGGTTTTGGGGACCATATCGGCATCGACACCTTCGAGAGGCCGAACTTCTTCGAAACTGTCACCGTGAAATATCCCAAAGCTACATATTTGAAATACGGAAACTTGAGAATGAAGACAAACGAGACCTACAGCCAATATCGGGTCGCGTATCACCTCCAAGAAGACACACTGTTCTTTATCGGGATCTCGTCCAACTCACGCCACTTTTATTACACCCACATCACCAACAATGAAGACAACACAGCTGTGGAAGCCAACAGAATACACATTGATGACATCATCGACTTTTCCCTGGACCAGTATACGGGCGACATCCTGTTCTGCAAACACACTTTCGTCTGCCTCCTGAAGAAATTGACGCACCTGTCTAATCTCAAGATGTTCGTTGAGGCAGACAAGACTAACACAACGACAGATAATGTCACAGCTCTGAAAATGGCGTTTACAAATGCCTTCAATTGACGACATAACTCGAATATCGCAAAAAAAGTATTTGAATTTTTGAAAAAAATAAAAATCGAAGAATGGACTATCCAATCTAACATTATATTATTCATTTGCGTCCAACTTAAAATAGAACTGTACGTAGGTACATAGTGCCAATCAATTTTTATTAATTTTAGATTGTTTATTTTTAAATCAATATTTTATTGATTATATTACATAATATGTTAACTTTGACATTTATACTAATCATTAAAATTTAAATATATTTTTTTATTAAATATTTTAAAACAAAAATAATTAATTATGAGTCATTTATAATAAATCAAAATAAATAGATATTTGTATCGTTTGACATAATAAATATTTTTAAGTATTTATCAGTATTTATATAGAAAATTTAAATCTTAATTTGATGTATGATTATGAGAATATAGAGTAAGAAGGTAACGATTGACAAATTATGAAAATACGAATTCCTATAGGTATATAATTAAATTTTTAGGGAACAACATTGATTGTTTTATTTTCGTAATACATTCTTACACCCCTTTCTTTAACTTCATACATACATACACATCACGCCGTATCCCTACTTGGGGTAGGCAGAGAGGACCGAACGCCAGACACCTCTATCTTGACATACATGTTTTGCCTCATTTACATCCATGCATCGCGTCATACACTTTTCTGTAATGGACTTTTTAAATCGATTTTTAACAATTTCCCGACTAGTTGGAGCTCTGTAACTTTCAGAATGTGTTTATTTTTTATGACAAGGAATAAATTATTTTTTAGCTTGATTCATTTGATATTTTGATAAAATTATTTCTGATGTCAAGGCATAAATTATTTTTTAGCTTGATTCATTTGATATTTTGATAATTATTTCTGATGACAAGGCATAAATTATTTTTTAGCTTGATTCATTTGATATTTTGATAATTATTTCTGATGACAAGGCATAAATTATTTTTTAGCTTGATTCATTTGATATTTTGATAATTATTTCTGATGACAAGGCATAAATTATTTTTTTGCTTGATTCATTTAATAAAATTAAATTAATTTATATTTCATACAAATAATTACCTTTCCGGCGGGTGAAAACAATATTATTTTACTTTTTTTACATGTTTTTTTTTTAAATATAAAAACAGCCTTTACCATATTAATATACACTTCCAAAAATGATTTAACTACCAAATAAGTAAATTAAAATTAAAGAAAATTTAAGAAATATAATTTTGAGAAATTATTAACTGTTTAATTTAATGTATGGTAGAGAAAATCGATTACAAAATAAATATGTGTAGAAAACTTTGAAAAGGTTGTCCTCATTTTTTTTTGTTTAACCAGTTTATGTATATTATGGGGTGAAGTGGTTTAATGATTTACCAGTGGATATGAGAATAGTAGCGCAAAATAATTTTGGTGGTTTCTTGGTATTGCTGAAAGACTTTTTGAAGTAACATTTTTCTTGTGTATTCATTGTGTGTTGTTTATTTTTAATTTGTGTATTTTTATTTATTCTACAGACCAATTTTGTATTTTTTTTTCTCTCTTTATATATAATATTATGTATGTTTGTATCTAAATATGTATGTTATTGTAAATAGATTAGTGCCTAGATTAAGATGTATGTATATAAATAGATTAGATAGTTTGTAGATTTGTGAAATGTGACTCACTTCAAAGCACGAGAAAACTCTTTTTGAAGTTGAGTCATAAAAAAAAAACAAAATTATAATGTATGTTTTTAAAAATTGTATATATTGTTGTATCGTGTATTTTTCTTTGTTATTTTTAATAATAAATAAATAAATAAATAAATATGTAATTAATAATACCTATGTTGTTCATCTTGCATTACCTTTTATATATTTTTTTATTTTTTATGGACATATCATCTTGGCAATGTTTTCGCATTAATATTTTTGATGTCTTATCCAAGACACAAACCTTCTGTGGATTTTGGTCTGTTCAAATAGATGGCAGTAAAGTAGAAAGATTATTTATTTATAGTGAAAAATTTCTCATACGACACATATTATAATGTATGTGTAAAACTTCAAAAAAAAGGATTTTTACTTCAAAAGATATGATTCTTTATGCGTCTTTTATTTTTTTTTTCCTTTGTTATCCTTATCTCCTTGTTGAGATCGGATTGTATAATAAAGTCGTGTTTTTTTTCATTTTTTTATCACTGTTTTTTTGAAAAGAAATAATACCTATATAGATACTATTTGTACCGAATTTACTTGAGACTTTGAGTCGGTCGGAATATATTGCCTTCGTAACAATAAACCCACCTTTGTATATTTGATTGTGCATTTATTAAATAAACAAAATTTTTTGTTGATAATGACACATTTTTTAACATAAATACTGTTTATCAAATATTTGAAAATGCTTTTACATTCCGGCAGTGTAAATTGTTGAAACAGTATTGAACGAAATACAAATTACTTATTTATTTATTTGCTGAAAGAAGAGCACAATTGCATTTTAAATAGTACTAGAATATAAATACACATTTTGAAAACAAGAAACATAGAATAATAAGTAAATAAATAATGGGTCGATGGCAGAGCGGTTAGCGCGCTGGGCTAGTAATCCAGTGGTCGCGAGTTCGAATCCTGCCTCGACCGATTTCGTTCACCTATAGCACAAGCATTTATATGCTCATTTCAGGGAACGTAGGAAGATGTATATGTACTTGCAAGGAAAAAAAAAACTTTGTAAAAATAAAGCATTTAAATCACTTGGTAAAAATAAAACCTATATTATTAAAACAAGCAAAAAAAGATAATAAACAATAAAATATATAACTGAAGTAAAAAGAAAAGGAAATAATTTATTAAAAAAGGTAGGTATACATTTGAACTCATAAAAAACTATAACATTTAAAAAACTTAAAATTAAATTTAAGAGTGCAAGATGAAAAACTATTTACTATACATACTTCTTCTTCTTCAGCACCTTTTACTCCACTGCTGGATAAAGGCCTCTTCCTGAGTTTTCCACTTTCTTCTCTATCCTGGGCGCTCTGCTTCCATGTCCCACCAGTGCGACAATATCATCAGCCCATCTCCTCTGTGGTCTCCCTACACCTCTTCTATTATGATAGGGTCTCCAATTCAGAATTTTGGGGGTCCATCTTTCATCTCTCTGTCTTGCCACATGACCTGCCCATTGCCACTTCAGCCTTCCCACTCTTTCTGCAATGTCGGTGACCTTTGACCGGCGTCTTATTTCCTCGTTTCTTTTTAGGTCTCTCAAGGGGATAGCCTAGTCTTCACACTATTTTTTTTTAAACATAACCTACAAAAGTTTGGTAAAAATACCAATTTAGTCATTTATTTCAATATTTTAGTTACTTTTTTAAATATATAATGCAACTGGCTCACGCCAGTCGCAATTATAACTACAAACAAACCTAACCAACCTATTTTTACCAAACTTTTGTAGGTTAGGTTTACAAAAATGGTGTGAAGACTAGGCTATCCTCTCAAGGATACGCCCAACATTTGTCTTTCCATTGCTAGTTGAGTACACTTAAGTTTGTGGAGACTTCTGGCAGTAAGTGACATGGTTTCAAGACCGTATGTTGTCACTGGCAAAACACACATACAAAATTATACATACAAAAATACTAATCTGCACCGAAAATATCACAAATTTACTCTCTCATATAAAAACGTATTATCGTCTTTTTAATTCTCATATAAAAACGAGAATATTTATTTCCAATATTATGGAGACGGCTGACTAGCGAGTATTGTAGATCTTTTAAAACAAAATTGCAAACCTGTTATGTTTTGGACAAGCGAAGGTTTATTTTTCATTTAATATGTAAACACTATGTTATAAAAACAAATTTCACGTCAAATTGATAACCTCCCCTATTTGAAGTCGATTAAAAATCGAGAGTAAAGCATTGAAAAAAATCCCTACAGAAGAGAGGTCGTAAACCACGGCAATGTACATGATAGCTAAGATTTTACGGCCTCCGTGATTCAGTTGATTAAGAGCTAAAGGTCCCGGGTTCGATTCCCGATCAAAACATTGTGTTTTCAGTCCTCGACAGGCAGACTCGATAAACATTATCAGTCTTCAACTTTTAGCAACTTGTTATTAGATACGTGTTAAATAATATTTGTTATAGTATCAGTCTGTTGCCCGATAAGCTATAACAACATTTAATGTAGATTTCAAAAAGTAACTACGATATATCAATAGAGACAGTGCACGATGGTGTCGTAATATACAATGTAGAGACTTTAGGCAAGAATTTCCCAACACGTCTGCATTTGTCTTAATTTCCCCTGCGACCCAACTAACCCTTCACTGTACGCGTACAATGCACCAGACGGCCTTCAGACAGCCGATGCTTGGGTATGGGGGAGGGTCGGGACTGGGGGTAACTTGGGCGTGAGGCCATAACTACCCCCTGCCCCCTGCTACCTTCCGCACTGCCGTGAGCCACCCGCGCAACTTTTATGTGCCACCCTTTATTTTGCTCACACGACATGCAAATCATCTTTAAGACTGATTTAGTCTTGTGAAAAAACGAAGCGATTAAATAAATGGCAAATTGTGCACCAGAACATTCATATATTTACATGGAATAGATTTACACTATTGATTTATTGGTTCTTACTACATTTTTCCAATTATTCGTTTTTTTTTAATGGTATTTCCTTACAATTTATGCGAATCGCTAGAGCGAGTATTCAATCAACTATTCATTATCAACACCAAAAGTTGAATATTTTTTAATGATTGCATGTTCAATATACACAAATATTGGATTTTTTCCTTATCAATGATATTTTATGACATATTTTTAATATCTCAACAGAGACGAAACAGGTACACATATTTATAAAAAAAAACTAAGAAATCGGGCTCCTACAGGGCTAACGACCTGATATACACCAATCATGTATTTTATTGACTTCTCTGATCAATCCATATTATATTACAAAGTTATATCACATATTTTGAAAATTGGCTGAGGACACCATCGCCATATATCGCATGACAATGAAATTTATATCTTACGCCATAATTTGAAAATTTAGTTCATAAACATTCCCAATTAGGTTGTAAGCCCTGTATGTGCCTAAGTTCCCGGTTCTCCTATAAATATATGTTCTCGTTTATTATTTTAAAAAAAATGTCAAAAAATTACACTCAACGTAACCATCCTCTTTGCAATAATTGCACAATCGTTTAAATTAGAGTAAAAATTAAATTAATGATCAAAAGTTCCCATTTGGATACATTAATGTGTAGTTGATATGTTTTTCGGTGCGACACCTGGATGATTCACTAGTACATTGACTGTGTCGAATCACTCAGCTTTTTCGTTTCGCTGCAGTGCAGCTGATTCCTCCATCATGCAGCACAACACCCACAATGAACATATAGCTTTATTTTTCATGACCACCACTTTTATCGACTATGTTGTACATTTTCGAAGTCTTTCTATTACAACACACTATAAAAACAAGCAGTGGCGTGCGAGGGGGTCCTTCAGCTGGTTCTGCCCAAAAAAAACTACATCCTCTGTTTAGTCAACCTTCATAATATCTTTTCACCTTATATTTTTTCTTTAACTCCTGTTTTGTACTATGCACATAGCACCAATTACACGCATTGCGTGAAGGTAGGAGCAAATAATCAAAATTATAAATATTAGACTTGAAATATTATAAATATTTCAATTCTATTGATAAATATTTTAAATGCAGCCCTTTAATAACTAAAAGTTTTTAATAACTAACATATATATCATGAATGTTAGTTAAAATATTCAGAGACATCTATGAAGTATCTTTCTAACTATTATCACAGCAAATTTACTAGCAGCAGTAAATGTTTTCATCCATTATTTTATTTTTCATCCATTAGTTTTTATTCATAGATGTCGTGATATATTAATCGGTATATTACTCATATTTACGCAAAGGTTCTTTTTCTAATATTTGAATAATATTTATGAATTCCTAACAAATTGTACATACATACATTATTTTATGAAATTTCTTACATATTTTACAAAACGTTTGTTCAAAATATTATCTTTACTTGCTTTTTTACAATGAAATCGATTTTTTAACTGCTTTGAATTACGCGGCAAATACATAATACTAATAATATTTTAAATACTTTTTGAAATTTAATTAGAAACAATTATTATCACTCTCTCTCTTTTCTTTCCAGTCATTTTAAAGATAAACGATCTACCTATGTATTCGGCATAATTCGAATCAAAACAATTCAATATATTTATATTAGCGCCAAAATCTTGGCGTAACATAATCTAATCTGACAGTAATATAATCTAACGGTCGTTGTTGTAAAAATGTACCATGTTGAACCAAAAGCCAACCAAACCATCTGAATATTTTTACACCCATACATACAAACTGTTGAAGAAGCTTCATACATGCCCAGCATAAATCTTACCTTAAAAAATACACAGATACACTAACACAAACAAAAAAACTTTTTTCCTTTAGTAATGTACATTGTATGCTCAAATGTATCGGGCATACTGCAATGAATATTAACTACAAAAGTAAAAAGAGATTTATAATTTGTAGGGAAATAAATCGTGAACGTGTTCTGATTTTTTTGCTACTGTTATCAAAGCTGTCAATGTTTCTCCTTGGAAGCAATGTTGCGTACGTTTTAAATTCAGTGTTGCAACATACGAAAATAATTACAGGCAAATTGAACCTACAAAGGACAATTATTCAAATTTAAAGAATTTCATATCTCCGTTAATATTTGCGCTAGAAAAAAAAATAAAAACTGTTTTATGATTCGTTTTACGCCCTACAACTCGTTGATATATTAAAATAATCGTAAAAGGTTTTAAATTATTTTTTTATTTTTTATTTTTTTTGGAATTTGATAGTCATGCCAGGCATATAGGCATGTATGGCTTGCACGCCACTGCAAACAAGGTACTCCGATTCCTTCCTACCCAGATGCATTAGCCATTCGGTAAGTATTGTACATTTTCATTTGATTTGTTCACACTGCCATCTATTGATAGATTATACAAATTAAAAATGAATAATGACCCTTTTCTCCTATTAAAAATTCTTGGGGGGGGGGGGTATAGGGAAATCAAAATTTGTCGTTATATATATTTTTGAATGAAAAATCTTAAAAACATTAAAAAAATACAAAGGTTTTTTTTAGATCGGGTTTTAATCTTTCAATGCGGAACAAATAAAAAAAATAGAAAATTTCATTGAAATCTGTTGGGTGGTTTCGGAGATTATTAGATTAGATTAAGATATATAGGTAGTTACCGGTAAACATCTAGAAAAATTACTTGGGTACACAGAAGCCGATTTTTTTTTGGTTTGCTATACTTAAAATAAAACAAACAGCGGATGCAGATCTATTATTCAAAATAATGAACAATAATACATATAACTCTGACCTTTTATCTTCCTCGATGCAATTCACTTTAAAAAACACTTCCATTTAATCAACAAACAACAAACTTCTTCAACTCAAACTTTAATCACATTGATAATTTTAACTCAACTGTACAAATGATTAACAAGTATTGAATACCATCTCACATACTCAACAAATAACTTAATCTCCTTTCAACTCCTTCTCATTTTCACCTTATTCATCCTCCCCATTTCCTCCCAGTCTTCCCTCTTCACCAAAGTACATGTTGTAACTGTCAATAGTTTCTAGGTTAATCTGAGGAATAATTTTAATTGGTCTAATTTTATCTTTCCTTATTTTTTGTACTTATTGTCTATGTAAACTGTTAATATTCCCAAATAAAGTAAAATAAAATAAAATTGTGGTGCCTCTCTAAGGACCACAGGAAGTCACTGCGCACATTTCCCGCGCAACTCCAATGCGCATGCGCAGACACGATCGACGGTCAGTGTGATCGTTTTTGGTATTTTTAGTACTAAATTGGTATTTTTTCGCCACTTTGGAACACGTTTGGTATTTTTTTAGTATTTATCAAATTTTTTGTATTTTTTGGTATATTTTGTGATTTTTAGATAATTTAATACCATTTTTTGGTATTTTCTTATAATATTCTGTCTGCATTCTCTTTTGATATCTGGTGGCGGGATCTTTTGAATAACATTTTTAATTAGAGACTTTAATAAGCAAAATTTGATAAATTTTGGAAATCACATTATACTAAAAAATACTAAAAAGTATCGAACATCAAATTACTTCTGTAAAATTACATGTATCATCCACATCGAACAAAGTTTGTTGACATTTTGTGTTTTGATGGAGTTAATAAAAATTACTATGAAGCGAAAATACGAAAATAGATTGTCCTGAATGGGAACAGAAATGAATTTCATTATAAATTTTCTTTCAAGTCCACCATCTTAAATCTTAATCTTTAAGTAATCTTAATCTTTTGTTAGTCATAATCTTAATCAGTATTGTAGTAAAAAAAAAGTTTTTTTTTTAGATCTACGGGGCGATTATAAGTATCTTTTTTTTCGAAAGTAGTTAAGTGATAGGTATTGCAAAGTGTTTAATAAACAGCTCCAGTACGTGAGGAGCTCAGATTTGTAAGATTTTTTCAATTATATATTATTTTTTCCTTGAATATAATATTCGGATTTTCAGGTATATGACAGCCGATTGTTTTTTAGTTCTTTTTAGCAGGAGCTGATGTGTTAAATTTGACTTTTCTGCAAATATTATCATTATTATTCTGTACATATAACCAATTTCATTTTATTCCATTTCTTACTCGCGGCACATTCTTTCTCCCCAGCCATATTATTTTGTTTTTTCCGGTTTAAAACTCGTTTACCATGCACTTCCTTGTTATATACGTAACAATTTTTCCAAAAAAAAACATGCGTGTTTTCTTAGTATTCTCCCAAATATCGTTAAAAAAATTAGTATTTCTTTGGTATTTTATCACATTGGGTTTAATATATTTAAGTATATTTTCGCCACAAGTTTGGTATCTTTGGCAGTTTCGAAAACAGTCACACTGTCGACGGTCCACCGGCCGTCGACAACAGCCAACATACAGAGCTTTTATTCGCATTGATTCGCGTTGAAAGATCCTCTCGACCAGGTTGCCCTACGGACCGCGCCGCTGCGTTTCGTCTCGAATACATCGAATTAATTATTGTTTATTCTATATTCGTATATCAAGTATAAAAATTAATTGTATTATTTAAATCGAATAAAAACTGTAAGTTGAATCATTTCTTTTCATTTGCAATATTTAATCCCCCTTGGTAGTAGCCTTTAATAGAATATATACCTACATTTAAGAATACAAAACGTAGGAATGGTTTGTGCGTGGGTTCGATGCCTTTTTTTTTATTTATTTTTTTGGGCAGCGTACAATAATATTTTTTACATAAGTAATTGTAACTTAATCAGCCCACCTTTGATTTCATGTTGCATTTTACTCACTGCTGGTAAGAAAACAATAAATTATTCCTGTCTAGCGTGGCTTCTGAAAAGGGTCCTGGATATACAGAATATGTCCACGAACCTTAAACAAAATATTTTCCAATACACAAAATCGCACTTTCGCTCATGAAATTGTATTGCCTACTAAATGAGTTAAAAGTATTGAAGAAAATCTTCCGTGCTAATTTTACCCAGCGCCGTCTTCTACGAGTATGAAGGACTATCAAAACCCTTTGTTCTCAGTTCACACGCTAAAACACCACCCTCCTCTAAGCCAGCATCGCCCAGTTACGTCACGGGGGTTGGAAACAGGAAGATGACCCAAGCCCAAGGGATGTATTGTTGTGAAAGACAGGGTTTGAGAAAACCCCATCTGATATTCGAAACGCGGTTACGTAATCGATTTTGCAAGATTTACTCGCTTTTACAAGTAATACGTTCCTTCTAACAGCACAAAGGAACATGCAAAGAATTCAGAAGGTGTTCATTGTCCTCTCAAACGAAATCGGAAGATAGTGAAAATAGTAAATATAATAAATATACTTAAGATAGTAAATATAGTTAAGAATGTAAATATAGTAAAGATAGTAAATATAGTAAAGATAGTAAAAATAGGAAAGCTAGTAAAGATAGTAAAATAGTAAATATAGTCAATATAGTCAATATAATAAAGATAGTAAAAGGTAGTTGAAAACCTTGGATGGGTCGGTAGCAGAGTGATGAATCCGGTGATGGCGAGTTCAAACCCCACCCTAACTGCCTCGACCGATTTCGTTCGCCTATAGCACATGCATTTATGCTTCATTTGGGAAATGTATGAGAATATATATGTATGTACCTTTTACTACGATATGTTCATTCTTTAAATAAAATTAACTTGAAAAGTGAAGATTCCAATTATAATCAGAGTCAAATTATAATCAGAGTCAAATTATAATCAGAGTCAAATTATAATCAGAGTCAAATTATAATCAGAGTCAAATTATAATCAGAGTCAAATTATAATCAGAGTCAAATTATAATTAGACTCAAATTATAATCAGAGTCAAATTATAATCAGAGTCAAATTATAATCAATCAAAAAAACTCTTAAGGCCATTTTTTAATCAATACCTTGTTTCAATTAATTAAATTTTATTCAGTCTTTAAACAATGCACTCAAAAATAGATTAATTATGAATGCGTCATAAAATGGTATGTTTGTATTTATTCTGATTTTTTAAACGGAATAGTTATTATTATAATTATTTATTTATCGTATGACATAGTGAATTTACAATACATTGAAATCAAATACACAAATAAATATAAAACAAAATATTATAGATCTGAATATATATAATATATATTCAGATCGAGGGCCCCTACCCAGTCCACAAATGCATAATTATAATTATTATGCTTTTTAACACAATTTTTTTTTATATTCGTACGAGACTATTAATCATATTATTTACGGTTGCAATCCTAACATAAATTGTAATAATTTAATATTTCCCATTTCTCTAGTGATGAGCAAAAATCTTGCAAGTCTTGCAGTCTTGGTCTTAGTCTTGCGATACATGCGAAACCAAAACCACGACCGCATGCTGAGAGACCAAAAATAAGACTAGGCTAAACTTAATTCAAGAGTCTTGCGGTCTCGCCAATTTTTATAATCATTTATTTTTGATTAAAAATGTGCTAAGTTATTTACTACGTACCTACTATCGACATACCTATATTTTTATCATAATACCTACTATAATTAGATTCGATCGAGTTTGCAAGACGTAGACCACATCTGTAAATCAAGACCACCCCGTTCTTGGTTTTGATCTTACATTTGCTCATCACTACATTTCTCTCATTAAACCTCTTCCTTGGTTCTGTTCCGATATTGTATTTTATTTATATTTCTTAAAAGTAAAATCCCCAATGTGTTTTTCTTTTATGCATACTTTTCATATATTATTTCTCGTAACACGTAACATTTATAATGTTTTTTTTAAGAATGTTAATATTTTTAGACATACTAAAATAAAATAGTTGTGAGGCACCGGCTTAGAATAGTGCTTCCATTCTTTTAAATCATTGTTTTCGAGTGTCCCGTAAGAGCCGGGTAATCGATAATACAACAGGCAACAATAACATCTCACATAGTTCAGCAATGAGGTTCACCACCCAGACTGGTGGTGACTGGTGGGGGACCGAGACTGGTGTGTGGGTATACAGAGATGTGTTGTTCTCCCCTTTATAAGCCAATGCACACCCGCACACCTTTCGCTGGTTACCCCACATTGTGGGATATGCCGTGATGGTATGAATGAATGAAAATAAAATATAAAAATGACATCTCTGAGACCCTTAGAGGTTTACGGTAGCTGATTACTGCTTTGTTCTTTTTGACTGCGAATACCCCAACCTTCCTTTCCCGCTTTTTGTCCTTTTTCTTCTGAATTTTGAGTACCTATTAAATTTTAAATAGCAACTTGTTTTACACTGTGCAGCTTAAAAAGATAATGTTATATCCGCAAACAAAATTGGTCTATGATATATTGTTAAAATTGAATTTGTTGTAATATTTGTTTGTATGACTGTATGTTTGTTAGGTTTTAATATTTGATTGTTTACAATGAATAGAATTGTAAAATGTATAAATAATAATTTTAAGTTAGAATTACCGTTCATTATGTCTAGAATCCGCCATCTTTTATCCTGAATTACGGCTCGGTAAAGAGAGTATAAAGGGCAGCAATTAATCGTGATCCAGTCTAGCCTTTAGCCCGCATGGAGCGCAGACTGCGATTCATCATTCATTTCCTTAATCCCGAATTTTCCCACGTTGGTTGGAGACCAGACCCCACACTCCCAACTGAGAGACTTCGTTCTACCTTCAGAGACACTCCAACTGCACCATGTTTACCCTAACTCCGTGCGCTGAAATCTGAAATCGGAGAAACCAGGATGCAATAGGATGTTTCATGAATTGCTGAGTTATCTCACAATTTCACATTATTTAGGTTTGTTAGAATAAATAACGCCACGAAACTAAGAGATTCCATTCCAGAAATAAAACATACATAATTAAAGAAAAGTAAAAGAATTCAATTTATTTCCATTTGTGTTCAAAAAGACTTGAAACATAAGTACAATTAAAGATGGAATTAAAAAAGGGATACTAAATACAGACAAAACATTAATCAATTAATTACTTACAATGACACACACGCGCACTATAATCATGTACATGATATTGCATTAAATCATAACCTGCTGCAGAACAGGTTCTTAACCTAGTGAAGCTGTTTACGTTCACGTCTAGGTTTAGAAATTTTTTGTATCTTTATGATATTATGTATATCAAAAAGATACAGAGTTCCCTTATCAATGTAATTTTTGAAAGTTCTATATAATTTGAATAATGTGTAAACATTTCACCTGAATAATACGAAATTTTACTATTACCATCTATGAAGCAACGAAGAAACCTTTTTTTGTAATGCCATCTATTGATAAATTAGTTTATTTTGTAAACAATGAAAGCAACAGTCCTTATAAATGAGGGGATAGTGCCTCGCACAGATGTCACCCCTGAACTGCGCCCTGTAGGTGCCTGAATTCCTGGTTCTTCTATAATATCCCACCTTCGTCTCTATTGAGATGTTATTGTCAGTAAAAATATCATTTGACTCCCGACAGGGAAAAAAATCCAATGTTTGCGTATATGCAATTAAAAAATATATTCGATATAACAGTTTACTTTTCACAAAAATCATGATTGGGTTATTTGATAATACTTTCTTCGTCAAATTAATGTAAGAAGGTAGGGATCGACAAATAAGAGAATGCAAGTGATAGTTTTATTAAACATTATTGTAAATATACGGTAGATTTTATAGAATGACACAAATTATGGTATTTGTTTCCGCTTAAATTGAGCACAGGTGATATCACCCGCACACTTTCATTTGGCGAGCCCTACTTGTCTATTGAAATCGATTAAAAATAGCGGTGCTAAAAAGTACCTACATCATCAAATTAAAAAATTCTACTTTGCCACTATATCGTATGTAATCGTACGTGGGTCTTATTGTGAAATCCAAACATCAGTCTTACCTTACTCAAACATACCTAGCTTAACCTTGCTTACTAAACCTAACCCAACATGATCGAAGGGGTTTGTTACAAATGGTTAACTTAACCTAACTTTATTTTACCTTACTAAATCTATAGGGTAAACTAGAATTATGAAGAAAAAAATCCCATTCTGACGATGCTCAGCGTAGAGCGAAACCGGTGAATGGGAGTCGCGTTTGCAAAAAATTTAAATAGAACTTAAAATTAATCTTTTTTTCATAATTCTAGTTGATTATGGAGTTGTATCATGTGACAGTTTCGAACATTGAAAAAAGAATCTAAATCAATGAAAATAATCAGTTGATTGAGAATTTTGATTTAAACTCAATATATGTATTTTTTTTTATTTATTGAAAAAAATCAATACAAATTTTACATATTAAAAATTTTACAATTTTAAAAGGTATACAATTTCCAACATATAATTCATAATAACCCTCTTTAATTGAGATAAAATCTCGTGTTAAAAGATGAGAGTATCTATTTAATATTGTTACATTTGCCAAAACATTGTACATCTACTAAAAAATATGAAGCTACACAAAACAAGAATGAAATAACAAAAAATAAATAAATAAATCAGTACAATTTTTTAATTTTATTTTTAAATATATTATAATTTTTTTCGAGTCTAAGACTCTAAGGGAGTTCATTAAACCACTTAGTACCTTTATACTTATAGAAATGTTGTGAGGCAGTTGACAATTATTCGTTATATTCGTTATATGACAATTATGATATGGCGTTACAAAAAAGGTTTCTCCATTATTTCATAGATAACCATAATAAAAATGAGTGATTTTCAAACGAATTGTATTCCATTATTGAAATATATAGAACTTTCAAAAATAGAATTGATAATATGAACTCAATAAAAAGGCATACATGGTGAACGTTGCGTAAGCGAATAAAGTGATCACGTAAACAGCCTATGACAGGTCGTAAGCTCTATAGATGCCTTGAGTTCCTGGTTCTTCTATAATATTTCAACTTCGTCTCTATTGAGATGTTGAAAAATTGTCAAAATATCATTGACTCCCGACAGGGAAAAAATCCAATGTAAGCGTATATGCAACTATTAAAATATTCGATTTATTTTTGTTACTATTGAGTGTGTATTGTGTAAAATACGTAGTACGTAAGTATATATATGCACATACACACACGTAACGTACACGTACCTTTCTAGTTGAGTTTGGGTAGGCGGCTTTCCGTCGGCCATTCACCCCAGACGGCTCAATAACCCCCCGGCCGGGCCTGCCCTAACACGCCGTGGTGAGAGGGGGGTTGCCACTTATTCTACGAAGCCTCCCGCCCTTAAATACCTCCGCTCAAATAAACAGGGTTGTCCACCATCACCGAAATTATATTTTTTTTTATATTAACATTCCCCAATGAGGAGATCGCCTTGAAGCATTTAAAAATAGATCTTCTTCTCGAACCGATATGATCTGTTTTATATGAGAAATTTTTATGTACTCTTCACCATCATAAAACTTCATATTTTTGGCCAATTTATAAGGGGAGAGAAGAACGGGATCCTTCACCTTATCATCAAGAGGAATATTAAGGACCGCAGAGGATCGGAAAAAGACGGTATTCCTGGCTCCGAAACATTCGAGAGTAAAGTGGTTTAAGGAATATGAAAGAGCTTTTTATGCACTTTCCCTCGAGTGATAGTCAAACGTTGAGGGGACCTGAAACGGGAAGATCCTCAGAACCTACGATATATAAGACATCTTAAGGTGGATCAAGCAAAAAAGAGGCACTATAAGAAGGAACACGTGGAGAGGATGGATCCCGAAAGGCTACTCAAAAGTGCAATTTGTGGAATTCTAAATATTCGGTAACCACCGAGAACCACCAAAGAAAATGACATAGATTTGGAAATACTCATCCTATGACTTAGACTAAACTCTCGTCAAACAGATCTTTCTTTCCCTTAGCGCTTTTATCCCGTTTCTATCGGGGTACGCTTTGACCATGATCCTGGAATTGGCGAGTCTGGTTATTACATTGAAGCGACTGCCATCTGACCTTCGTAACCCTTAGAAAGGGGAACCAGACAAATTGGATCATGGCTTCATATAGCTAGTGATATAAATCCGCACATAGATTTTTTTTAAAAATCCAGAGGTGCGTGCCCCGCCCGGATTCGAACCGTCGACCTCACGCATGTGAGGTGACAACCTTACCGCTCGGCTATCACCGGTTTCTCGTCAAACAGATCATTGATATAAAAACATGAAGAAGAATAGGAAAGGATGTATGAAAGAAATCTCTAGTCTCTCATGGAACCCTCGCTATCCCATCACACGCTACAACTTTCTATTCATCGTCCTTTTCTGTCCATGCGACCCGGTTATGGAACAACTTGACACTAGAACATTATTTTGTTTTTATCAAATCGGGATGGAATGGCGTTTTGTGTTTCTGCCTCTCCCTATAAGGACATAAAATCATACACACATATATTATGTTTAGAAAACAATATCAAAATCAATTTTATATGCTTTGGATAAAATTATTCTTATTAAATGAACGTAATCAAAAATTATTTCTCACACAGTAAATGCTTCTCAGGGTTGGTTGAAATAAGTTGTAATTTGGCAATAGACGTGCTTTATTTAGGACATGGAGCAAAGAAAGTGTTCATATCTTAACAAACAAAATGTATCGATCAAAAATTAATAATAATAATAATGAACACTTCCTTGCACCCTGCGAAAGTGGCGAGTTTATTGCCGTATGGCAATTTCTTCCAACTAACCAGTGTTTCCAGCCCAGAGAAGCAATATATGCTGGGAATCGAACCAGGACGCCCGCACAGAAACCAAACGGCTTACCAACTGTGCCACGGCGGCGGTCGGTCAAAAATTATTATGAATTAAAAACGTATCATTAATTATAACGTAAAATTTACGTTGAAGTTGCGTTTTTCACAACCCTGAATTCATCCAACACCCACCAAGCCGTCCTAACGACCTCCCTCCCGCCCACAACCCCCCTCCCACTCGTCGCCCCCAACCCGCCTACGCAGGACGAAACAAAAACAAACGACGTCTGAACGTGATGCAACGTAGGCCAGACTGGGACTTGGGCGGGGGAGAAAGGGGTGGGCGGCTAGGGGGAAACGATGCAGCGCTGAGGGGGGGTGGGGGTGGGGGGATATTTGGGCGGGAATTCGATAAGGTGGAAAAAAGAGCCGGGCCGAAATTGAAGATGAAGTCACGATACGATGCGCGGCACGGAACGTTTTATAGTTTTTGTCTGTGTTGTGCCGTGCACGATATATATAGGGAGGAGGTAGCGAGGTTTTTTTTTATTATTTTGAAACGTGAGCACTATGCATTTTGTTTATTTTTAAACGTCAGCTATTTTTTATCAACATAGAACCTAGCCAGACTGAATACTTATCACGTCGAATAATCAAAAATATATATATTTTTTTAAAAGTTAACCATCAGAAACTCTCTTGACTTATGTGTCGGCGTCCTGATTTCGATTCCCTGTAGAAGAGAAATTTACTAAAATGATTTTCTAATACTGCTGTATTGGTACGGCTTTAAGCAAAAGCGTAATTAAACAGATTTCAAGGGAATATAAAAAAATATTCTGCTGTGGGTCACCGGCTTCGAATGGTGCTTCCATTATTTTCTATTATCGTTTTCGGCTGTCCCATAAAAACCGGGTTATCGAAGATAATAAGAGGCAAATTAACATTTCACATAGTTCAGCAATGAGTTTCACCACCCTCTCCAAATGTTGCCTTTTCAGGTGAAACATATGTATGAAATCATGATTTTCCACTATTCCATAGTGGAGACTAAAATATGTATAAAAGCATGATTCTCCACTATTCCATAGTGGAGACTAAAATATGTATGAAAGCATGATTTTCCACTATTCCATAGTGGAGACTAAAATATGTATGAAAGCATGATTTTCCACTATTCCATAGTGGAGACTAAAATATGTATGAAAGCATGATTTTCCACTATTCAATAGTGGAGACTAAAATATGTGTGAAAGCACGATTTACGAATATTCCATAGAGGAAACTAAAATATGTGCGATTTAGTTATGCGGGTTATATACACATATATTTGTTATTTTTTTCTGATATTTTTCTTTTAGTTTCTGTTCTTTTATTTTTTGTGTGTTGACATTAAGTTAAGTTACTATGTGAAAGAGAGAATTAGCTCTGCCAAAAAACTGCTTTGCAGTTTGGCGGTAAGATACAGTTATAATTTTATTTTAATTAAATATAAAAAAAACGTAATTTACCACTATTCCATAGAGAAGACTAAAAGATATGTGAAAGCATTATTTACCACTATTCCATAAATGAGACTAATAATCGAGAATAAAGATTTTTCAAACGGAATTGTGGTAGTTGAATCAAAATATCTCTCGTATAAGTATGTATAGTAAAGTTATATCATAAAGTTATTTTGAACTTCTAGAGATGGAGTTTCTTGATGGTAGAACAGAGAAAAAGTTAACCAAAGTATACACACCAAGGGAGTAAAATTCATACAACTAATTATCAGAATACTATAACTTCACTTTTAGTATGTCCTTGTTGTGAACTTGAGAAAAATGGAAATTTCATTATGGTTTTAAATAATATACAAGGGCAAAATAACGTACGTTATTTTATACATATAGCCAGCAGCATAGAGATTCACTACCCTTTCTGAATGTAGGGCCTTTTTAGGTGAGGCGAGACTGGTGTGTGGAAATACATGCACGTGTCGTGCTTACTTTAACAAGGTAACACACACCCGCACACCTATCGCTGGTCACCCTACATTCATCTCTAGTCTGGATTACTTTTATAGACTCAGTTTATAATGATGTTGTCCCATCTCTAGCGATGAATGTAGTGCTTTTTTAGGTGAGGCGAGACTGGTGCGTGGGAATACATGCATGTGTATTGCATATCCGCACACCTTCCGCTGGTCGCCCCACATTGTGGAATATGCCGTCATAATATGTAAATTATTTAACACGCACCCAATAACAAGCTGACACATTTTAGAGAGTTCTGATGTTCACTGTTTTACAGATCCAGATTGAAAACATAATTGAAAATTATTAATTGAAAATTATGTTTTCACCGGGGTTAATCGAAAATTATGTAATGTGGGGTGTGCCAGCAACAGGTGTGCAAATCTTTATAAAAGGAAACACGACACATGCGTGTATACCAAACACCATTTCGTACACACACACACACACACACACACACACACACACACACACACACACACACACACACACACACACACACACACACACACACACACACACAATAATTTGAACTTAAATTGTCTATGGAACAACTACGCATGCGTACTGCGCACTGTACGGTCATGTTTATCTATGTTACCTTTGTTATATAACCATGTTTGTATTGTATGTTTAAGTCTTGTATATTCTATTAAATGTTTGTTCTTTATATCTTTTGCAACTAAAAAAGTTATAGAACTGGACATAAAAAATAAGCTTTATATTTATTTGTTTAATATCTTTTTTTGTACAACAACATTAAATATATGTAAATGTATTCAATACATTGTTATTTATTTTAATTACAAAATAATAACGCTTGACTATCACATAGTTGTTGAGAGGTGCCTGATATATACAGCTAAACAATTAAGACGATGTCTTCTTTTGGGACAACTTAATTGAAAAAATGATATAAAAAGCAAATACATATGTTCAGTCACCTTTGGTTAGCTTAATTGAATATTGCTAGACAGACATCTTGAGAATTCTCTGTAAAAAACGCTGTTGGCTCTGGTTTCTTTATCCATCTCACGTCTTCTCTGTTCTTTATTTACATCATCCACGTCTTGTCTCCGGAGATTCGTTCACGCAATAAACTAGGGTTTAGTTTAAAAATTAAACTAATCACTCTTTACTATCTCATTAACATTTTCTTGACAGCGGTTTACTCAAAATTACTTAAAAATTTACCCAAAATTATTTATTTTAAAACTTGCATCCGTACAACTCAAAGCCGCTCATAAACTATATATATTTTATTAAAAAATCAACCATTTTTGGCTCTACAATATCTATGTACTGAGTATTTTTTAATCAAACAAAAATGATTATCGTTCTACATGTATATTTTCCTTATAATATTATAACTTAAACACCGTCAGTATTGACAGTTAAAAAAATATCTATGTAGTTGTTGAAGTTGTATTATTGGTGTAATAAGGAAGCGGCCAGTTCTGGAACCAGTAGCAAGATTTAGAAAAAAACTGATCTATACAAAGGCATAAGATAATTAATAAAAAAATATTTTAATTCCTGTGTATCTTTATTAAAATGAGTGGGTTGTGGTCAATGCTAAACTTCTCACTACCAAGTGACAATATTTTGTATTGAATAATTTGTCTAGTAACATTTTATGAAATGAGTTTTGTTAAATTATTTTTGATTTAAATATTTTATTATGAAAACTTGATAATTCTTCAATGCCATCTCATGCAAATAATGTACTTGTATACCAATTTGAAAATAAATATATATCAAATTTCAAGTTTCCTGAGCTCTGTGTCACTTTGAAATATTTGACAAAATTAAGAAGCACTATTAAGATATCCTTAAAAATCTATTGGAGTATAAGCGAGTTTTAGGTATAAGAATTAGCCAAATTTGAAAATAATCTAATGAATACTTTAGTCTGTAATTGATAGAGTACATAGCACATAGTACACAGCACACACACACAGATACATTGTGATGAAACTTTCAGAGCACAATCTCTACCTTAAAAATTGCGAATTCATAACTCCCCACTATATTCACTCGGGGTATTGAGGAGTAAAAAATAAACGCTGCATCCTTACTTCTGAACATGTGGCGAGTTAATTACCAATATGGCAATTTCTTCCAATTTTACCTGTCTCATCAGTCCAGAGAAGCAAGATTTGTGAGGGACATAATTTCAAATAATTTCTCCACTGCCAGAAATCGAACCTGGGACTCCAGCACACAAATCTTATGACTTACAACTTATGCCACGGCGGTCGGTATTTTTTTTTCAGTGCATGAAGATCAGAAAATAAGTCGAGAATTGTAAGTTTACAGGGCAATGAATGGCGTTCGATTATTTTGCGTTATCCTAAAACAGCAAAGTCATGTCATTTAATTTTGTTCATTGCAATATTTGTTTAGAGTATCGATGATAAAAAGTTTTGCCAACTAATAGTTCAACGCGAACTAACGCCATCAGTTTCTGAAGTGTTTAGTAAAGTAATACCTACCTTAAGTACCCAACACAAGATGTCATGGCACACGTAAAATAAGGCTAAAACTACACGATAACAGATGGGGTAGCAATAAGATGCACTGAGGTTACGTGCCAAGGGTTAATGTACTCACTGTATAGCTGGTATAAGGTGTATTCAATTATAAGACATCAATATAAACTGATAACTGGAGCAATAATACTAATCCGTACTAGTGATGTGAAAACAACAATATGAATTGAAAACTATTTTACACATCAATAAAAAATGACGACTAGGGCAATTAAACTAATCCGCACTAGATAGCATTATGAACTGACGACTATTACACATCAATATTATTTTTTTGTCGGCCTTCGTGGCTCACTTAGTTGGGTATCTGACTGCTGATCCAAGGGTCCCGGGTTCGATTTCCGGTGGAGACACAGTTTTTAATTATGTTTTCAGTCTGGATCTGTGAGACGATTAATATCGTAAGTCTCCAGAATGTGGCAACTTGTTATTGGGTGCGTGTTAAATATAGTACCTGTTAGCTGCCGACGAACTCAAAGCTTTGGTATAAGATTTATCAAATTTAATTATTTATTACACATCATCATCACTTTGAAAGTTTAATCAATAAATAAATACTGTACTGTCATCAATATAGACTGACGACTAAGGGATAATAAAAACAATAAAATTTGTTTTGTTTCTCCAGTCGTCAGTTCATTTTGATCCCATTACAAATGTTTTTGTCCAGTTCTTAGTTTAACAAAAACGAGTTCTTAGTTTTGAAATGAATTTTTTTTTTTAGTTTTGCATCAACTTATTTAGATGTCTTGTATTGTCGGCCTTCGTGGCTTAATTAATTAAATATCTGATTCCTGAATCAAGGTCCCAAGATCAAATCCCGGTGGAGATATATATATTTTTTTTAATTAAAGATCTGTGAGACGATAAAAATAACTTGTTTGTATTGGGTGCGTGATAAATTAATATTTTAATTTACCACGCAATTTATCAAAGTTAAAAATAAAATAGAATAATCTTTCCTCAGCTATATCAAATCCCAGATTACTTAAAAATCATAAATAGTTATTTTATTTTATTTGGAAAACATACAGCATACATAATAATAATAATAAAAAAAACAAAAATGATACATACAATTTCATGCCTATGTAACATGTTTTTACTTATATAAAAGTGGTAATACCTAAAACTATTTTTTATTTATTCTATTTATTCATTATTTCTTTTTCTTTCATTATCATTGAGCGGGTACATTCTAAACACGAGGAGAAAAGTAACATCAAATATTATTATTTCTTTTTATAACGTCAAATGGCTCCCATTTCTGTTTGCTATATCAACAGACGTGACATTAAAAACCGTATACTTAGTTATATGTTAATCTCTAAATTAAACTCTCGTCTTAACCCTTTAACTGCACGTGAGCGAAACGAGGAATCATTAAATATTTTATACGTATCTTTTAACGTCGCGTCGTCTGTGTGTAGTGCATAATATATTACTGTGGTGATGTGCGCTAATTGCGACCTCAGTTAGCACTGAAGGGGTTATATTATATGCTACGCAGTGCAATGGGTAAGGTCTATGTATAGTATACCCCCGGCCGTTCACCCGAAACTCAAAAACCCTCCATCTGCATTTTATCCTAAATATGTCTGTCTCACGCACGGGTGAAGGGTGTGAGAACGGAGGTATCCAGGGACACAATGTCAAAGGACAGGTGTACTAAACTAGATAATAAAAAAATCTCACCTGAAAACTCATTAACAATTTGAACATTAAGTGAGAATAACAGACACATTTTGAAACTTGTATAGCTGATTATTTCAAAAAATAAAAATTTCATATTTTACATATACACATAACTTCACGACATATCCATAATCCCTACCCATAATACAAAATTTCTCAGCTCTTCGTTCGAAGTATGGAATATGAAGATTATGGAATAGCCTTAGTCCGGATATTGCGACGTCTAACTCACTTTGTATTTTCAAGAAAAAAACTAAAGAAGGAATATTTATCTCTGAACACCTGATCCCGATTTCCTCTCCTTGTCCTTACCCTATCCTTTTTTTTGCTATGATTTTTTTTTGTTTTAATAGTATTTAGGCTGTGTTTCTCGAACAAAGATTAAAAATACTTTTGTTCAAAACCTTTGGTTGTTTCATTGAAATCTAATGCCGTCAAACGACTCAATTTTGAATAATTTTATGATATCAAAGTAGTTTAACTAAACTATTAGCGATACTATTGTTGAAACAACCCAACCTTGTGTTGTATATATTTTCTTTGTTTTCTTTTACTATTATTCTTTTGTTGTTGTGATTGGTTGGAAGAAATTGCCTAATGGCAATAAGCCCGCCAGTGTACAATATATTTGTTTATATTATGTACAGAAAGATGAATAAATAAATAAACAAATTCATCAATTTGAGGTAAGTAGTGACATGCGTGTTTACCCACACTGGTGTACCTATACATATACCATAGAATTATAATATACAATTCTATGACATATACATATGTTAACAATATGTAAATCGATATTTCTTCGTCACTTCGTAGATGGCGATGGTTTTTTTCAACTTATTCTCAAGTAGATTTTTATAAATAACATAATTTATAAAACTTGGATTGACAAGGAACTCAATAAGAAGGCATAATCGATGAACGTTGCGCAAGCGCATAAAGTGATCCTGTGAAATTTTATTTTGCTTGTTGTATTCACGATTACCCCTGCTCTTAAGAAACAAACGAATGAAATGCGAGAAAATCATTTTTAAAAAAATATTCTCTGCTTACGGGAATTGAACAAATAATGCCAGCGTAAAATCAAATGATACACGTGGGGTATAAATCATATGAGTTTCTAGTGGGGTATAAATCATATGAGTTTCTAGTGGGGTATAAATCATATGAGTTTCTAGTGGGGTATAAATCATATATGAGTTTCTAGTGGGGTATAAATCATAATATGAGTTTCTAGTGGTTTGTTGCTTCCCCCACTCCCCTCCCTGCCTCTCTCCCTTCCCATCCTGTTTTCAAAATTGTTAAAATATTTTCAAAATTGTTAACATCTTGTAATATATTTTAGAATACTAAAATTGGCAATATAAAAATTAACATTGTATAAATTTTACTTCTTTGCTGTTGTATTCTATAAAATAAATAGAATAAAATAAATAAATAAATAAATGACAAATCACTTTATACCCAAGACACTACAACGGTAAACCCTCATAAATTATTAAAGGTTTAATTTTAATACTTATTATATAGATAATTTTATCTTTTTTAGAGTAAATTAGATTTTTTTAGGACTGAACGATTCCGTAGAAAAACATATTTTATATTTTATTTGATTTACTTATTTATTTGAAAGATCTACGCTCATAGGAGCATTTACAAATATTATATTGTGCTTTGTGCTTTAAAATCATATAAAATAATGAAAAAAAATATAATATTACAAGCAATATGAAAAAATGTAAGTATAGAAATAAAAAAAGAGAATGAAAAAAATACTCAGAACAAAATGTACATTCAATCATTCATACCATCATGACACACCCCAAAATTTAGGGTAAACAGCGACATGTGTTCGGGTGTGCATATCCTTTTAAAAGGTGTATTCCCGAATGAAGTACGACACATGCGTGTATTCCCACACGCTAGTCTCGTGTCACCTATAAAAGACGTATTCAGAATGGTTTGTGAACCTCATTGCTGAACTTAGTGAAATGTTACAATGCCTGTTGTATTTTCGATTACCCGGCTCATACAGGAGACACGAAAAATATGATAATAGAAAAGAGTGGAAGCACTATTATGAGCCGGTGCCTCGCAGCAACAATAAATTTAAAAACAATAAATAAATTACTAAATGCTCAGAGCACGGATATAAAATTATCAAAATATATGCTGAATTTTTATACCAAATATATCGCATTGGTTACTTTCTATTACGAACCTATAATATAATGATGTTTTCTATCAAACGTATAAACTTATTTAAATTTTATTATACTAAAATATATTTATTTAGGGGACAAATAAATTCATATAAAATATAACAAAATGATGAATTGTGAAACCATACATCGCCCTTTAAATCTACAGAAAGAAATCTAACGCTTAAAAGGTCAGTTTGATTTAACCCAAACTTATTTCGTTTAATCTTATTACTACAAAAATGCAATGATTCCAAAAGTCCCGGATGCATTATTTAAAACTCCGTTTGCTTAATCGCATTATCATTTTCCATTTGAGTGTAACCGTAGTACAAGCTTTTCTAGTCAAAACACCTAATTGGATTTCGCTGATGTCACAACAAAGAAATTCCTTCGTGACCTCAAACAACCTTCACTGTAAGTGGGTGTTTCATCTATGAAATTCTATTGGGTTGTTCGGAAAGTAATTTCGTATTTTTTTTTCAGCCATATTATTTTTCACAATCAACGTCACACTTAAACCGCATTGTTATTGTATTTATGTGCTATATCAGCCGTACATGACGGCTGATATAGCAAAGCTTGTTTATGAAAAGATTCTTTTAATTCTTGTAATTATTTGTGAAAAGATTGTTTTAATTGTTATAATTGTTTGTGAAGAGATTGTTTTAATTGTTTGTGAAAAATTTGGTTTAATTATTGTAATTGTTTGTGAAAAGATTGTTTTAATTATATTAATTTTTTTGTGAAAAGATTGTTTTAATTGTTGTAATTGTTTGTGAAAAGATTGTTATAATCAGATCATATCAATAACATAATTACGCCTAATCAAAAAAAAATTAACTTTCACATTTTTTCAAAATAAAAATTTAATAAATATATAAATTCAAAAACTAAACACATAATGTATCTATACCATACAACTATTCAAATGGACACCTCGGCACAGGACTTCCTAGTGAAGTGTTCATCGTACCCTACCAATTACATACTTATCAATAACACACATACACACAAATACATGTACACATATACTTAACTTCTAGCTCTAGTATTTAATTGAATTTGTAACTTCCTCTTTGTATTGTTAATAAAATAAATAAATAAATAAATATCCGCGCGTTATTGTGTTTAGCGTTCGAACAAATATAAAAAAAAATCAAAAACAGTTAAAGGAAAAATGCTGTTTGAGGCAAAAAAAAAAAAAATTGTATGGAGCTGAGATTAAATTTATCAGATTCGGTAGTTCATGATCACGTGAAACGCCATATTAACTAAAAAAATTAAACCTTGTCACAGTGGTAAACCTTTTGACTTCAGTTCCAGTGTCCTGAGTTCGATTCCCAGCAGATGTATAATTTAAATTAATTTTTTACACAATTATCACTTTTCTGGATTGGAAAAGATGGTTACTTGGAAGAAATTTCCGTTTGGAAAGAGCTTGTTATTTTTTAATGTGAGAAATTGTTAAATTATTTGATGTTCAACAATCTACCCGAAAACCTTAAAAAAATAATTCACTTCCATTGTTCAAGAAACAACTTAAAGTTTATAAACTCACCTGATCTGATTTATTTTGTAATTTGTTTAATTTTTTCTTTAATATTAATATGTTAAAAATATTTATTGTATGGTCACTATGGCATTAATATCCATGTGCCTTGTATTAACTGTATCAGTTGGGTGTGCCTATATTTTTGCTGTGGAATAATATTATTGTCACAATAATGATTTGAGGTACCTACCCAACTGCGTATCGGTAAATATTGTAATTTTGTGTTGTGGATGCATGGATGTAGATGTAATATATCAATATCCACACATACTCACACACACACTCCCCACTCACACCCACACATACACATACTCACACACACACTCCCCACTCACACCCACACATACACATACTCACACACACACTCCCCACTCACATATCTGAGTTTTACTGTTTTCTTTTTTTCTCCTACACTACATAAATATATAAATGGTAATAATGTATACATGTAAGTGATGCTGGGCATGCTTATTTTTTATTTAATTTTGTATCACCTGTATATTTTGTCCAGTTATTGTTTGTATACTTTGTATAAAATAAAATAAAATAAAAATAAAATATAATATTGTAACTTTCCAACCTCGAAACAGGCGTAGTCCTAGTGAGTTAGGGATCGTATTTATGTATAACTAGTGAAACAAATATCGAGATTGTATAAATACAATAAATGAAATAAATAAAATAAATAATATAAATAAAATAAATAAAATATATAAAATATATAAATATATTTGGACGCGGATTTAGAAGGTTTTATAATAGCAATTCAGGATAGAGTAATAAAAACTAAAAATTATCAAAAATATATAATAAAAGACATAAATGTAGTTGATGATAGTTGTAGGAAATGTTTGGCTTTTCCGGAAACAATCGATCATATAATATCGGGCTGTTCTTTTCTCGCGCAATCAGAATATACATTTAGACATAACCAAGTAGCAAAAATAATACATCAAAATTTAGCTATTAAATATAAATTAATTGACGCGATAAACATAAAACCATATTATGAATATGATCCGATTTCATTTTTAGAAAATAATAATATTTCGCTTTATTACGATAAAACAATATTAACTAACCGGTCAATTCAACATAACAGACCCGATTTAATAATACATGATAAAATTAAAAAAATAACGTATATTTGCGACGTGGCTATTCCAAATTCTAGTAATATTATAAAAACTTTTGATGAAAAAATTAGAAAATACACCTCTTTAGGTAATGAGATTAAAAGACTTTGGCATTCTCGTAAAATAATAATATCACCGTTCATTATTTCAGTCACTGGCATTATTCCAAAATCGTTAATCCGTAATTTAGAAATTATAGATTTATCGAAAAATTTAATAATAAATATGCAAAAAACGGTAATTATGAATACATGTAGAATCGTTAAAGATTTTTTAAACGTTAATATTCGGGAATCAGTAGGGTTGTTAGGTAGTATAGAGACCTCCTCAGAGCCTAATCCTTTGATATGTTAAGTATCTGGATGGGTGAACTATTCCCAATTGAAAGCTTGATGATGCGTTTGTTGCATTTTATTTTGCTCTTTTAAATAATTTACAATAGACCCATTGATCTGCTAATTCTTTTGAGGAAGTGTATAATGGTAATAATAATAATTGAGTGTTATTATTTGTAGTGCTTAATTGTTATTAATATCATTAGTAAATCGGCCAGCGCCGTATAAAAAAAAAAAAAATAAATAAAATAAATAAAATGAATAAAATAAATAAAATAAATAAAATAAATAATATAAATAAAATAAATAAAATAAATAAAATAAATAAAATAAATAAAATAAATAAAATAAAGAAAATAAATAAAATAAATAAAATAAATGAAATAAATAAAATAAATAAATAAAAATAAAATGTCTTTTCGACCAACCTATTAGATCACATGAGCATAACCACGTGAGCCTCAAAGAGCCTTATAGTTTTACAGCTTGCACCCTCTGTATTCAACTAATAAATTAGCGAAGAGATGTGATTATGTGGAGTTGGAAGGTTGAAGACCCCAGATAGAGACAGACATAACTACCTTGTCTACGCATCGTAGGCTCGTGGGTTCAATGAATGGAGTCTACGTAAGTATGATATGATACATAAGAATATTTATATATTACCAGTGACGACAATTCATTGAGATACAATAAGCTTTGCTTTCCCACTTAACACAATTAGAAAATAATAGCTGAAAACAAGTACTTTTTTAACAGCTTCATTCAAGTTCAATATTATGTACATGACAAAAATCCCATATACACTTCGCCTACATTGGTTCATGGTACAAGATACTTGTAAACAATATTTTTATATCCACATAGGATTGAGCTGTGCAAACTGATTGTAATGAAGATACCTACTCTCGAACTCGAACCAGGAACTCGAGGCACCTACAGGACTTACGACCTGTCATCGGCTGGTTTACGTGATCACTTTATGCGCTTGCGCAACGTTCACCAATTATGCCTTCTTATTGAGTTCCATTATCAATGTAATTTTTTTGAAAGTTCTATATATTTGAATAGTGTGTACCTAACATTTCACCTTAAAATAAGGAACTATACTGTTGCCATCTAAACAGTAACGGAAAAGCCTTTTTGTAACGCCATCTATTGAGAAATTAAGAAATTAGTTTATTTCTAAACAATGAAAGCAACAGTCCTTATAAATGAGATGACGGTGTCTCGCACAGATGTCACCCCTGAACTGCGCCAGAAATATTATTTCATTTTTTGCTTGTTTACCTACTTGTACCAATGTGTATGTAAATCGAATATTTTTTTTTAATTGCATGTACGCAAACATTGCATTTTTTTCTCCCTTTCGGGAGTGAAATGATATTTTTATCGACAAACATTTTTTTAACATCTCAATAGAGACGAAGTTGGGATATTGTAGAAGAACCAGGAACTCGAGGCACCTACAGGGCTTACGACCTGTCATCGGCTGGTTTACGGGATCACTTTATGCGCTTGCGCAAATTTCACCAATTATGCCATCTTATTGAGTTCCCTTATCAATGTAATTTTTGAAAGTTCTATATATTTGAATAATGTGTAACATTCACCTGAAAATAAGGAACTATACTATTGCCATCTATGCAGTAACGGAAAAGCCTTTTTATGTATTTAATACAAATGCGACTGATATAAGTAATGTTTGGAATTATTGTGTTTGTCGTGCGGATACAAATGACTTAATAATGAACTTGTTATTTTTTCTTTTCTTTTACATTGTAACAATTCTTTTTTTCCTTCCAGCAATTGCCTACTAACTACTTCTATCTACTGCAAAGAGCCTTAAAAAGATTTATAACATAATTTGTAATTTAATATACTTTTGTTAATACTATTTTTAACTGTTGGTTCTATATATTAATAAAATAAAAATAAATTAAAAAATAAATAAAATATCGTTGATGAATGAAAACTTAATTATTTTAGTCATTATTCTTTATCATACATAAACGTAAACGTCATTTTTACTTTTCAATTATATAGAATACGGTCGAAAATGTTAATTTAATCCATTTCATGTTGATTTTTTTATATGAATATGTCCTTGTCAAACAAGTACATATAAATCTTCCTACGTTCCATAAAATAAGCATAAATGCTTGTGCTATAGGTGAACGAAATATGTCGAGGTAGGACTCGAACTCGCGACCATTGGATTACTAACCCAATGCGCTAACCGCTTTGCCATCGACCCATCTATACATACATACCACCACGCTGTTTTCATATTCTGGGTAGAAAAAAGGACTGACCTCCATACTGTCCTATCTGGACATACATACATACCTACATGTGTTGTATAGAAAACAAAATATCCTAAAATATTCAATAATTTGTATTTATGGGTTTATAGTTTGGTACTTATTCTTCAACTATACATACTATCGCTATCGACAGTTGGATCTCATGTGTTACATGCAACTAGTATTATAAAAAGAACCTTTAAAAGGTTCATAACTATAATGTGAACTGTTAACTCTTTAAATTTATAAGATAAAATGGTGTACTCGTTTCAAAATGATAATAAACTTTATAAAATAAGATAAACACATGCTTTGTATGAATTTAGTTATGTTTCCAGACAAATGATATTTTTATTTTTGATTTTATTCTGTAAATTGCTTGAATAGTTATTCAGGAACACGTCTCTATAAATGTACTTTCAACATTTATCAGAAATGCACCAGAGGATATTCAATTTATTCCGATAAGAAGACATTGCAGATAAACTTTATACATTTGTTTTATTTTATTAATATTTTTTTTATTTGTTGGCATCAAAGCAGGATATCGTTTTATTCTCATTTCGAAGAGTATTTTGTTTAATATTTTAAATATTTTTTTGCTATCATGGACTTAACAAAAATCCATTAATCTTTAAATAACTATTTATAAAATAAAAAGTAATTTCTTGCCTAAAAGCCTTGTTTCTAATCTTCCCGACAGCCGTGGCAGTTGGAAGGCCGTTTGGTTTCTGTGCAGGCGTCCTGGATTCGCTCCACAGCAGAGGAGAAATCATTTAAATTAATTTCTCACGCTAATGTGTTTCAGAATTTATTATTATTACAATAGCAATAATGCACAAAATATGCAACGCATAATATATGTGTCCAAACGATTGCAAGGCATTTATCTGTGGCAATAAACACACATGACGATATAATATGTCCAAACCATCGCAAGTAATTTATCTATACCAACAAACACACATGACGATATAATGTGTCCAAACTATCGTAAGTCATTTATCTATACCGACAAACACACATGATTATATAATTTACATAGTAATAAACACACATGACGATATAATGTGTCCAAACCATCGCAATATATACCAACAAACACACATGACATAGCAATAAACACACATCACGATATAATGTGTCCAAACCATCGCAATCTATACCAGCAAACACACATGACGATATAATATGTCCAAACCATCGCAAGTAATTTATCTATACCAATTAACACACATGACGATATAATTTACATGGCAATAAACACACATGACGATATAATGTGTCCAAACCATCGCAATCTATACCAACAAACACACATGGCGATATAATGTGTCCAAACCATCGCAATCTATACCAAGAAACACACATGACGATATAATTTACATAGCAATAAACACACATCACGATATAATGTGTCCAATCCATCGCAAGTCATTTATCTATACCAATATACGCACATGACGATATTATTTCTATAGCAATAGACACATATGACGATATAATTTCCATAGCAATAAACACACATGACGATATAATTTCTATACCAATAAACACATAATATGACGATATAATTTATTTAGCAATAAAAACGCACAATGATATGTATGTATATTTGTATGCCCAAACCATCGCAAGGCTCTTATATACATAAGCCAATAAACACATACAAATTACGTTTTAGCTCTTATAATAAGTCTTTGTACGTCTGGGCTGCTTGCATGTTTGATTTACTGTATCGAATATTCGGCATTATGCATTAAGCCTATTTTATGTACAAAACCTGTTTTATGTCGCTCGTGCCATATCTCCGTTTTAACTATATATATTATCCTGCAAGTATAATAGTAGATGATTTTATATATCTACCTAAGTATGAAGTACTTAGATAGATATTCTATATCTACAATTTATGTCGAAGGGGTAGTTTTTTCTTCCCTTAACGACGTCTGGCTTTTTCGAGCTTTGAGCACGCTACCCCGTTCAGATTTCTGCTGATTGACGATCTGCAAAAATACTTAACATTTTTTTCTATTTATGAATAAAAAGTATGATTTAACTACAGACCCGACATAAGCAAAATATCTTGGTACACACCGCAACCAACACTTGGTTGCAATCAATATAAGGTATTTGAATATTTTTCGAATGGTTAAGAATGAAAATTGAATCAGTACTCAACACTGATTTCAAAAAGTATATATTGTTAACCAAGGGATTTAAATTTAAAATCAAATACTTTTACCGCTATACATTATATAGATGTCATTAATATCCAGCTTATATTGAATGTGTTTGGAAAATGTTTCACCTCACTTCATATACCAATCCAAAAGTCGTAACTTGTGTCAGCACTGTACATTTATTACTCAGTGTATTTTTTTTTCTTAATAAAAAATGAATATATCCTTGTCAAAAAAGTACATATACATCTTCCTACGTTCCCTAAAATAAGCATAAATGCTTGTGCTATAGGTGAACGAAATCGGTCGAGGCAGGATTCGAACTCGCAACCACTGGATTGCTAGTCCAGCGCGCTAACCGCTCTGCCATCGACCCATCTAAATTTAAGAGGCTATAGTATGCTATATAGTATATTTTGAAAATAATTTCCCCTGTACCTACCCTCAAAAGATAGGTCTTTGATATAAAGAACAATTTTTATTTACATGTTTATTATAGTGCATGAAATTTTGAAATTTGAATTTGTTTAATACTTTTCTTGTAAAATTAGTTTTATTAAAACCCTTTTTTATTTTTTTTGAAATACTCCATAAATTGTCTGTTAAATAATGTTTAATTATCAAGTGTGTAATTCCGAGGGTACAATGAACACCTCATTAGGAAGTGCTGTGCCGAGGTGTTCATTTGAACAGTTGTGTATCATAAATATTACATTGTATAAAGTTCTGGAATTAAATTATACATCAAAATATTATTGAGAAAAAAATGTGAAAGTTAATTATATTTGATTAGGTGTAATTATGTTATTGATATGATCTGATTCTTCTTAGCGATCTTCTTAACTTCAGTGCGATGTCCAGGTTTCACATGCATACCTACATCAAGGTTGACAATGTGACAATGTATCACTAAAAATTTGAAAAATTGTAAGGTAGGTATCGCATTTTTTTGTGTTAAGTCATATCACAATTCGATCATACTAGACGCCTAGTTCAAATAATTATATCAAGGACACATATTTTGTTTAATTAACAACATGTTACGTCTAATATTAAATGAGATGGTTCGTTCACTCCGTCGGGTACATTTCGACGTTGCACGCACACCAGTCCACCGCGTCTCACACCATCAGCCCTGTCAGTTTCTGTCAGGGGTGGAAGTTGGAAATACAGAGGCGGCAGCGTGGTGTGGAGCCACTAGGATGAGGGTCGGAGGGGTGTGGAGACGATGCAGCTTTTGCCCCCAAACTTGCGACAGAACCTCCACCCGCCGAAACGCCACACCAGGTGGGCCAGTAATTATTGATGTTCTGTCTGTCCGTCCGCTACCCACACCATGCCCCAAGACGTAGTCAGACAGACCACCTCTGCTATAAATGTTAAATAACATTTATATTTCACAACACCCGAAACGCGAAGGAAATTAAAAAAAAAAAAAACAACCTAAACTCCATGCATTGATGTGAATCATGAAAAATATCATTAACAATATTATATGTCCAACCATATTACTTCTTTAAAAAACCAAAGGCGGGCTTATTGAAATAAGATAAATGAATAAATAAATAACTTTGTATTTTTCCACAATATTTTTTTATACTAATGTGGGGATTGAGGAGGCAAGCCCCTCTGAGCCAAGACAGTTCTCATTTAACATTCTCGCGGGCCAGTCATTTCCAATAAACAATGTAACCCAATCAGCAGTTTCAATATCATCCCTATAATGGGATGATATTGAAACTGCTGATTGGGTTACGTTGTTTATCGGAAATGACTGGCCCGCGAGAATGTTAAATGAGAACTGTCTTGGCTCGTCGTTGGTGGGGATTTATATAGGCAAGCCAGAGGGGCTTGCCTCCTCAATCCCCACACTAACGACCGAACGTTTTCGCCAAGGTGACTTGGCATTATCAAGGTCTGGAGTTTCGTTTGGACCTTGATAATGCCAAGTTACCTTGGCGAAAACATTCGGTCGTTAGCATAAAGAAATATTGTGGAAAAATACAAAGTTATTTATTCATTCATTTAAAATGGATTTCCACTCTGTAAACACAAAAACTCTAGAATCATGAAATAAGATACTTTCTTCCAAGTTTCAAGTCAATTTGGTATGATCAGTGAAATGACTTCAGAAGAGAAAGAAAATTAACAAAATAAAGACTGATCATAGCGATGAAGGATGAAAATAAAAGACGCTGAAGAAATATATTGAAATTATTTGATTCCCTAGAAGCATAAATGCTTGTGCTATATACGAATTAAATCTATCGGGGCAGTGTGATTTTTTCTTAAATCAAGCCATTTCTCTTTTTAGGATGGTAATTATTATTTTTTATTTATTACCATACAAAAAAAATAAATATAATAAAACAATATAATATAATCTTATACAACATCGCCTCCCTCGTTAAGCTGACAAAGCTTGTGTAGGGGGAGGCCGTGTGTAGCTATCATAAAGTCCAAAATATTGATATATACATAATTATTAGCTACATATGTATTTATTAAATTTTATTTTGTTTCACTGTCATTGACTGTTTGCTTTGAATAGAGTGTTTTTAATTAATATATTATATTACTTGCTTGTTTGTTTCCAGATAGCAATTTATCTTAACTACCCTGTGTTTCCAGCCCAAAGAAACAAGAATTGCTTAAATTATTTTTAAAATATTTAGATTTATAAAAAAAATGCCAAAAGATTTTTCTGGTTAGTTGGAATAAGTTGCATAATGGCAATAATCCCACCAGTGTGCAATGTATTTGTTTCATATTATAGGTAGGTATAGGTATGTATACAAGAAGATAAAATAAATAAAGGATGCTGCTCGATTTAACTTAGGATAACGACTTGATGGCATGCTTCTATACTTTTCAGGTCTGTTTAAGTACCCTTTTTACTCCTCACTACCCCAAAGTGGGGAGTTATGAATTCTTAAAGTTATTAGCTATTTTTAAGGTTATTTTTTATCGTTATTTTATTTTATTAAGGGACACGCACAGAGAATTAACAATACATATATACAAAATACATTAATAACAAAAAAACTCGTTAAATCTCATTATCAACTAGTATCATGCTGAGGTTGAATTCTGAAAATTTCATAACATTGTATCTGTGTGTGTGTGTGTGTTGTGTACCTACTATGTGCTATGTACTATGTACGACGTGTTCATTTTATTTTATCGATTTTAGACTAAAGTACTTATTCGATTCTTTCTAAATTTCGCAAATTTAGAATATAAATAGACTTTGAAGGATATCTGATCAATGCTTCTCATTTTGCTACTGTCAAATATTTCAAAGTTACCCAAGCTCAGGAAACTTAAAATTTGATATTTTTATTTTCAAATTGCTATAAAAGCACATTA
The DNA here is from genome assembly GCA_963576475.1 of Molanna angustata. Taxonomy (NCBI): domain Eukaryota; kingdom Metazoa; phylum Arthropoda; class Insecta; order Trichoptera; family Molannidae; genus Molanna; species Molanna angustata. Next base: position 10,624,013 of record OY754973.1, read on the forward strand.
CTTTCATAATATGGCAATGAAGAATTGTCAAGTTTTCAAAAATAAAATTTCTAGTTCCACAAACTTATTTCTCGAAAATACTAATGATTTTCCATGCAAAATTTAATACTCAAGTTGAGTGACTTGGTAGTGAGGATTATAGCGCTGGCCACAACCCACTCGTTTACAAATAATTACTTTTTAATTGAAAATTTCAGCCCAAATTGTGTATAATAAACAATTTTACTCTGAAAATATTAAAATGAAATTAAATAAAACTTTCTTTAGTTATATACCTCCCCACAGATTTCAGTATCTATAAACATTCCCTGTAGTTTATAGGTTGGTGCGACTTTTATATGGTCGAGACAAAATAGATTTGAAGATATATTACACGGTATTATATTTCTTCAGAATCCACAAATTTCAGCGTGGGAAATCTAGACTTCATCAAGCCCTCTATATTGCACCAGCATGCTACATGATAATATACCTACCTATCTTCTCTAGGTATGGGTTCCTTCATGTCATTACAGTTATGACCAACCTTTGCAGATACCTATTTTAAATTATTTGTTCATTTATTTTATTTCAGGGGAAACTTGGCAGCAATTTGCAGATTACGAAAGACAACGATGAATGTTTACTATTGTCAAAATAGTTCCCTCATCGTCATACATTACACTATTTCAAATGTTAATTTAACACGCACCCAATAACAAGTTGCCACATTCTGGAGACTTACGATATTTTAATCGTCTCACAGATCCAGACTAAGAACACAATTAAAAACCGTGTGTCCACCGCCCACCGGGAATCGAACCTAGGAACTTTGGATGCGTAATAATAAAATAAAATTGCTAAATTACATATAAAAATAGTAGAATAAGTTTGAATTGAAATAAAATATATAAAATACAAAAAAAAATATTAAAAATAGAAGACCATAAAAGATATGTAAGTATTATAACATTTAAAACATACAAATGATGCAGGGATATGTAGGAACTGGGGGGAGGGGGGAGGGGTATAAATGAGCTAGGTATTTTATGCCTCATATCACTGTGTCATCGCCGATATACTCCTGTGATATCGTGGATATGTGTTGTTGAATATATCAGTATCATAAAACCTTGTATTATACTGCTTACAAAAAATGCATGGAAAGCATGAATTAATTCTGTGATTAGTAATTCTTGAATAGGAACACAACTATTTTATACGGAAGGTTCTTAAAAATTTAATAGAATCGGACGTAATATCAGCTAAGCCGCTGCACTAAACCTGTTTAGTTAATACTCGTTTCATCGAGGAAATATTCGTTTATTGAACAATATAATCAAATGAATTAACTACCGAAATCTCACCACGGTCTCGCACTCCTGCAGCTACACCATATCAGGGGCAATAAACCTCGGGCTCAAGACGAATTTCAGCCATCAGGGGTGGCTTAGCTAGACCAAAACAAATGCTACCCCGTTCTGTACTACACTCGGTATATAAAGGAGGAGAATTTTGGGGTTGGGCAGGGGTGTCCATTTAACCTGCCTGCCTGTTTGCCCAAAGACTGTCAAGGAGAGAGGCTGTTAGTTTTGATGAAATTCTCAAAAGATAAACCTCCCACATTCCCTCACCTCTTCACCATACAACCACCATCTGTCGGGCGGTTTCGGAAGCTCATAAAACATGCAGTTAATTTATACGCAGCTACATTCATTGCGCTTATCATACTTGACTTTAATAACTTACTGTCTGGATTTCGCGCACAGAATGTCAGACGATGTTTTAATTTTTTAATGAGGCATCCTTTAACTTTAAAATATAAATAATTTGACACCTTGGATAATTTAGTTTTATATTTGTTTTTTAGGTTTGTGTCCGTCATGGGGAATCGTGTTGCATGCAGATTTTTTTTGTGTTGAGAATAATCCTCACCAGACTATTATTACATGCGTCACTGTCGAAGAAATGTATTTTTTTATTTTATCTTATTACATTCAAAAATAGAAACTGATAATGTAGAGTAACCGGGAATATTCTTGAATAGTGGGTAGCGTCGGCTGCTCACAAATAAATTATGAAAATGTAGTTTTTAACAGTTATTACGTCTCGTAGAACATGATAAATCATAAGTTCAATCGATTCAACTTTTTAGAAAAAGACTATTGCTATGTTATACCTGTCGAATAAATCTTATTTTTTTTTATTTTATTTATTAATAAAAATATAATTACAATATTTATGTTATTTTGCCAAATCCCTTAAGGGGATTTCTGCCTGTGATCTTTATAGCAATATTATAATATGTAAAAAATATATTATGCATTAAAAATAAATATATTAAAATTAAAAACTAATATTGTACCTACATGTATGTATGCAGTAAATTTTCCGCCCTACAGAGTCCGGAACAACCCGTGCACACCACTTAGATAAACCATCGAAGATTTTTGTGTAATATAAATCGTTCGGCTTTCTTTTTGAATTCCTCGATGGATCCGCACTGCCTCAAACTGGCAGGCATGGGGTTCCAGACCTTGGCCAGCAATACATCGTCGGTCTTACGTCCATGGTCATTGTAGAATTTGTTAATGCGTAAAAGTTCACACATCCCACAACCTTTATCTCCCTCCTTTCTTTGCTGCTGTGATTTTACATTTAATAATGTTACGTGTTTATTTAGCTGTTTTTTTTATAAATTTTGTACCTACCACTACACTATTTATTGTTAGATGGAAAAATTGCCTTATGGCAAAAAAATAAAATAAATTTAAAAAATATATTAATCAATTTATTGTGATTGTCAATCGCTATTTCCTTTTTTTAGCATATAAAATTATTTAAGATGAGATGAACTGGCTATGTACAAAGGATAGTAAACACTCTACTGTAATCAAGAGAAATCATGGTTTTATTCCCACTAGGAGAAAGACTAGGAAACCACCATCAGGGCAAGTCCCGTTCCATGGTAACTCATAATATGGTGATGGTAAACCACGTTATAAACCTATGCAGAGTATTCTACATAAAAAAATTAAAAATCTTATATCTACCCCAACCTCATAAACACATGCATACACTACTCTTATCAATATATATTTTTCTTAGTTTTAAGTATGTAGGCACACCGGTTAAAATGTACTATCAATACTGAGGAAATTTTTAATTAGTTTTAGTTTTTTTTTTACATATGACAACATCTATTGAACAGGAAGGGATAAGGAAAAGGGGGATAGGAATAACATCGAAGATATAACAATTTTCAATATATCGTATTTATTTCCAAATATAATTATTATATTATTTTTTTTTATTTTACTTTACTTCTCGGGCAACTAACACGCACCCAATAACAAGTTACAACATTATCGAGACTTACAATGTTAATCGTCTCACAGATCCAGACTGAAAACACGATTAAAAACTGTGTCTCCACCGGGAATCGAACCCGGAACCCTTGGATCAGCAGTCAGATACCTAACCAACTGATCCACTAAGGCCTACAATTTTTTTAACATCGTGTTTTTAACAATATTACAAATAAATTTGTAAAATACATAATGATATACTATGGTAAAATTGTTGCATTACCTCATCAAAAAGATAAAAACCTTATGCTTGATGAAGGAATCATTTGAGATTAGATAATAGGTACAATCAATAAGTACATAGTTATACAACGGTAAAAAAAATCAAAAAAAACAAATGTACAGAAAACGGGAAATTCGAAACAATTTTGGTCATACCAATGCATACAACATTACATACACCAGTTTAGATTGTTAAATATTTTTTTCAGTCTTTGTTTGAACCTTGCCAATTAATTATCCTTGAATATCTTACCAATAAAATATTTCATCCTATATCTACAAAATGTTTTGTCATTTGTCAAGTTACGGGAGAACAGATTATATTTGTATGAAGTGACCACGGTTGTCACTAATAAGCACTTTATAATATTGTCCTTATTATTATTACCTATGATAAATGTCATCAAAAACATGAATTAAAATAATAAGCAAGATAATAAGTTTTTACTTCTTTTGAATAAATGTGACTAATTATTTATCTGTTGATTAAAATGTTTTGTTACGAAGCATTTTTGAATGTATTTTTATTTCGAATACATAAAATAATTTATTGCTCACTAACTTAGTTGTATGTAATGAAAAATATTCCTTTACTGTTTATAAGTTAGTTGGCAAGGACGCACATGCAAGGGATATACCATTCTCCGAGTACCGCGACGTAAAAAGACCAAAACAAGTCGACCCACACCCCATTCTCCATCCCCCCATAAAACTACACACTCACCCCCCGAAAATGCGCCCGTCTCTCCCTCACAAAATCCTCCCGATTGCCCACCGCGCGTAGCAACCTACGAAAACAGCTCAACATTCGCTCAACATGCGCTCGCCCATAGCTCGCTTGCACTCAACGGCCGATCAATCTATATATAGATAAATACACATAACAAAGACAGACTTTGAGAAGAAGAGTACGTTCACCTTTGTGTGTGTACCTACTAACTATGTAATTAAACACGACATTTTAAACATATATACCTGCTAATGTACAACTACTGTATACCCACAGGATATTTAATGGCTAAACATGTCATAGATGAGCAACGGCAAACACACCAATAAATTATTTAACACTCATTCATCCATACCACCATAGCATATCTTACAATGTGGGGTTACCAGCGACAGGTGTGCGGGTGCGGGTGTTGTATTCCCACGCACCAGTCTCCTCACCTAAAAAAGCACTACATTCATCGCTAGAGATGGGACAACATCAATATAAACTGAGTATACAAAAGTAATCCGCACTAGAGATGAATGTGGGGTAACCAGCGATAGGTGTACGGGTCTGTGTAACCTTGTTAAATCAAGAACGACACGTGTGTGTATCCCCACACCCCAGTCTCGTCTCGCCTAAAAGGCAACATTGAAAATGGGCGGTGAACCACATTGCTGAACTAATGTGTGATACGAAAGAATGAAATGTCATAAAAACGAATTAATAGCGATGCTTGAAAATGAAGCAATTATTAACGACTCTCACTTTTAAAGCAATTTAAAAAGAGTCGAGGATTATGTCCGGTGCTTTCTGCCTTCTTGAAATTACGATAAAAATAGCAATATTAGAATACACGATACAAAAACTGTAATTAAAACTAGTGGGTTGTGGCCAACGCTAAACTCTTCACTAACAAGTCATTCTATGAAGTATTCAAATTTTGTATGGAAAATATTCAGCATTTTCATGAAATGAGTTTGTTTCATTATTTTTTATTTAAATATTATTTACAAAAATTAATAATTTTCAATGCCATTTTATAAAAGTGATGTGCCTTTTTTCCAATATTAAATTAAAATTTTCAAATTTTAAGTTTCCTGAGCTTGGGGTCACTTTGAAATATTTGACAGTTAAAAAATTGAGAATCACTATTCAGATATCCTTCAAAATCTAATGGGGTCTAAGTGAGTATTAGATATACAAATTTACAAAATTTGAATAGAATCGAATGAGTACTTAAGTCTATAATCGATAAAGTAAAATGAACACGCCGTACATAGCACACAGCACATAGCACACGGCACATAGCACATATCACATAGCACACACACACACACAGATACATTGTGATGAAACTTTCAGAATACAATCTCAGCATGATACTAGTTGATAATCTGCAATAAAAAATAGCCTTAAAAATTGCGAAATCATAACTCCCCACTTTATCCCCTTGGGTTAGTGAGGAGTAAAAAAGTATTCTTTAAAAGCAAGTAGATGGATATTTATTCTTTGTAGAAAATTTCACGAGAAATAAGTGCAGTGGAAGGAAATAGAGTTAATTGTGCATAAGTTCTGTATTAGATGACCCAATAGTAACAAGGCCAGATAATTTTGCTGCACACGATATGTGATAAAATTTGTAGATATGCTTGTTAGACGAGGACATGAGATAAGACATATAAAAACGATGGAATTGAAGTCTTTTAGACGAATTTAAATATAGCGAATTCCAAAATTATTCAAAGAAACTCAGACATGAACACAGCTTAGTATCTATATATGAGAATGAAAGAGTTTCCTTGGCACAGAACAAACAGTTATATCTGCTAACCCACTTGGCGTAAAAACACAAAGGGCAATTGATTCAAACTATTACAAACACCAGTTCCACAAAGATTTTTTTTTTATTTTAAACAAAAACTGATTTTTCTATCTATTTATTATATATTATATTAACTTATCTTTATTTGATCTAATATTTCCTTCCAATTATTATCAATTCAATTAAGTACCTACCAATTGTTAATAATAATTTATAAGTACCCAACTAGCGATTCTAGTAACATATTGTTTTAAATATTAATTTTGTCATCTATGTTTTTCACAAATGTGACTTTATTTAACATCGAAACAGTTTTATCCTAGTGAGGTTAAATAAAATCATATTTTACAAATTTTGTTCTGTAAAGTGAGAGATTCTATAAATAAATAAATATAATTAATAAATTGACCAATACTGTAATATTAATTTTAATAATGATATTTTGCATTCCAATATATATTAATTAATTATTATATTTGTAAATGCTTGCACATATAATTTGTACACTGGCGAGTTTATTACCAAACGGCAATTTATGCCAACCGACCATGTTAAAATACAACACAATGTATACTATGGCAATAATGTAACGACACGACAAAAATATAACTAACAGACGAAAAGTAAAAAAGATAAAAAAATATTGAATATAATAACAGTTTATCAATGATATGAAAACAACAGGTTAAGGAGAAGAAGGGGAGAGATTTTTTTTTACTTTTGCCTTTTTTGAATACGTTTAATGAGATAATGTAATGGTATATAATAATATGCATAATTATCTTGTGCTATAGGGGTACGAGGTTGAGACAAGTATCAAATTATAGTCCACTGGATTGGGTCCACACATACTTATCCTGTTCGATAAATGTACCTATCTGTGCTGGTGTCGTTTGTTAAAATCCACTGAAAAAAATCACACTTAAGTTCTTAATTAAAAAAAATATATATATCCTTGTAAGTAGATCGCGTATATTATCTAAATTAAAGATATAAATGGTGAATGAAATCGGTCGAGGCAAGATCCGAACCCGCATCCTTTTGATTACTAATTTTTAAAACATAGGTATTATTAAGAATATTTTGTTGACATTAAACAAAACCGTTATCACTTTTTCTTTAAAATGTATTTTCATAGTAGGTATTTTTTTTTCTATTATTAATTTTACTTGCTCATATTTTTTATTTTGTTTATATTTTTTTTATTTTGTTGTTTTATTTTATTTTTAATATGAATTTAGTAATGCACATGTTTGTTTTTTTTTCTTGTTTAACAAACTTTTTGTAAATGGTCACATGAGCGTTGAACTTATATAAATAAATAAACAATCAAAATTATAAATATTAATGCTTACTTATCTCGGAATTTTAAAAATCTTCGACTTCAGATATTAATACCATCACACAGTATCTCTTTTAAGATATGTAAAAAGAATCCAAAACCACATTTTACTGTCACAGTACATTGCTTATTTTACTGTAACTTTCAAAATTTCATTTACGTTATCATTCCAAATTTCCTTCATTGACCCCTAAACACATATTCGCACTTTGTACTTGCTTCATCATCATTCATAATTCATACACTGTAAATGCACAATTCATCCCATTGGTAGCGTACCTATATAAAATAATAACAGATTATTCGTTTCCACTTTCTCAACATAAAAGTGCATAACCCCGAATAATTCTTGGCCCACAAAAACAAAGAACCCCTTTCCTCCCATTCTTGACCCGCGCCCGTCTACCCTTCTTAAACCCTACCCTCCTACCGCCCCCCCCCCCCCTGCAATAGCATTCAGCGCAGCCGATAGGTGGCGCGCGCGCCCAGACGTCGCGTATCGATCCCAGACCCGAACCTAGGACACGAAAATACACCCTCGAATCCTACCCTTAACTTTTATTCTGCGTGACTTGGGAATCAATCAAACCCGCCGTTTGTGAGCTCCGCATAGGTAGTCCGCCCCTGCATCATATATATTTTGAAGCAAATAAAACTTTTTTGGAATATATTTTATTTAGATTTTTTTCTTATTAAGTTTGTCAACGGGCAATTCTTGGTGAAACTGCATGATTACAAAGATTATAATTTCACTGAGGTTTTATTAAGGGCATTGACCGGTATTGGTCTGTTCATCAAAAACCATCGTCAGATTGCGAAAAAATTAAGTATACCTAACAGAGAACTTACAATTAAGTATACCTAACAGAGAACTTACAATTAAGTATACCTAACAGAGAACTTACAATTAAGTATACCTAACAGAGAACTTACAATTAAGTATACCTAACAGAGAACTTACAATCAAGTTTACCTATCAGAGAACTTACAATTAAGTATACCTAACAGAGAACTTACAATTAAGTATACCTAACAGAGAACTTACAATTAAGTAAACCTAACAGAGAACTTAGAATTAAGTATACCTAACAGAGAACTTACAATTAAGTATACCTAACAGAGAACTTACAATTAAGTATACCTAACAGAGAACTTACAATTAAGTTTACCTATCAGAGAACTTACAATTAAGTTTACCTAACAGAGAACTTACAATTAAGTATACCTAACAGAGAACTTACAATTAAGTATACCTAACAGAGAACTTACAATTAAGTATACCTAACAGAGAACTTACAATTAAGTATACCTAACAGAGAACTTACAATTAAGTATACCTAACAGAGAACTTACAATTAAGTTTACCTATCAGAGAACTTACAATTAAGTATACCTAACAGAGAACTTACAATTAAGTTTACCTATCAGAGAACTTACAATTAAGTATACCTAACAGAGAACTTACAATTAAGTATACCTAACAGAGAACTTACAATTAAGTATACCTAACAGAGAACTTACAATTAAGTATACCTAACAGAGAACTTACAATTAAGTATACCTAACAGAGAACTTACAATTAAGTATAGGTACCTAACAGAGAACTTACAATTAAGTATACCTAACAGAAAACTTACAATTAAGTATACCTAACAGAGAACTTACAATTAAGTATACCTAACATAGAACTTACAATTAAGTATAGGTACCTAACAGAGAACTTACAATTAAGTATACCTAACAGAGAACTTACAATTAAGTATAGGTACCTAACAGAGAACTTACAATTAAGTATACCTAACAGAGAACTTACAATTAAGTATAGGTACCTAACAGAGAACTTACAATTAAGTATACCTAACAGAGAACTTACAATTTATTATGATACAAATTATATAATAGATAACATAACTTAAGTATAAAATTAATCTTCATTGTTATTTGTGTGTCGTTTCATATTTTTTTTATATTTATTTGGTCAACGGACAATTATTATTGGTATTACGTATAATTAGTACATTGGCGGGTTTGTTGCCAAACGGCAATTTCTTCCAATCAAACATAGTTAATGTTAACATACAATACAATGTGTACTATGGCTTAGGGCTATGACATGAAAAATAATAAAATAAAGATAACAGAAGAAAATTATAAGTATAGTAACAGTTCAAAGCAATGATAGGAAAACAAAAGAATACAAGAAGACAAGGGTCCGAGTTCGATTCCCGGTAGAGACACGGTTTTTTATTGTGTTTTCAGTCTGGATCTGTAAGACGATTCTCCAGAATGTGGCAACTTGTTATTGGGTGAGTGTCAAATAATTATTTAAGATAGTATCTGTTAGTTGCCCGAGAAGCTATATAAAATAAATAAATAAGAAAAGCAAGAGTAGAGGAAGAAGAAATCGGGTAAGTACCTATATCTTTTTTATTTTATTTATTTATTTATTTTTATTCTTTACACTTGTTTTTTTTTTATTTTTTCATATGCGACCGACACCCGCTTCACTGGGAACATACCCATGTCAGAGAGAGTATCAAAATGACATTTATTAATTAGATTGTCACATCACAATTGTACCTTAAAAATAACACATAAAATAAATCATAAAATAACACATAAAATAACTCATAAAATTTTGCTTTAGCCTTTTTTTTAATATGTTTAATGAGATAGCCGACGTAATATCAGGAGTTAGACTGTTCCATAGCCTTACTGATTGTACTTCTAATAAAGAGCTAAAAAATTCAGTAATATGAATAGGAATAGAAAGTAAAGTACGTTCAGCAGATTGAAGTAAACGCCCGTGGCTTGAAAGCTAAGTGAATTTATCTTTGAGATACTGAGGTAAGTTTGAATTAGAAAGTACATTAAATAACAATGACAATATATTATGAATATTACGTCGCTGTCGTATCTTGGACCAATGAAGAAGATTACGGTAATGATAAATGTGATCGTTTTTTTCATTTTTTATTATTTGATTTTCAGCATGATCCTATTGCTTATAAAGGTTGTCTCAATAAGAGTGCACTATTAATATTTTGTGTATTTTTTTTTCGTGCAAGTGGCAACTCTGAAATTTGATATCTGTCACCTATAATTGTTCCGATTTTTTAAAAATGGAGCGCTACACAAAAGAAAAACGCGTTAAAATTGGAAAAAACCATTACAAAAATGGAGCGATTTTTCGAAGAAAAAATATTCTTAACTGATGAAGAGCATTTCCATCTGAATGGCTTCGTGAATAAATAAAACTGTCAAATTTGGGACTCAGATAATCCTCACGCGATCGAGAAGAAACAAATGCATACACAACGAGTAACTGTCTGGTGCGTACTTTGGTCAGGCGGCGTGAATGGGCCTTACATTTTTGAAAATGAGTCCGGAATTGCAGTGACTGTGAACGACATTCGTTACAGGAAAATTATATCGGTATTCTTGTAGTCTCAACTGGACGGCATGAACCTGGATGACATGTGGTTTCAGCAGGGTGGCGCCACCAGCCACACCGCGCATGTAACAATCGATTTATTGCAGCAACGATCCACACCAAATCATCTCACGGAATTCTGATTTCTGGCCACGAAGATCGTGCGATTTAACGCCGTGTCATTTATTTCTTTGGGGTTTTGTTTGATCCTGTGTTTATGCAAATAAACAAGAAACAATTCCTGAGATCAAGGCCGAGATCCAACATGTCATCGGTGAGATACTGCCTCATCTTTGTCAAAAAGTTATCGAAAATTTTATGAAAAGAGTAAAAGCCTGTCATCAAAGCACCGGGGGCCATTTGCTGGATATTTTATTTCATAGTTAATGGGAACATGTCTTCTTTACAATGCAATAAAAATATCACAACTTTCTCAATGATTACATTAATTTATTTTGAAATTAAAAAGTGCACTCTTATTGAGACACCCTTTATATTACAATAGAAGTACAAAAATGCTCTAAAGCAATGTTTTTTCATCCATCTCACAAAATCACCCCAGCTCACAAATAAAAGTAATTTCACAATTTATTATTGTATCATATAATATAATGAGTTGTTTTTCCATATATCTTATGATCATTCACATTTTTTTAAATATTGTAACTAACGCCACACGATTAAATGCTAATCATGGAACTAGTGTCAATGCGTGTCATGATGGATAAATGTAGATTTCAGCTCTCTCTGCCTAACCCGTGAGGGACATAACGTGATGGTATTTTATTTTTACTTTATTTAGGTAAAAACAGTCACGTTACATGGCTTAATATATATTTTTAAATTTTAAAAAAATATGAAACAATCAAACTTTTCACAAAATGAAAATTTTGGGGAAGAGTATGCCTTTGTTGCTGACATTTTCAATGTAAGCCTATACAAATTGAAGATTGACCTGAGATCAGTATTGTTTTCGTAACATTTTCCATTGTTTTTTTTTTCTATTTTATATGATTCCTATATTTTTTATCTTTCTCTTGATTTTTGTACTTATGTATCTATTTGTATTCTAGTTACATTCTTTGTTTTTTTTTTTATCTTTTTATAATTTGTATTTGAATAAGAATTCTAATTCTAAATAAGGAACAACTATTTTTATTTTCAATTATATTCATATACATATATGTATACTTTTTGATTTTTATATTTTTAACTTAAGATGATGTGATGTATCTTTATTCTGTACTTTTTTATGTAAATGGTTTTATTTTACCGTAAATAAATAACTAAATAAATAAATAAATAAATTATTTTTTATATCGTTAAAGGAAAATAAATACATTCGTCATAGTTGAAAAAACATAAAAACAATAGAAAATTATCTGAAGTTTCAAAAGAAAAGGAATTAAAGCATAGAATCATGTAAATATTTACGGAATTGTCTCAGTCGTTATATTTCACATTGCTATGAACTATTCTTATATTCAATCTTAACTGTCTTTTTTACATTTTCTTCTGCAATATTTGTCACTTTATCGCCATAATAAACAATGTATTTTATATTAATCATTACCTCTTGTTGGTTGGATGAAATTGTCATTTGGCTATAAACTAACCAGTGTACAAATTATATGTAGGTACATACAGAAAGTTACAAATGAATAAATAAATTAATATATGATCAAAAGTATACTTACGTATTTTTCCACAAAAATATTCGATATTGCCGAGCCATCTCGGCGAAAACTTTCGGTCACTATAGTCGAATATTCTTGTGGAAAAATACTATAGTATATTTTTGTTCATTAATTTTAAAATGGATTTCCACACTGTTAACATAAAACCTTTAGAATCGTTATATAAACAAATTAATATATATAAAAAAATGTTTACCGCTTGATGCTTGTGTAATATGTAACGGGTGTGGGATATGAAAGAACATAGTCTCCTCCTCCCCATTTCACCCAAACTCCTACTATACTTCTCTCCCCCCCCCCCCTGCTATATTATGGTGGGCAGTAGTAGTCTCTGTCTGGTTGCACCTCTAGGCTAGACTTGTACCAGTCGCACATGCTATCACATTTCGGCCCGACCTACCTATTACAGTCAAATCGACACGAAAAGGTAACCTCCATATTAAATTATATTTTAAAGATAATAAGAAGCTGGCCATACTCCAGAGTCGCAGAAAAAGATAATTTTGAAACGAATTCCATAATTCCCTTAATCAAGCCCTTCACACAAATAATCCTAGCTTCTTTTTTGTGAAAAGATGAGTAGGTACACGTACTACCAGGAGCGTGCCTAGAGTCTTCGGACTAGGCAAGCCCTAAAAGAAAATTTGGAAATGTCGTTAATTTTATATTTTTTTAGCATCGTTGTTCATTTGAGTGGCCATGAAAATATTTGAAAATCACATGCCAAAATAATATTTACATTTGTGGCGCTGTCAAGCATCGTATCTACATACGGTTCAATTTCATAATCTTGTAGTACTTATGATTTCAATGAAACACAAAAAAATATTAGGTCTAGAAATTCATAGGCAAGCCAAGATTTTCGGCTTCTATAAGCAATTTCGCTACTGCGTACTACATATAAAGAAATCAAAAACGAATAGGTACCAATCTTGAATCACGTTTGAATATCGCATTGTGTAAATTGTCACATTATTATAACAATTTACACAATGCGATATTCAAAGGTGATTCGAGATAGGTACTCTTTTTTTATTTCTTTATATGTAGTGCGTGTACTCACCTTTTCAAAATCACATCACATTATTATAACATGTGACAATTTACACTATGCGATATTCTTATAACAGATAAGTGAAAAAAAAACGAAGTACAAAACAGGGATGAGGATAGTATGTGTGGCGTGCGCGCAAGATTGAGTATAATATATGTGTAAGATCGTAAAAGAGTAGCACAAGAAAAAAATACAAAAAAAGAATAAGTAATGAAATATCAAAATAAAATATAAAAAGTTTTTTTTAGATCGAGTTAACTACCTCTACCTTATAATATTTTTTTTTTCTAAATTTTGACCTTGACAGTTGGAAAACGTAGAGATTATTTCTTTCGTTTACAACTTTTGTATGGATATTTATACACCTGTACAACGGGGAATTACTACCAATATTTAAGTAACATGTATTAAGATATGTCGGCCTTCGTGGCTCAGTTGTTTAGATATCTGACTGCTGAGCCAAAAGTCCCGGGTTCGATTGTGTCAGTTTTTAATTTTGTTTTCAGTTGGATCTGTGATTGTTATTGGTTGCGTGTTAAATTAATATTTGATATAGTACCTGTTAGTTGACCGGGAAGCAATATTAAATAAATAAATATATCAATTCAAAGTAACTTGTCCGTCTAAAGGGTACATTAAACTGTATGTTGTGAAGTAATTCCAATCAATAAAACCATTAAACAAATCGCGCAAAAACATTAAATCGCTATTACTACGATTTTACCCGATTTCCTCATTTGTTATAATTACATGTTGTTTTTTTATTTGTTAATAATGGATATATGAAATAACGAAAATGAAACATTGATCAAAAATGTGTTAAATATTATTATTACGTCAACAGATTGGAGCGTAAATGTTGTATATGTATTTAACAAGTCTAGAATCCAATTCAAATCGACTTTATCTTACATATAATATGTTGACAAATTACAAATATACAGTTTCTAAAAATATGCACGCAATATAACAAAACAATAAATTATACGATGTACGGTGTTTACTCTATAGGCCTATGGCAAAGAATGGCCGCCGCTCATTCAATATACGAATGCGTCCTATTCCGCATTCGGTAATCTCCGTCGACACCAAGATAAATCACAGTAAATAAACGCCATTATAAAATATGAACTTTACAATTAAGATAATAAATAAATGTTTATTCGGGAATCTAACGGCTTAAAAATTATAATTTCCTGATGCTCCTCTCTCGAGTTCTCAACTCTATCGAAAGAGTATCAGCGTAGATATTTATATCGAAAATTTCGTTATTGTATAAAATTTGAAAAACAAACACTGGATACAAAAAAATATTAGAAGTAATGAAAGTAAAATTACAAACTTTTAATTAAAAATACTTATATTTTATGTACGTAATACGTCTCGAGCAACAAAAATATACCATGTAAAATTTTAATTTATCGTGCACTCAACAACAAGACGCCACATTCTGTAGATTTGAAATGGAAGAAATGGTATAAGGAAAATCAAAACTTTTTTAAAAACGAGACAAGATTTAAAATACAAAATAATATTCAACATAATTAGCATCTAATAAATACTTCGACTGTAAAGCCGCGTGTGCAGGGTCGTAGCGGCGTAGACATCGCCCGGGGGGGGGGTAGGGAGCAGGCTGGGGAGGGGTATAAAGTCTATGGAGCGCACGCTGCACTACCGAAACGCATAGCTGGCTCTTTACACCCCCCTTCCCCCAATACACCTATCCTCCTACGAATTCCCCTCCCCACTCCCAAATCCCCCCTCTCACAGTACCTACCCAATATAATCGCGTTACGCACACACACGCGTATCACTAACCTCTACAACATGAATCGTAGCTCCAGCGTAACCAAGAGAACAATGGCACTTCAACAAAACGACTTTACCATACCACGCGTCTCAGATTACGTAACATAATATTTTCACACCCTTTTGCGTGTCCGCTTCTCAATGACAAAGACGGATATTTTACTGGCACACTTTTACTTCACTTTTGCTTTAAGGCCGTGTAAATCATTGTGCTGTGTTCAAGATGAAGGATTCTTTATGGAAATTACTTTTTTGCAGATGATTTATCAACTTCTAGTAGGTACATGTTTTATTTATAACTTGGTGTTATGTTATGTTGTTTGCATAAAGTTCAATTGATAATAGGCATTTTTTTCAATCAATCAGTATTTTATTACAAAGTAGTGTGTTTTATGAGTAAAACATAATAAACATAATAAAAATACATGATATTTAAGTATCAGTAATAAAAATATAACTAAATTTAATCATTAAACTTCTTCCAAGGATTAAACTTTTTGATTGTTTATTTTGATATAGATACCTACAAATTTCTCTTTTTAAATATTCATACCAAGAAAAAATACATAATAATAGTATTAAGAATTTATAAACTGCCGTTTAGTGATACAAGATCACTCCAAGGGCGCTGTAGCTTATTTGTTGGCTCACAGAATCAAGGCAGTCTTAAGAAGTCTACCGAAGGTGTCAATGCTCTGAGCTCCAAGTATGTCAAGAGGCAATTTATTCCACTTTAGAGGCCAGTTCACACCGAAACCGCGATCATAACCTTGTTGACTGTTCATTTCTTTTAAAGAGATCCAGATGATCTCAATGTAAGCTATCTTCCTGGTGGAACATTCTTTTGACACAGTTCTTGAAGGTAGTGTGGAGCCAAGTCGTTCAGAGCCAGGTATACCTTATAGTCTACTTGTTCTGGTCATTACAAATAGAGTAGTTCGTTAAGAAGAGGTACTGTGTGAAATCTTTTGTCAGCTCCATATATCAACCTCGCAGTTGCGTTGGATACTATATTTAATCTATCAAGCTGATACTTTAAAACATAAATAGTTAGTATGTCTTTACTTTAAAACATAAATAGTTAGTATGTCTTTACTTTAAAACATAAATAGTTAGTATGTCTTTACTTTAAAACATAAATAGTTAGTATGTCTTTACTTTAAAACATAAATAGTTAGTATGTCTTTACTTTAAAACATAAATAGTTAGTATGTCTTTACTTTAAAACATAAATGGTACAAATATAAACGCAATCTGTTTTGAGTTTGTTAAATAAATAATACAGAAATCTGTAATCTGTATTGATGCATGTTGGCGACATAAATTGTTACACATACGAGATAAGTTCCATGAAAATGTGCCTTAGACTGTCCGATATAATATTATAATGCACCTTCCTACAGTGAAAAGTGTATCCAGTATATAGAGGTTCTTAAGCGTTACTTATCTTTCTTCGTACCACGTTACATGAACGGCATAACCATAAAACGACGGGTAGATGTGAAAGTAAAAAACCTGTAACTTGAGAAAGAGATGTGCCGTTGGAGTATGGTAGAGTATGGAAGGAGACCAGACAAGCCCAATGCATGATTTATGATTCTGCTAAGGAGCATATACACCGAGTGATGAAAATAATCCATCTTATCTAATGATACCCGCTGTCTGTACCATACATACAACTACTCAGCCCTCCTTCAGCTCTGTCTAAGAGCGTAAAAATTTCAGCGCATTCCTTCAGCCAAAAAAAGTTCGTACTTATCTCCACAAAAGCAGTTTTCCTTCCGTCGCGACGCAAACAAAAAACTGCATCATTTGCAGTTCGCCTCGGATGTCATCGTAAATCTCTACTTCCACGGAGAAAGATTTTGTGAAAAGGCTTGATTTAATAACAAGCTTTTAAATTTTGTTAAAAAATGTACAAATTTGTGAAATCATAAATTTTCACACTGCCAAAGTAGTGAATTGCACAAAACTTTTATTTAAACTATGATAATAATGAATTGAGCATATTATAAAATATCGACAGTGACAGATTCACATTTGTTAAAATGTTCGGTTCAATTCCCTCCAAGTTGAATCCAGAAAATACTGATTATTCATTTATTTTGCAAAAATTGCTACTCTGGGCTGGAAATACTGGTTAGATAGAAGAAATTGCCATTTGGCAATAAACTCGCTACTTTTACAGGGTGCAAGGAAATGTTTATTATTATTATTATTATTATTTTCGCTTTTTACAACGAGTCGTCTAACTGTTTGTGATACTTTCTCGATTGGTTTTGCTTCTATACTATGCATGAAAATGACTGTCACATGCAAAAAATCTTTCAGAAATCCAGAACCCTATTATGTTACATTTTTGGTAGACTCACTTGATATCCATCGCTCCTTTTCTTTATTTAAGCCGACCGCTAACTTTGTTTGGTACAATTTCATATATTTCTCATTATAAAAGTTATTTGATACATGAATAATATTACGGATAAACTGAATATTGGAAAAGCTTATTTAAATTAATCCAAATAATATGAATACGTTAGTCATTTATATTTATAGAATTTTATGAACTTTGAAGAACAGGATATTTTTAATCGATTTTTTTTCTTATTAAATTAATTTTTTGTAGCTTAAAATTGTTCAACTTTATATGGAAGTATCGCATGTCCCCAGAATGTGGCTACGTGTTAGATTAATATTTGACATAGTACCTGTTAGTTACCCGAGAGTTCAATTTCTTGTTAAATTGATTGTTTTAATAAATTTGCCACGATTTAATCTCGAGTATCTACAATTTTATACAAAGTGTTTTTATTTTAATCCAAATGCATCATTTTGATATAATAATACATCTTATGAAAAAAAAATTTGATGCGAATTGACCAAAAAATCAGCAAATAAACAAATTAACTTAGATTATATAATTCTATGCAAATTAAACTCAGATTTGGAACTCAAGCAGAAATGAAAAAAATACAAATACTTAAGAATTATAAAATTACAAAGTTGGTCTTAAGTGATTTTAGGAGGATCGCTTTAGTAGACTGCATACTTATTGGAAGTTAAGAAGGAATTTGTTTGAGTGTACGTGGTTAAGTGTTTCCTCGTCCTGGCCGCGAGTATATGTTTTGTAGAAATCTTACTCAAAATTTAAGAAAACTTATATAACAAACTCATCAGCTTACCGCACATATTTTAGTCTTTTTTTTAATTTCGAATCATCGTTGAGAACTGTGATAATTATTTGCAAATACGACTGTTTATCAATTTTATCATTTTCAATATATATTTTACTTTCATTTATCGCAACCGTATCCCCATCCCTAGTACTGGGACTACTCCGTCGCATAAGACGCAATTTTCCCCTTCCTACGAAAGAGATGGCGTGGGTAAAGGTCGGGGCCTTCTTTATAGTACACTGTATCCTCGGTATACATCTATGCCATTCTATGTTCTCGTACTTACATCTATATTATCTATGGCTGCAACCGGATAGACGTCAGCAACAAGATGGCGCCCGGCTGATTTTCCCGCCAACTCTTTCTCCCTTCCACTTCATCCATTTATCCTCCAAGGGAATATACATCCAGACCCGTGCTCCAGCTATATGTACCAATAATGTGACAGCGTTATGATAGAAAGCAAACCACCTCAGCTATTTTTTGTGCGAATTCAATTTAACGATTGGAAATTTCGCCTTTTATTTAATATAATTTTTAAGTTTGTTTTTACCATTGCAGTGTGAATAATTGACATCATCTACTTAGTACCTAATGAAATTTATTTATTGAAAAATTATAATTCAGACGATTCAAATGGAGGAAAAATTAATGTTTGAGAAATCAATTTAGAGTAAAAACATAATCGGACCTAGTACACTTCCTTGAGGAACTCCAAAAATATAGTTCTATTTAGGCTTTTAATGTTGCCGCGACGAGACGGTTTGTGTTCGAGTATCTAGTCAAAAGTATTACACAAAAAACTGAATGTGTAAGAGATATAGTTTTAGCCTTCATGATATATTATAAAATAACACTTATTATTTAAAGATAGCGTATCGTAGAACCATTTGTTTCATTCATTCCAGCAACGAAGAAATTATATAATGAGGGAATTGACAAACGCCGAACGAATAATATTCAGAAATCATTTGATAAACATTTTTTAGCTCATTCATGATCTGAATTTACATTCATACGTTTCCATGAAATTTATCCTTATAAGATCACTTGCCATATATATTAAAGTAATATTTCTCTACCCGCGGTTTGTCGAGATGAATTAAAAGTGGGTCAGGGGTTGCATCCGTGACCTACATTCTCCACCCACATATAGCATTAGGGGTGAGAATGCCCTCAATTCTCAGAGGGATGGAGAGAAAAATGTATATACAGATATGTATGTGATGGCAAGTATATCTGGACCGGTACACGTGTACAATATTCAACCCTCTTGCATCCCTTGCACCCCCTGTATACACCTACTCATAATATACTGCGCACTAGGAAACGAAAGCAAATCAATGATTCTCAAAGGTGGATTGTTTATATTAAATAACCATTGTAGCTATAAGAAAAGTGAGATATTCATTCATTTTAAACTCCTTACCAACAAGTTACTCTATAGGGTATTCAATTTAAATATATTTTTTATGAAAAATTGATAATCCTGCATGCCTTTTTATGAAACTGGTGTGCCTTTTTACCAATTTGAAAATATAAATTTCAAATTTTATGTTTCCTGAGCTTGGGGTCACTTTGAAATATTTGACAGTTAAAAAATTGAGAAGCACTATTCGGATATCCTTGATCTAATGGGATCTAAGCGAGTATTAGATATACATATTTCCAAAATTTTAAAAGAATCGAATGAGTACTTTAGTCTATAATAAATTAAAATAAACACGCCGTACATAGCACACAGTACATAGTACATAGCAAACAGTACATAGCACACAGCACACACACAGAGATACATTGTGATGAATCTTTCAGAATACAATCTCAGCATGATAGTTGATTATCTGAAATAAACAAAAATGCCCTAACTGCGAAATCATTACTCCCCAGTATATCCCCTTGGGTTAGTGAGGAGTAAAAACATAATAAATAATTTAAGTTACGTGTGAATTCATTACTTTTTAGCCATTTTTTTTATTATTTTAGATAAGATTGCAATTGCTTGCAATAAATTTTAGTAGACGACGTATGTTTTGAAACTTCAAAACATACATTAACACTACTTATGATATCTGCGTTCATTTTTTTAATTTACATATATTATTTCACTCCTTCGCCAGTCTTTCTGTCAAACTATTGTCTAATCGCCTTGATGTACATTTAATCTCAGAACGGCAATCATTACTGACTTGATGGTGAATCATGCTTTAAACTCTCTGCTCACTGAGCTTAATTCTAATATTTTAGAGTCTTCACGTGTTATGAAATGAACATTTCATATTTAAATAAATGTAGGTAATAAATATAAGTAAATGCTGTTTAATGACTCATCATTATATTATAAGAATGTAGAAAATAACAGAGAAATAATTAAATTAGCGTTTATAGTATAATTGATTTGGTAATTAAAAATAAATTGAAATACTTTTTAAAAGTATGAGGATGACTGCCCGAAAGTATTTGCTCTAGCTTCCCTCTCAACTCGCTTGAGCACTTTCACGGACAAAAATATACAATGGCTGCTGCATGTGCTGTTTCGCCAAATCTCAAACTTTAGTTCGCAGTTTTTCTGGCCCCCAATCAATTTTTTTAAGAGTATACCTACGTAAATGTATTGCAAATTTTATAAGGATTGTTTTTATTGTGCAAGAGGAATTTTCGTAGTCAGGCGATGATAAATCGCACACGTTCATCCATTCATTCAAACCATCACGGAATATCCCACGATGTGAGATAGCCAGCGACAGGTATGCGGGTGTGATAACCTCATAAAACAAACGCGACACGTGCTTCTATCCCACACACCAAGCTTGTCTCACACAAATCGGACACATGCTCAAAATAAACAAAAATAGCGCAATGTTATGTTGATTATAAGAACATATTTCGTTACAGAATAATCCATTCTGATAATCGTTATAAAAAAAAATATGATTATTGTATTGCTGTTTTTTTTTTGTTTTTTTTTATTTTTTTATTTAGTTAACACACAGTATTACAATAGATTATTCGTATACATAATAATATGAGCCAATAAAGATTTAAAAGTATTACAATGGTTATCGTTATTCATAATATTGTAATAAATTATGTCAATGGCTTTCGCAGTTGTTTAGGTATCTGACTACTGATCCAAAGATCCCGCGACCGATTCCCGGTGGAGACACAATTTTTAATTGTGCTTTCAGTATGGATCTGTGAAACGATTAATATCGTAAGTCTCCAGAATGTGGCAACTTGTTATTGGGTGCGTATTAAATTAATATATGACAAAATACCTGATAGTTGCCAGAGAAATCATAAAAAATAAATTAAATTAAAAATAATTATCAAAATTAGAGCTGATATATTTTCCATAGACAAGGCTCAATTATCAATGATTTTAATCAGTCAAAGCTTAAATACTCTAAATTTTAATAGTCTTTTTACTCTAAATAGGGTTTTTTATAGTTTTGAAATGAATTAAATAGAAATAAGCTCTATGAAAACATATTCTGAATCGTTCATATTCTGAATTTTTTTCCTGATGAAAAAAAATTGTGAGAAATGTTCTTTGAATAAACTCAACTATTACAAACAACTAATATCATTGTTATTACAAAATACATTTTTCCATTACTTTTGACTGAAGTTTTGACTGTAGGTACTTTGATTTTGTAAAATTAGTCATATGAAAAAAAAATAATATCGTATTGAAAGATCATGTATTATGTATTCGTGTAATTTCATAATATCTGGTCAAACCTAAAATAATATCGTATTGAAAGATCATGTATTATGTATTCGTGTAATTTCATAATATCTGGTCAAACCTAAAATAATATCGTATTGAAAGATCATGTATTATGTATTCGTGTAATTTCATAATATCTGGTCAAACCTAAAATAATATCGTATTGAAAGATCATGTATTATGTATTCGTGTAATTTCATAATATCTGGTCAAACCTAAAATCTTACAATGCGATCCTAAAAGTATAAGTCTTACCCCAAGAACTTTGAAAACCTTTTTTACTGTGCGATTCTGTAGTGAAGCATCACACCACGCCCTTTGTTGCTCTCATTTCATTATATACCAAGGATCTATGTACATCTTATGTTATATATTATTAAATTGTATATTATATTACATATATACCAATGCCAATGTTCTACGGTTAAGTTCTGTCCCTAATATTTTATAGTCACAATTTATTGCAAATAACCATACACTAACACAATACACTGTTTTATACTCTTTATATTCTCAGAGGATTTTCACTTTTCAACAAATTTAGGACATTGTTTATTTATTTATTTGTGAATTCTAGTATTTTATTTAAAATGTGTATATTCCCCTCCCATCTCTACTTATCAACAATTGTGTATATTCCCCTCCCATATCTACTTATTGTGTATATTCCCCTCCCATCTCTACTTATTATGTATATTCCCCTCCCATCTCCACTTATCAACAATCAAATCATCTGCTACTCCAAAGTCTTTAAAAATCATGGTATCTTTTTCTACGAAGATCTTTCATGGCATGAACAAATTTTTTTATTTATTTATTTATTTATTTATTTATTTATTTATTTATTTATTTATTTATTTATTTATTTATTTATTTATTTATTTATTTATTTATTTATTTATTTATTTATTTATTTATTTATTTATTTATTTATTTATTTATTTATTTATTTATTTATTTATTTATTTATTTATTTATTTATTTATTTATTTATTTATTTATTTATGTATTTATTTTTTTATTTATTTATTTATTTATGTATTTATTTAGTTATTTATTTTTTTTTTTTTTATTATTTATTTATTTATTTATTTATTTATTTATTTATTTATTTATATAAACGCCCTAAATGGGCTTTTACATACACAATTACAGATTATTAAAACATATGCTCATGAACCACGAAGCAAAATACACACATACATAATTATAAATAGGTAAGTACCTATATATAACAACAAAAAAATATCAAGAAAAAAAAATATTTATAAATTTACAAAATATATAGGTAGGTAGTGAAGAACAATAAAAATAAAATTAAAGAAAAACAAGCAAAAGATTAAGCAAAAACAAAAATAAAAAATGAACAGAAAAAAAGAAGAAGAACTCCTTAAATTAAGCATAAATGCTTGTGCTATTTGTGAACGAAATCTGTCGTGGCAGGATTCGAACTCGCAACCACTGGATTAGTAACCGTTCTTCCACCATCCATATATTTTATTACAAAACTTTATAATCTTGTGACTTGCAGATTCAACTAAAGCAATTCTAACAAATACTCAAGTTTCAATTTACTTTAAAGAAATCCAATCTTGGTAAGAAACTATTTATGTTTTGTAAAAAATAACGCATTTAGGTTTGTACCTACACATCTTAATATCATAATAGAAGTCTGTAGTCGGCCCCGTGAACCCATTACACCTCGAGGTCCGCAATCAACAATTACATAGCGCAACTACACAACCGCAAATAACACCAACAATAATACTATCTAATTACAAGTGCGGGTACAATATGTCATTACGTGCCCACTTAACACACGGTAGGATATCACACCACAGCCAGTAGGTACAGAAAGTACAACGTGCGTACACAATCACGCCATTTCCCTATTTAGAATAGGAATAGAGATACGAACTAAAGAATTGATCTTTACAAATTTAACTGTGGGTAAATAATCTGCAATCTGATTACTAGGGCCTGAGCCAAGTTGAAAACACTTAACGATATCGCCAAACGCTATTTTTTTGTATGGGATTTGACGTGTGTTGTAGAATTTTTTTCTACATTAACAAACAATAAACGTCAACTCCCATATAAAAAAATAGCGTTTGGCGATATCGTTAAGAGTTTTCTTTGACTCGGGGGCAGGAGCACATTTATTTTGGTGAGCGTCTCTTGAAAATCAAATAAACATATTATTGGTCGTCTAGATTTTTTTAAAAATATTTTAAAAAAGGTGCCTCATAAACGCAATGCAAAATATCAAAATTTCTAAAAGATTTTTTTTAATGTTTTTTTTTCTTGGCTAACTTGAATAACTTTTCATTCGTCAAATTCCGGACCCCAATAAACGAAGCCAAATCGATAAAAAATATTGTCTTCCGTTCCTCCTTAAAATTATTTTGTACATACCTAGTTTCAATGTAACTTCCGACCTTTTTAAAAATGTTTTTATTTTCAAATTATCTTTGCAATTTATATATATGTATAATATTTATTCATATTTCATTGCTATTTTTTACTTGTGCTACTCTTTCATGCTTTCATATACACAATATACACTCTCTAGCTCACACACAAACATATATACAATATACACTAGATATGTACTACATACACACATACGACATACTATCCTCCTCCCTGTTAACCCTTCTTCCTCGTTCCTTACACCCTATTATCACACCAGGATTTTCCCCATCCCGTTTTTTATTCTCTATTTTATATATATTTGGCTGTTTTTCTATGAAAATTGCAAATCGAGAAGACAAGACCACGACGAAATTCAAAATCAAATTACCGGTGGCTTAAAGGCCAAGATCAGCAATGCTAGAGTTGGTCATGATCTCGCATTTTCTCAACATAACATTGTGTTCCGATGAAGAACAAGATTTTCTAAGTTTTCTCGAGTGTTGAATAGAATCGTAAATTTTAATTGCGTTTTCGTTTCAGCTGAAAAACTAACAAGGGAACTGCACACCGCTGTTTGTATGATGATTTTCTCGATTGGTCATTAGAAATAATTACAGTTGACATGCTTTTAAAACCATAAATTGTATATTGTCATGCGTGATGATTGTGATCTAAGAATGATTTTCTTCATCCTACATGTGTTTTATTCGCAATTTGCATACCCACCTACTTACACATCTAATGAAGATCTCAAGAAATGTGCGGATAATGTCGGAACATGGACACGATAGGTATATTAATTGTAAAATCCCAAGCGAATCAATACGGAGAAGGTTCTCAAAATGAAAAATATTTAGCCACTTTTTTGGATTTCAAAGCCAATCTTTTCCCGTATTCACTATCTTATTCTTCTTTATTAAAATCGGTCCTTCCACCCAATAAGTGAATGATATTGCCATTAATACGGTATAGAAGTAGTATTAAATACCTATATTTATGGCAGTGAATACCTATATTTTATAGCCTATATTTATAGTATGTAGCTTAGAAGTAAATAACACGAGTTTTTATTATAAATCAAACCCTTCGATGTTACATCAAAATAATTTTTCAATAAGTATTTTAAACATACCTATTATACTATTTTTTTTTACAATATCGACCATTTTAATCAGTGGTTTTGAATCAAATATGAATTACATATTTAAAGTGAAGTTGATGTAGGACTTGAACATGCCTAAGAAGAGAGAAAGAAGATGAATTAAAGTTTATTTTGATTATCTTTCTAACTTTCGTTTTCTATTATATTTTAAATTATGAGGTAAAGCAGTTCAGAAGAACTAAGAGAATCGAAATACGTTTCAAGCATAAGAAACCTACTATTTTTTCATTAATTTCTTTTCTTTTGATATTTTCAATGATATACCTAATTAATAAAATTACTAGTATTGTGAGTATTGTGTTAAATTAGGTAATCTTTGATACTAATCGCTTGTATTTTATTAATTAATTTTATTGTATTTCTGGGCATGTAAAGCTTACGTTTTTTTTAATTACCCATGTTCTTATTTTGTCAGTGTCGATTTTTTAAACTTATGAAAAATCACTTAAGAAGATTACATAAACTTTCTAAAGATTTTGTGTCAAAGTAAAGTTTCGTCAAAATGAAGATCGATAGTTTGAATATCGCTTAAGTCGATAGTGATCTTGACACGGTGCATCTTGTAAAGGAGTTAATACAGCAATTTGTTATGCACAATTATTTATTTTTCGTGCAACTTACTCATCAAAATCGAAATGCGAACGTTGGGCATAACCAAACAGCGTCAGTACACGCCAATATCTGCCACAGTGCAATAACTCACTAAGTCTCATTTGCAAAATACAAAAAAAATTCGATTTGAAATTATTAATATTCTGATTTTGATTAGATCCGAAGGGATAAAAGGAACCGAAGAGTTTATTATTTGGATCTGATTTGTATGTCAATAAAACACATTTTTGCAAAAAAAAATTAAAATAGGCGCATACTAAAACAAGTGGATTGTGACCAACGTTATACTCCTTACTACCAAGTCACTCCACAAAGTATTCTAAATTCGTATGGGAAGATTTCAGCATTTTCGTGAAATGAGTTTTTTTTAAGTAATTGTAACTTAACCAGCCCGCCTTCTATTTCATGTTGAATGTACTCACTGTTGGTAACAAAGCAATTAATTATTCCTGTCTAATGTGGCTCCTGAAAATGGTCCTGAACATACAGAATATGTCCACGGACCTGATCCTGAATTATTATTATATATTTTATTATGAAAACCTGACAATTCTCAATGCCATTTTATGTAAGTGGTGTGTCTTTTTAGCAATTTGAATATAAAAAATCAAATTTAAATTTTCTGAGTTTGGGGTCACTTTGAAGTATTTGACAGTTAAAAAATTGAGAACCAATGGTCAGAAATCATTAAAAATCTAACGGGGTCTAACCGAGTATTAGATATATATTTTTATAAAGAACCGAATGAGTACTTTAGTCTATAATCGATAAAGTAGAATAAAATAAAGTAGATGAAACTTTCATAATTCAATCTCAGCATGATACCAGTTGATAATCTGCAATAAAAAAATAACCTTAAAAATGCGAATTCATAAATCCCCACTATATCCCCTTGGGGTAGTAAGGAGTAAACAATTCTCCTAGAACTAAATAAAACGTAAAGACCATGAAAAACACTGATTTCAATTCAATTACAATGTTACGAATATTGCATGTGTTTTAATTCGATTAAAATGAAATTTGTTGAAATACGTTAGAAGTGGTTTGCCCCCAAGGCGCACATCCAATGAACACAACCTACCCAAAGTAGGTACTTTGGACAAGTTGAAATTTGAAATAGATGCATATCGCGTCAGGATTAGCAGACTAATTTGGTATAAAGCGCAAGAACTTTGGAGTTATTAATACTAATTGCATCTTATTAATATTATAATGTGTAGATGTTCACATCGACACCATACTTTGAGTGAAGAATATTGCTAATGATTGAGCTACCTATAATTACATGAGTAGCAACTGAAAACACCTTGAAAGTTATTAACACCGCAAATTATTATCAATAATCGAGTCGTGATTGCCAAGAAAAAACAATTATCCATAACAGTGGAATATTCAAACTAAGGTCCTTAAACACGCACTGATTAATACTAATTTATTTTATCCAATTCATAAATATTAAATAAGTTGTGATAGGCATAATGTAATAGTTAAAAAATTGTGTTATACAATGCAAAAAAAATAGTAAAAAATACTTACAATAATCTTTTGAAAAAAAGGAAAACGAAGGCGAAAACATGTAACGACTTTTTTAACATATTTTTAATTATCTCAATAGAGACGAAAAAATATTCCAACCGTAAAATATTCCTACAGTAAAATATTCCAACTTCGTCTCTATTGAGATAATTAAAAATCTGTTAAAAAATATCTTTGACTCCCGACAGGGAAAAAAATCCAATGTTTGCGCATATGCAATAATAAAAATATTCGATGTAACGACTTATTATTTCATTACAGTTTTTCCTTCTTAATATATAAAAATGTCGTGTCAGGATGATCATACACGCTCATCTCCTAAAGCGCCCAACCGATTTCGGTTGGTTCCGGGTAGAAAGATTTCAAATCCGATAGATGGCTCTGTTATCGAGATATAAAAAAATATTATTAGTGTTATGTGGTTCTTTAATTAGAACTTATTTTTAATTCAAGCATTTTTAATTCAAACGATTTGAGTGGAATCAATTGATTTATTTGATGTTGAAATCGACCATTACACTATCCAACTCAAATAAAATAGAAATTTATCATTAGGTTAGAAGCAATTTTCGAACAGGCAATATCTTTAGCGCGAACATTACTGCACACCCACTACTCCCTGCTTTATTATTTTAAATGTCCATAACTTTTAGACGTTACATTCGTCCGACTACCGTGTGGAAATGAAAATTTGGTAACTCAATATTATTTTAATACTATTTTTCTGACGATGCTTTTCGAAAAGCCATTCCAATGAATCGCAATCTAAAAACATAATTATACTCAATGTTATTATTTTTGTATTTAAATTATTTGTAGTTTTTAGCATATTTTAGTATTTACCATTAGTCGCTGATATTTATTATATACAACCCATTCATTTTCAGATGAATAATTTTTGACTAATACGTATATTTGATAATAAATATAAATTTAACACGCACCCATCAAGGGGGGAACTGCTGCCAACGTACCTATTTTTCAATTTGATATACCATCATTATCTCTTATCAAATCGTTTTGAAAAAAAAATAATTTAGATAGTTTGGGTATTAGTAAAGAAAAATATACCTTTACTTTTGATAATATTCTGTATAAATTCTTGTAGACAAATTATGACATACCCCGATTTTCAACGTTTATCTTATATTTTTAATAAACTATAAGACGTAGTTCCATATATATTTTTTTTAATTAAAGAAGATAAAAATATCTAAAAATATGATGTGACGTTGCATTGATGCTTCAGGTTTAGTAAATAAACCTAAAAAAACATTTATTTTCCATTCAGCGCCATTGCGAAATATAAGTTTTTTTTTGTTTATTTAGTTAACCTGATGCATTATTATGTCACATCATATTTTTCCAGATATTATGTTCTTCTTTAATTTCTTAAAAAATATATTGCTCTATACCTTATAGTTTTTTAGAAATTCAAGATAAATTTAAAAAATCGGGGTATGCTTATTATTTTCCTACATGAATATATACAGAACATAAGTTAAAAAGTTAAGGTATATTTTTCTTTATTAATATCCAAACTAACAAGGTTATTTTTTTAAATGATTCGTTTTGTAGTAATGATGCAATTTCAAATTGAAAAAATAGGTACGTTGGCAGTTGTCGCACCCTCATAACTGTTCACCACATTTTGAAGCTATGATATAATATGACAAAATAGGAGAAGTTTAATTAAAATTTGTTTGTGAATTCCTATTATCAATTATGCTTCTCAGTTCGATCCTAAAACCGGGTATATAATATCCAAGAAATAAATTGGGAATTTTCGTCACTTTGCACATACTACAACCAAGCAAAAAAGAAACAAAATCGCGCTCTGTGCAGCCCACATGATTTATCATGTTATTTTCTCCCACTCTTCCATACCCCGCACATTGGGGTTATAATATTATAATTTAAACTGTCCTTTATTCAACATCATATTCAATATTCATTCGGCCATTTATTTTATGCGTTGTTTTTTTTTATTTATTTTTCCAAATCAAAAATTGCATTGATAAGGGAACTCAATCAGAAGGCATAATTTGTGAACTTTGCGCAAGCGCATATAGTGATCACGTTAACAAGCCGGTAACAGGTCGTAACGCCTGTAGGTGCCTTGAGTTCCTGGTTCTCCTATAATATTTCAAATTCGTCTCCATTGTAAGGTTAAAAAATTGTCAAAAAAATAGCATGTAGTTGTTTATTTCATATGGAATTTTAGATGTAGGTACAGTAAACATTTACTTAATTCATTTTATCGGCGACCGTTTCGGCCTGTCAGGCAATTTACATAAAAAAAATAATAAATTTTCTATCAAAATAGCAAGATTGAATGGGTGCAAATGCCGTGGAATTAGGTAATTATCAAATCCCCTACAAAAAAATCAACAACAAGTAAATCTCTTGGTAGAAACGTTAGTAGGCAATCTAAACTAACCTAACCTAACAGTGATTAGGTATTTGTACATAATTTTTTGTGCAAATAGAATTAATAGAATTGATAGTATTTTAGTGTTCATCCAGTATGAGTTGGGGGTACGTTCTGTTATGCACTCAGTGACTACCCCCTTATTTAGTGCGGGCTTCTCCGGTCTGGCGCATTAGTTCGTAATGAGAATGAAATTATTATGAGCAACCATCTTGGAAGGAAATTTACAGGTAACTTAATAATTATTACATACATACTCTCGATCAGATATGTCACGAGAGGACTCCACAAATTCGTGAGCGCACGAAAGCTACATATTATATACATAGGTACATTCTAACGTACTGACAAATGTTCCCTTTGATTTTAGGAACATCTTCATATACCTATATAATTATTCTGTACTTGTGTATGTCACTGAACTCTTCCTAAACGGCTGAACCAATTTTGATGATGTTTTTTGTGTGTGTTTGTGTGAGTCTTCGAACGGTTTAGATTCACAAAATGGAAAAAGGAAAATAAAAAACATGATTTTTCATAATTATAAATTTCAATAGATGGCGCTAATGTCGAATTTGCAATGCTTAGTTTCTTCCATCTGACAACACTAAGAAATGTTATTTACGTCGAAGTTTGGATTTTTTTGACATTTTAAATTCTTTTCGCTCTATTTCGGTATTATTCATATTTCAATTATATACATGTGCATGGAATTTTAATTTCTGTTCACTGTTTCGTTATTATTCATGTTTCAATTAGTTAATTTCCGTGTCCAAGCCATATATGGTATATTGCAATTATATACAAATGACAATCAATCTAACCTCAATGTATTTAGCGGCCCATCGAACAAGAACATGTAAGTTTGCGAATAATAACATCCACATGATTCAAATATATGTTACATATTTTTTTTTGTTTCACTAATACTTCGGGCAGAACAACGTATGTCGGCTCTGCTAGTACCTATATATTATAATTAATTATTGATATTTTAAATTCCATATTTGAGAGCAACCCGTGAAAATCTAAATTATTCCAAGGTTTTAATTTGTTATTATTTTTATTTTATTTATTAAAGAAACATACAATTGTGTAAATACATTATATTAGTACAAAAAAAAATTATGTAAACCGACAATGTTTCCATAAATGGTTAACAATAAGTTACTAACAAAAGGAAAAATAAACAAGAGTGAAATGAAACAAAATTATAACAGTGATAATAAAATTAAAATAAAAACCAAATACGTATAAATATCGCCAAATATCTTAAACCAGGCTTCCGGGTGCGCAGAGCGCAAATTTATGTCTTTTTGCTTCATTGGTATTTGGTATACATGCAAATCGCCCCCCTTTTCGGCAAAATGGCTCTAGATATTTAGCGACAATTATGCCCACATATAAATTCACGCAACACAAAAAAGTTTTCTTTTAAAAGTTGCAAGATTGTTATGTATTTAGAATATCTATTGCTGATTTATCGATAGAATTATACAATTTACAAAAGAGTTTTGCGCATAATTAATTTTACATATAGGAATTGCAAATACATAGGTGCATAGGTACTGCGTAAAGGGCAACGAAAGGCATTTTTTTCCAATAGATATGCAGAATCCACTATGCAGTTCACTATTTTAGCATTTTACATATAATTCATAGACTGGGGAGATTATTGCCAAACAGCAATTTCTTCCAACAAACCGGATTAAATAATTAAGCGGACAGGCTTAGCCGTTTATGTGAGGTTATGATGAATAAAAAAGAGAGAGAAGGAAGTTACTATGTATTATGTTTTGTTGACTTTTTAGTTTCTTTTCATTCTTTTTTTTTACTTGCATTGTTACTGTTTAAATAAATAAATAAAATAAAAATAAAATAAATAAATATTAAATTTTTATATTTATTGCTCGGTGTAATAAATATTGACCCTTGGTAAGGACATTGCAGTTCTATATATTCTTGTTTATACATACATACTTACCTTATTCAGGTACCTAATTTTTGTTTTTGAGCAAAACAAAAAATATGAAAAAAAAAATATTTATATTTTATTTTGTTATTATAAAATAATATGGGTCGCTATCCTGGCTCCGAAACATGGAACGGAATGAGGCGTGTGAAGGACCTGTTCCACACCGCACAGGACAGAGAGAGTTACTCCCAAGTGATCGTCAACGTCGGGGGAACCCGACAGGACACATGAACAAGAAGAAGAATACATAATAAATAAATTTATACAAACATATTTGCCTAAAGTTGTTTGTGAGCAATAAAAATATGAAAATAAAAAAATAAATCTATTTGTAATATGCATCATTATAAAGAAAGGCATACTAAATATATTGAATTATATAGAATGACGTTAATCGTCAATATTATGCATCGCACGAGATGAAAGGTGGTTGTGCCATGTAGATAGTATGGTACACAGCGTGTGATGATGGCGGTATAATTCCATCTGATTGAATCTAATAAAGAACATCAAAGGCGCCTTTAGTTATACGCGACTTGATACAAACACGATCGTGTGAAACCATATTCAACTAACCCAACCTAACCTAACCTAACATAACCTTACCTCAACTATATACCTACATATACGTAGGTACCTACTTCATATTCCAGATAAAAGCACTAGCTGATATGAAATTCACACCAAATCCTACACGTTTTTAATAATTCATATTTATAGTAATTGAGTAATTTTTTTTGGTAAAACACACAGCAAATAGGTATCTACATAAATGACGAAACGAAAATAGCGACTATACTCTGAAACATCTGTATTTGAAGTCAAGCGTTCGTTAGAATTATTATTATTATTTTTGTAGAGTGATGGTGATTGATTATAGGTATCTTTGTAATATACAGGTAACAAAGCATTCTTCTCTCTGTTACCGGTGTTCAGGTCTAGAAGTGTCCATAGAAAGACAAAAGTAACCCTATATAAAACAATCATCAGGATTGTTGTGTCATATGGGTGTGAGGCTTGGACACTGACAATAAGGTCTGCGGAGATGCTGGACATCTTTGAGAGAAGAGTGCTGCGTAAAATCCTGGGACCCGTGAATGATGGACAAACATGGAGAATTAGATACAACGATGAGTTGTACAGCATCTACAAAGCACCCAAACTGTCTGAACATAAAAGACTAAGCAGGCTAGGATGGGCCGGGCATGTTCAGAGAATGCCATCATCACGGGTACCAAAAAGAGTCTTAGAGGGGCACCCAGGTGGCAAAAGAAAGGTCGGGAGACCGAGGCTGCGATGGGAAGATGATATTGGGAGGGACGCATCCCAGCTTCTGAATGTGCCAAACTGGAGGGTCGCAGCAGGTGACAGGAGAGGTTGGAGGAGGAAGTTGCTGGAGGCCAAGGCTCGATATGGGCTGTAGAGCCATTGAAGAATGATTTTTGTAATATTTGTGAAGTTTATTTAATTTTTTTTCGGTATTTTTTCTTATTTTTTTTTTTAGTTTCTGTTCTTTAATATTTATGTTGACATACGTTAAGTTATTATGTGAAAGAGAGAATCTGCCCTGCCAAAAAATTGCTTTGCAGTTTGGCGGAAAAATGAAATTGTAATTATTTTTTGTTAAATAAATAAATATAATCAACGAACGTTTTTCGATCGTTCCAAGAACATTCCAAACTTCAGCCACCTAAAAACAAGAACATTCCAAAGAACATTCCAAACTTCAGCCACCTAAAACAAATAATAATAATCTTTCATCAAAGGCGCCTTTAGTTATACGCGACTTGATACAAACACGATCGTGTGAAACCATATTCACATAAAAAACCACATTCAAAAAAATGTAAGTTAAGATGGAAAAATTTGGTGTTCGGTTCTCTCTGCCTACCTACCCCATGAGGGACATGGTGTGATTGTATGTATGTATTTAGTAATGTTACCTTTCACATAATTCACCTATACAATAATATACACAAATCCTTCGCAAACTGATGAGTTTTATCGATTTGTCGTGATTACCATCATCAAATCTCTAAGTTAAGATGGAACCACCCCAGAAGTAATCCCTTTCTAATGAAAAATGAATCATTGAGTTCGGATGACCTGGTAAGGAATTACTATTAATTGCAGAAAACTTTGCAAATTTAAGAGTTTGATATTTTTTCTCAAGAGTTCTATCATCAGAACTCGATGAAATTTATATGTGTGATCATCTCTGAAGCACTCCCTTTCTATTAAAAAGGAATCATTAAAGTCGGATAATGTGATGAAGAATTACTATCGCTAAAGTGTATATTGAAGAGTTTCGTAATTTTATCGTGGATCTCATGATCAGGTCTTGGTCAAATTGATATGAGACCACTCGGAAGATACTTCCTTTCTAATGAAAAAAGAATCATCAACGTCGGACAACGCCGTAAAAAGTTATCGCTGAACCAGATAGGTTGGTCGATGGCAGAGCGGTTAACGCGCTGGGCTAGTAATCCAGTTTTTCGCGAGTTCGAATCCTGCCTCGACCGATTTCGTTCACCTATAGCACAAGTATTTATGCATTATTTAGGGAAATTAGGATGATGTATATGTATTGATGACCACGTCGAATTGGTGACCTCCTTCGTTTTTAAAGGTCGGTTTAAAATACTGACGGTCTCGTTACTCAAATACATAATTTTACTCTTCAGCCAAATAAGGGTTCGATTCCCGGTAAAGACAGTTTTTAATTCCGGGATGTGGCAACTTGTTATTGGGTGCGTGTTAAATTAATGTTCGTTAGTTCTAAATTCCTTTATAGGAAGAGATTGCCTTATGGCAATGATTAACCTTTTTTTTTTTTAGCTGACATCTACAACTTTTCTGCTATGTATAATAGCTTCGTCAGATAATCGTCACTCATTCTTCCTATGTGGCCACACCATCTCACGTCATTTATTTTCATCCTATAATTAGTGATGAGCAAATTCAAGACCATGACCAAGACCGGGGTGGTCTTGGTCTTGATCTCGCACCGTCGATCTTGGTCTTGCATTTACAGATGTGGTCTTGGTCCTACATAGTCGATCGAGCCTTGATCTTGGATTTATAGATGCGGTCTTGGTCTTGATTTGCACCCCGGGTCTTGGTGTCTTGCATTTACAGATGCAGCCTTGGTTTTGGTCGGTCATGCATACTCGATCTTGCAAACCTAGTCTTAGTCTTGGTCTTGCAAGCTTTGCAGGGCTTGCATTTTTTACAAAACAATATTTTTTTTCACTTAAAATTCAGCAATGAAATATGACAATTCATAGTATAATGTCGATAGTACCAACTAGGTAATTGCTTACTTTTTAATTAAAAATAAATAATTTTATAAATTTTGCGAAACCGTAAGACTCTTGCGTTGAGTCTTACAAGACTCTTGGTATTGGTCTTGCAGCGACACATGGGGTCTTGGTCAAGCAAGTCTCGAACCAAGACTTTTGCTCATCACTACTCACAATATTCCTTTATATCGTCTAACATCCTCATTTGTTCACCTATAATTTTAGTTTGCTGTCGGAAATTATTAAAAATAACAATGAAAATCAATTTATTTTAATTTTTTTCCAATATTTTCGCAGCAATAATGAAGCGAAATTACAAAAGTACAACTTACGATCTGTGCACTCTCCTAGGATGAAAGATCAATCGTTAATTGACCATCGTATGCACCAATAATCATTTACGCCGTTTAGCATTATCCAGCTCGCCTCATGAAGCCTGTAATTTATTTAAAAACCTTTGAAATTACGTTAAAACTCACATACGGCACTATGATGCTGGAAAATAGTAACTTACCTACATGTTTATAATATATTTCTCTCTAGTGGGATACTTAATATTATAACCCTTCCATATTAAATTTATATAATATATTAAAATATAAACAAATCGAGTGCTTATAATATTCAATGAAATATTTATTATGAAACATATTTTGAAAAGTTTGATTATTCATGTAAAGATACTTACTTACCTCTCGTTAATTTTGTAAAACAGTAAAGGTATGTTTTTGTGTGTTAATCAAAATTTACATTAAGTCCTTCACAACTCACTTATTTCATATACGGCTCTTTTCGGGAAACTATTTTAATTTTTTTAGTGTCATTCTATGCGACCATGCGACGTCTATTTTAGGCGTTATATTAATTTTTATTTTTTCATATTATTTTTGTTTTCCATGTTTTCTTTGGCATTTTTTACGTTATATTTATGTTTTTATAGTTTACTTACAAAAATAATGTTTACCTGTCTTTTTGTGAAATTTACCGTATGTTTTTACTCCTCGCTAACCCAAGGGGATATAGTGGGGAGTTATGATTTCGCAATTTTTAATGGTATTTTTTTATTGCAGATTATCAACTAGTATCATGCTGAGATTGGATTCTGAAAGTTTCATCACAATGTATCTGTGTGTGTGTGTGCTATGTGCTGTGTGCTGAGTGCTATGTGCTATGTAGGTACGGCGTGTTCATTTTACTTTATCAATTATAGACTAAAGTACTCATTCGATTCTTTTCAAATTTTGCAAATATGTATATCTAATACTCGCTTAGACCCCGTTAGATTTGAAGGTTATCTGAATAGTGCATCTCGTTTTTTTTAACTGTCAAATATTTCAAAGTGACCCCAAGCTCAAGAAACTTAATATTTAAAAAAATTATTTTAAAATTGGTAAAAAGGCTCATCACATTCATAAAATGGAATTGAAGAATTATCTTTTATAATAATTAATTTCATAATAAAAAGTTTTCATAATAAAATATTTAAATAAAAAAATAATCGAACAAACTCATTTCATGAAAATGCTGAAAATTTCCCATACAAAATTTGAACACTTTATAGAGTGACGTGTTAGTGAGGAGTTGGCCACTCTTTTTTTTTTCGAGTTATACCATTTCTCTTCTGACCAAAATCGTTGCGCGCAACGTTGCAATCTTCAGCCACCTTATTTAATCACATAATATTATATGTATGTGTCCTTAAACATGTTTATCGTTTACATCTACAAATCAAGCCACATCAATAGGAACTGAATGGGAAAAGTGAAAGATATTGAGAGAGAATTAAATAATCACATTAAAACCAAAATTCTGTTAAAAAAAATCGAATATCGAAAAAAGAAAACTGGTTCTAAATCTTTTATTTTAATTTTTCTCTCAGTGCTGGTCTATTAAATATGATTCTTAAATCTGGTAGTATGAGGAGAATTCTAGTTAAGAAAGCTCTGATTATACTTTTTTCTGTGCAGGTTTTTACGGAATTGATAATTCATCCGACGATCGAACCAACCGCTCAGCGTTATTATCCACATTCATAACAGTAAAACTTTACGATTAAATCTTTGAAATTTTCACACACAGGTGGAATGTGCATTTTGCATGTCAAAATCATTCAATTGTGACAGCTCTTAAAAATTATTCGATTTTGAAATTAATTATATGCAATTCAGCTAACGTCAGTCAAGATTGAAATGTAATGGCGGATAATTTCACGTGTATATACGTGTGAATACTATGATAAATTTGATATACGTGAAGATTACATCAATTAACAACACGGTCATACACAATATTGTAATTCAAGACATTTATTCATAATAGACATGATATTGATTGAGACTTAGATAGTTTTATTTTAAAATAAGCACACCATGCTTTTATGTTAAGAATTAG
This sequence comes from Molanna angustata, assembly GCA_963576475.1. Classification (NCBI taxonomy): domain Eukaryota; kingdom Metazoa; phylum Arthropoda; class Insecta; order Trichoptera; family Molannidae; genus Molanna; species Molanna angustata. The sequence continues at coordinate 10,662,187 of OY754973.1, forward strand.
TACCTATTCAGGTAGAACGAATTACCACCCCAAGAGAAAAAGATAGTCGATGAAAGATTAAATATGGTAGGTACCTACCATCACTTTGTATCTTTCACGAAGTAAGTGGAGTTTTCGTCATAGCAATATTACAAAGGTAGGTACATTAAATCATAGGTACCTACTGCCTCCCTGACCAGCCAGGATAGCCTAGGATGTACACCGATTTTTTAAACCTAACCTACAAAGTTTGGTAAAAATAGGTTGGTTAGGTTCGTTTGTAGCTATAATTGCGACTGGCGTGAGCCAGTTGCATTATATATTTAAAAAAAGTATCTAAAATATTATTAAATAAAATAACTAAATTGGTGTTGGTCAAATAATTTTTAACCAGCTGGCTGGTCAGGGAGGCAGTACCTAAATCAAATATCAACTTAGTACCTAATCGGATCTCAAATCCTTGAGTGGAGCATGCGCAGTACCACGCCGAAAGCCGCCATTTTTATGACAATTGACTATTGATTAAATCATGCATATTTTAATGAAACTGTCTAAAAAATGTTGATGAAATATAGAAATAGTTGATTATTGATTGATTCTACCTACCATAGACCACCACTACGGATTACAAATAATGCTGGATCCCGCAATACCTACAACTGGATATCCAGCGCTTTTTTTGGCTTGTTGGATCAAGTAAAATGCACTGCATCCAGCGTTGCGTATCCACAAGTTCTTAATTTTCCAAAAAATAGCGCAACAACTATAACACGTAACAACTATAATATGGATATAACATTTTTGAATCAAAACTTTTTTCTCATTAGGTACATGTAGGCAGTTTTGCAGCTACCTAAGATCAGAGTCATACAAAGCATGAGGGCCCAGCTAGACAAGGGGCCCAAGATTCTACAAATACACTATACGTAAAAAATGTATCAAAATGGATATACACATATACGCAAAATGAACTTACCTACTTGAAATACATTTTCAAAACCCTTTGAAAACATCTTGGAAAATATGTGCCTATGACAGTTTTCAGAATTAATTATCACAAAATACACTCAATTTCTTGGGGATCTCAAAACGATAAAATAATAATAATAAAAAAATGTTATATTATCATTTACTCTATATATGATAAAATGTATATTTGAATGTACCTAGCTTATATATTTTGAAAAATCGCGTTTTTTGTAGGGTGGGGCTGTAGGTACATAATACTTAAATGTATTATTTAATTGCCATAACTTCGAGATTTTGCAATCGATTTATGTCGTTATTTAAATTATTCGGTCTGAATTAAGTACATACTAGTGGTGTAAATGTGATTATTTTAATTCGTTTAAGAAAACTCTGTTCTGAGTGTTGAGCATCCGAGGAGACGAAGACGCAATCAGTGGCGTACCTTATGGAAATTAGGGTCAGGAGCCAAGTCGCCTCCCACACCTATTAAAATACCTTCTCTACACTCTCATCTCTCACAACCATTTACATCAGTTAAGACACAGAATGTCCCTTGTGCGAATAGAAAATGGCTGCAGCCAGAGGACGGTAGGTAATTTATACGTGTAGCTGGTGATTTAATCAAACGGAGAAAAGGGAAGATCTACTTTTGTAAGGACACCGTGTCTCGTGTGGTTGTTATTCGACTTTGTATTTTGTCACAATAGGGACAAGTTCTTAAATGTACCTACCTACATCACGCCGTATACTTCCTCTATTCTTATAAAATTTTATTTATTAATTTTGAACATAATATAAACAAATAAACAGTACACTGGCGAGCTTATTGCCATTAGGCAATTTCTTCCTATTATCCAGATTCACGGGTTTCCTTAAGATATTATAAAACTCCATAAGATGTTTTTTTTTATTTTATTAAATGAATATATCCTTGTTAAACAAGTACATATACATCTTCCTACGTTCCTTAAAATAAGCATAAATGCTTGTGCTTGTGGTGAACGAAATCGGTCGAGGCAGGATTCAATGCGCTAACCGCTCTACCATCGACCCATCTAAATATTTGGACAATAACAGCTTTTACAATATTATGTGAATATAACAATGAATTTCGAAATATTTACCAAAAAATGTCCATAGTATTACAAATTACAAATTGATAAATTAACAAAATTTATTAGGTATAAGAAAACTATAAAAAAATAAGATATGAAAAGAAAACAAAGTATAGCAATAGCCAAAAAAAGATGGGGGGACTGTAGGAATAGAAAAGGAGAGGAAAGTGAGAGGTAGAACAACTGACAGTATGCCACAACTGACTTTACATTCATGTATCGTCTCATGACTATTATACATGCTCGACTTTACATTCATGTATCGTCTCATGACTATTATACATGCTCGACTTTACATTCATGTATCGTCTCATGACTATTATACATGCTCGACAGTTTTGCAAGCTCGTTTTTTTTTTCTTTTTTTTTCAAAACATCATTCAAATAAGGCCCTTAATGACTTAATAATCTGTGTTCTTGATTTTTTTAACGGAAATCTGTTTCTTATTTACTCTCAGTATGATATTTCGGTTGACTTCTGTGCTGGCGTCTTGAGTTCCATTCCCAACAGTATTCAAAAGTATTTCTCCACTATTATTAGATACTTCTCTGGGCTGCAAACATTAGTAAGTTGGATGAAATTAATATTTAGGAATAATATCACCACTTGCGCGGGGTGCCAGGAAGTGCTAGCTCATAAATAAAAAAAAACTAATTGAATGTAAGTACTTTTATATGGTTTTATCAATCAATGTACAATATTATCTCTTAATAAACATTTTTTTTGAAAAAGAAAAGTGTTTATTTTATTTTAAAATAATTGTCCTCAAACCCTTTTTTTATATAATAAAATTTGAAACATAGGTTCATTAGATACCAATAAATACTAACATTACTAAAAAACAAGAACTTTTAAAAACCAAATAAGGTTTACACAATCCGAATACTCACTAATGATGCCATGTTTATTTTATCAATCCCAATTCTGAGAACGCCCCATGCTCCACCGTCCGCTAACATTATATGAAAGAAGGGGAATATGGTTGAAGCAGCAATTGCAGTACGTATAGGTAGACGCATGTGACTAAAAGTCCCTACACAAGAGGTCGAGCTATCAATAAATCCATCAGTTCATCATCTTACAGAGAATTCTCGCCTTTGCAGCTTAGCGGTGGCCCAACGTGGACCATCGTTGCAAGACACTCACGGTCACGTTCCAGCGAGGGACAACACTAATTTATTTATTAATACCTAGCCATGTACAGGAGACTCACCATCCGTGGTAATGGGTCGCAAAAGCACCGAGTATTTTTTTCTGGGGTAATTCGAAATAATATAAAAATATATATAAACTTAAAAGGTGCAAAATTAATGAAAATCAAAAAGATTTTGATGATTCAATCTGAAACCGTTAACCATATAATTCGAGAGCGCCTAAATTTGATTTTATTTTTTTATTTCACCCAGTGTAAGTGGCGAATTTATTGTCAAATGGCAATTTATTGTATGGCACACAACGACAATGACAGTTTATCAAACTTACTGACGTGTTAAAATAGCAATTTTACATACTTTGAAGCCTGTTATCTACGAAAGACACACTCAGGGTTTACAGTGTCCAGTCGTGGTTACATGATGTCGTATTCTTACACAGAAAAAAATCAACCTTTGTACTATGGCGCAAGTTTGACTTTCACCGTAGCCAACGAGACGTCATATGGCCTCTTGGACTGTACAGAATCTAGAATTATCGGCAAACACCATGAAAGATCGCGTGGACCGCGTAGAACAAAATTTTATTGGGTTGGTTTCCCAGTCCGACAATAATTAGTAATAATACATAAGTAATAATAATATGTAAACACTTCTTTGCACCCTACGCAAGTGGCGAGTTAATTACCATGTGGTAATTTCTTCCAACTAACCAGTGTTTCCAGCCCAGAAAAGCAATATTAGCGTGAGAAATTAATTTAAATAAATTTCTCCTTTGCTGGGCCTCTAACCCAGGACGCCCGCACAGATACCAAATGGTTTACCAACTGTGCCACGGCGGTCGGCGTCAATTGACAAATATTTTAATTTATCTTGTATTGCTTCTCATGCAAGTAACAGGTGCTATGTCAAATATTAATTTTACACGCAAAAGTTGCCACATTCTGGAGATATTTTTCGTCTCAGATCCAGACTTTAAATATAATTAAATAGGTACTGTATTTCCACCGCGAATCGAACCCGGAACCAGTAGTCAGATATCCAACAAACTGAGCCACTAAGAAAAAAGTGTACACTTCTATACGTAGTCAGGAGTTTCGTGTTAGCTACAACCCACTCGTTCATTTCTAATTCAAACTAGTTGGGTAGTGTTGGTAACCGACATGCGTTGCAATGTCTCATCAGTCCCTTCCGTCCCTTTAGTTCCACTTATCACGTGCTGAAAATTACAATTAAAATTAAAATTTAAATCAATTTGGTATTCATGTATCTTTCCATCGCGTAATAATATATATATTATGTATGTAGGTATATAAAAAAATGGATTTACGTACTCGTATATTTGTATGTGTCCGATGAACTCCCAAACCAACCATCCGATTGCGATGAAACTTTGGGAATTTGTTCAGCTCAATCAGGAGAAGATATATGCATTATAATTTTTTATTCGATATCTCACAAAAAAAATTGGTACCTATTGAATTGATACTTAGTGTGTTTGTTCAGCAAAAATCCTATACCTATAATACCCATACATAAAATGGTATATTATATAAAACTGGAATAATGCTAAAGGATCAAGTACAAATATTCGTTTGAATAATTAAATAAAATTTAAATGAATGAATGAATAGAGACGGAAGGGACTGTAGGGATAGAAGGGAAAAAAAATACTGAATTATAATTAGCGAATCTAGATTAGAATGTTAAGTGATAAAAAGGAAACATACCGAACAACCATTTTTATATATTTGGAGGTAAATAATTAAACAGGCAGGACAACATCTGCCGGGTTTTACTAGTATAATAATATAATGTACAAAAGTATGTATCTGTATAGGTACTAACAATTAAGGAATATTGTGTATTCACTTTTCAAAATAAATAAAAAAATATTTATTATTATTGATTCACTTTATTGTTACAGTTACTGTATAACCATTTCAAAACTCGCCGTATTTCTGTTAAATATGATATATTTTTAAAATATTACGTAACTGCGCATTAGGTTCGCCCCTGGCATTAAGAGATGACAGATATTTCACGGAAGGACTTCGTGTCGTATTTTGCAAAACAAAACAGAACAAGATATGACTATTAATAGAGGTTGAGGCGGCTGTGTTCTGGCTGTGGGATTACCATGAGAACAATCTTAGGTATACCTACCTACATTGAAGGGAAAAAATACCTAACACTTAAGAACCAAATAATCTACTACTGCAAACTACATATTCCCTATTGTGCTATAATATGTCAACTAAACAACAAACTTGTATATTTATAGCTAAGTCTCTTTTTGAATATCGACAGGGTTGAATTTCCAATTCGATGGCTCCAAAAATAACTGTATACCGTGCTCTCAAAATTATATTCTTGTCAGTTTTTCTTTCAACAATTTAACTGTCGATTTGTTCAAGAGAATTTCTCTCAATAAATCGACAGTATTTAACCTTGATCCCGCGTGCAAGGGAATTTAGTATAAATAGTGGACTTTTTTCCTGGTTTTTCCAACTTTGAAGTCAATAACCAGCGATTTAGAAGCTTAGCAGCTCATAATGCTAAATAATATTATTATATTTATGGATGAACACAGAATTGTGACGGCGCGGCGTATGAGCTCCTCCCCTAATAACTTTTGATCTACTTAATGCACAGAGAGCAAAACTTCAGAAAGTATAGTTTATCACAATTTCCAGTCAGGGGCTATCAACATATGAATTTTTATTTCCACATATCTCAAAATCCATAACATCTAGAACCGAGAACGCTGAAAATTTGCATAAATGTAAAGAAATACAATATCTCAAATTATGTTTATGAAGTTCCAGAGTTTCTCATCGTTTTTGTTAAGAAAAACATTTTTTATGACAAATTTATACTGAGAAACACAAACAACTTTTAGATATTGTATTTGTCTATAGATATAGATATGTAGGTATACAAATTTTATAGTTTTTGAGAAATGTGGAAAACTAAATAAAAATTCTAAAGTTGATAACCCCTGATTGCAAAGAAAATTCAAAATTCTGAGAATGAAAATTTTGGCCTATTTCTTTTTACATTCTCTGAAATTTTGAGCTTTGTGCGTCAAGCGGATCAAAAGTTATAAGGTTACACACACACACACACTACTCCGAATTCTGTGTTTATCCATTTACACAACATATATGCAGCAAATCCTCTAAGTACGCGTTTTATAACTTCAGAATTGGAAAAACCATAAAAAAGTAGATGTTGGCTTGAATCTAAGTATATCAATTTTTTTAAAGAATGAATATGTCGTTGAAACAAATACATATATATATATATCCTCATACATTCCTTAAATTAAGCATAAATGCTTGTGATATAGGTGAACGAAAACGGTTGTGACAGGATTAGAACTCGTGACCACTGGATTACTAACCCAGCACGCTAACCGCTCTGCCACCACCAAGATGTTAAAAGAAATAAATTATCTTGAACAAATCTACAGTAGAAATATGGAGATCTCGTATAGGTATTGTTAAATGTATACACATCTGTTTTTTTAATGTAATGCAGAACATAAAAAAATGCATGTGATATATAAAATCATACGTATAATGTAGTTCATTCTACCAATTACAATGATACAAGTTGCATGTAACATATGGAATCCAACAGTCGATGGTGAATATAATATATAGTTGAAGAATAAATACCAAACTATAAACCCTTAAATCCAAATTATTCAAAAGATATTATATTTTCTATACAAAACATGTATGTCAAGATAGGATAGAGTGGAGGTCAGTCCTTTTTTCCTACCCCCAATATATAAACAGCTCTTTGGTATGTATGGAGATTAAGTATCAAACTATTGAGAGTGCCCGTAGATATTGTATATACTTCCATAGTATGAAGTGATGAGCAAGTCTTGCGAGACTTGCAAGAACAAGACCGTTTGTGTCACTGCAAAACCAGGGACCAAAACTATTTTGTCATATTTTATTGTAATTACTGAATTTTTACAGAAAAATAAAAGATATTTTTATGCAAATGTTGCAAGGCCAAGACCAGGGGTGCAAGACCATAGCGTTGATCATCACTAGTGATATTTACTTTAACAATTATTTGCATTACCTCATCTTGTGCTTGGTGAGGACTTTTCTATAATGAATGAGGTTTCAAATGTTTTTTTTAACTATTTTCATTATTCACTACTCTTATAATGCAGTTGCTAGTAATACAAATAAGGGTCAAATGCATCGTATGTTTACTAACAGTTAATAAAGCAAAAACATGATTTAATTAAAGAAAAAAATGTGATAAAGAAAACTTAGTAAGTGGGGATAAAAGTTGGTTACTTCTATGATTCATAATTGAACAAATAATTGAAAGTCAGGGGGGGGTTATAATCAATTTTATTCTAGTTGCATACTGCAGATCCAGACCTTCTAATGATCTCTTAAATTCACAAAATCACTGAGGAAATATGTATTTCCAAAATAAAACAACTATTTTTAGTCGCATAATATTTTATTTTCGTTTATCAAAACATTATTTTAATAATAAGACCTACATACAAATTAACATTTCATACTTTTTACTAACTCTAAAATGGTGTAAAAATTTATGAACATGAAATTTAAAAAAATACTTATATATTGTGTAAACAATTTATTTACAATAGAAATAACGTATTGCGTAATTTACAATGTCATATAAACATACGTACGTTGGTGTGAATCAATGTACAAATTAACAATTTATATACAATAGCAATAACATATTGCGTAATTTACAATGTCATATAAACATACGTATGTTAGTGTGAATTTACAATGTCATATAAACATACGTATGTTAGTGTGAATCAATGTACAAATTAAAATTTCACAGGTACATCACTAGGCTGACAATCACATGCCCAAAAAAAATTAAGACAAAAAAAAAGACTACATGCCACATTAAATAGTGCACATCTCTAAACAATTAAATAAATAAACAGTACAAGACTCGCAATCAATTCAATTCAACGAATATTTAACACAAATTATAACTTTCAACTCCACAATATTACAACTTAATAAAAATATTTTAAATAAATTCACATTCATCCTTGTTAATTACCCCATTTACATGTATTATAAAATTGAGAGATCTCAACAAATATAAGTTCTTGAAACATCATATTTTGGCAAAACATGATCCTTGTTAGTTGTACTTTTTCAAGTGTGTTTTTTATTTTTTATGGTGTAATGAATTATAAGTAAAATACAAACTTCTTTCTAAAACACGAGTTCTCAACTCTATTGAGAGAGTAAAAATGTAAATATTATGTTAAACAATTTTGATATAGTGCTTATTATTATAAAAAATATATTCTATAATCTATCTTTATTTGGTGTCTCCGCAGACAGGTGAAAAACATTATAGAAAATAAAAAATAAGTCTTGCTGCTGACAAATACTAGACATTGTTTAAAACTAAGTGAAATCCAAAACATAATTATTTTATTTGACCTTTAACTAATTATTTAATTGCTATATTTTATGTAGCTTAAAGATGATGATGAAAAATAAAATTAATACAGAGAAAACCTGGATTCACTTTTTTGTTAATTAACTCATAACAGTGATAATTCAAAGTTTAAAAATTTCAAAACGGTGATTACAGTGATGAAAATAGATATTTTGATTTTACAACATGAGCAAACATACATTACACAGCTTTTCAAGCAATTCTAACCTAATAAAGGAACTTGATGAAGAAAACCTAATTAGCTTACCAAAAGACAAAATTAAGACAGTCTACAATTTCGATAAACCTTACAAAATCAAAATTCAAACCAGAAATGAAATATCTGGTATCAAGAATCAAATGGTGCCCTTATCTGGTACACTGATGGTTCCAAAAAAGAAAAAGGAGTGGGCTCAGGAGTGTATGGACTCACACCCAAAGTGAAAATATACAAACACCTGGGACACTACCACAACAACTTTCCAGGCAGAATTATGCGCCATAACAATTTGTGCCCATGAAAATCTCATAAGAAACTACAGACACAAAACTATTTATATTTGCTCCGACAGTCAAGCAGCTCTCAAAGCTCTAAGCTCATGTAAAATAAATTAATCTACAGTCCAAGACTGTAATCTAGCATTAACTAACAATAGAACACAACAACAAGGTGGTTCTAAGATGGGTGCCGGGACACTCAAACTGCAAAGGCAATGAAGAAGCCGACAAACTTGCAAATATGGGAGCTGACTCAAGTTACCTATGGACCAGAACCTTACTGCTTTTTAACCAATAGTGTCATTAAAACAATATTATACAACAACATGCTAGAAAAAGCGAAACAAAACTGGCTTAACCTACCAGGACAAAAGCATGCAAAATCAATGAACCCAGGCTTCTCAGCTAAAAGATCTAAACAAATTCTTACTCTTAACAGAGAAAATATAAGAATTCTCATCAGGACACTAACTGGACATTGTAGATTAAATAAACACTTATGCACAATGAACTTAGCAGACATGCATCTATGCAGATTCTGCCTAGACGAACATGAAACACCTGCTCAAGGACTGTGGACCGATGATGCAAACAAGAGCCAGAATATTTGGCACTCACATTGCTGATGAAATAGAAATCAGAGAAGCCAGCCCACTGTAGATCTTAAGATTCATTGGAGAGATTGGACTATGGGAAGACCTCTCGAAACCAATCATTCACAATGAGCTAATATCAATAATATCAAGCTGACGTGAAGAAGCCGCTAGAAGGATTTATTAAAAAAAAACATACATTATGACCAGACATTTGTAAACATTTGGCAAAAGGTATTGACTATCAAAGAATATTCATACATTAAATACTTGTCTTAATAATTGTAAAATTTATAGGTAGAGCTCAATATGAGATAATAGTTTTTTTTTTTTATTTACAATGTATCAATTAAACTGATCAAACATTACAATGAAGATGATATTATTGTTTCTCATTAAGTAATATTATATCAATAATGATTCTGCAATACCTTACATACATTAATATGTATCATGGTGGTAACCCACGTTATAAACCTATGTAGCAGGAGTATTCTATAAAGAAAATTATAAAAATCGAAATAGATGATTTTCATTACCCGTTTGATGGGACTTGGCCCCTCTGAATTAAATATAAAGAAGCAACATTGTTTTATCTATTTAATTAACACTGACAAAAAACTGGGTAAAATCAAATGATCTACTTTGTTCATGACTGTTCTAAAAATACATGCCATAAATCATAATTAGAGGCTATACATTTATATTGTATGTAGTTTATTAAAATCAAGAATGTTTGAAAATTTTCTAATTTTACCTATAGGTACATCTCACAACAGTGATAACTGGAAACGGTGTAAAACAATACTATTGTACGTTCATTATAATAACTTCTTTCATATTTTTGTGTTGGTAAGCTTTCATAGTTGACAATCTGGCAAATTTAGTTCAAAGGAGTTGTTAACATTTTAAACATTTCGCTACTCTGTAAATTTACGGAGAACTTGCTTTTATAGATAATTTTCTGCATCTCATCTCTTAGGCCTGACTCCACAGTATACTCTCTTTCATTGAAGAGTTAATAAACAAGTACAAAGAACTGGTAGATAAAACAGTTCAAAATGGCTTTAGCACAAATATACATGCTGCAAAGGTGGGGGCGAGAGGCCTGCCCGCAGTCTTTATATGTCTACCTTAAGGACCTAGGTCTCCCCAGGGGTAAAATAAAAGAACTTCTGGATACGGTGGTAAAAGCACATGATTCAAGTCATAAAGGGGTCCCTTAAGCTTACATAAATGGTCGCAAGCCCATGTGGCTCGCCTATTCTGACTGGTACTCTAGTCCCCTGTGCTCGTGGGCCTGGATTCGTGAATCCAGTGAAACCATGATTGCCTTTCTCTTTTGTATCTTATAAAATTCATTTTATCGTTTTTGGGGGTATGTCAAAAAATAACTTTTATTATTCTTACTTTGCCACTATAATACAGAATTAATTTATACAACTTGGAGTTATCTATATGTTGTCAAACCTGGGAAATTTTAGTATCTTACATCTGACAACACTAAAAGATCTTACCGACGAAAGGAGTTATTAATGTGAATGAACTATATTACTATTGCTTTTAAGTGATATATCTTTATATATAATAGCAATGATTTCTTTGAATAATAGCAGTGATCCTTTTATATACTAGGTACTTATTTTCTCAAATTGAACTGTTACAATTATTTGTGAAAATCACTAATAAGTGTGGTCTTGCAGTATCTTTAACAATATAATTTTAAGTAATGAACAAAATACAATACGCCTTAACAAAATACAAAAATTAATTAATTACATTATTTAGGTTGACTGGCAGAAGTTGCCCATCGCGTTAATGTGGAAAGAAAATCACAATTATTGTTACATCGGCTCAAACCTCTCAAAACTAGAATACATAATACTCTTTACATTACGCCTTCGACTTCAATATATACCCAAGACTCACACCATTCATTCGTCCATCTAAATATCTTACACAAATATTAAAGTAAATTAAAAATATTTGTACAGTAGACGTATGAGAATAAGACTGATATATTAATACAATTTCATATACAGATATGTCATTGTATGTCAAGCTAAACAAAATAAAATTGATATAAAATCAGAAAAATCTGATTTTCAAAAAATTATACATTTTTTAAACAAAATTCCATATTGATGCACCTTGTTTTGTCATCTACAGAAGTTTACCTCCGTAACGCAAGAATCATGACTAGTTTAATTATTATCACTACACATAAGCTCAACAACATATGTAAAGTGAAACCCGTTAATCGGAAAAGAGTGTTAAAAATGGGTGAAAATTGGAAGAGGAGTCTCACAACTTTTGGCAAAACATATTTAATTCAAATTCGTGAGTAAAATGTTAAAACACAAGTGGAACTAATATGTGTTTGATCTTCAATGTAATCTGCTTAAGTTTCATTGAACCTATGTCTAAGATTTTTTAAAATAGATGTCATTTATTTTGGTTTTCATTATATTGAAATTATTTATGATGCAAGACATTCAAAACAGTAGTATACAGTAGTATAGATTCAGTTTTATCAGTCAGCTTCTATATTATTAAAAGCTATGATGAATTTCTCAATAAAGACAAAGGAAATTGCCATCAAAGGATGGCAAACATAGATGTAAAGAGTTTCAATTTCTTATAGCTACAATAAATATCTGATAAAGAAAATATTTTTTTAAATCAAAATGATCAACCATTAAGCGCCTATTTTGATTATTATTAAAAGTAACTGAAAAATTATGTCATAAATTGTTATGATAAATTATATGTTAACCTAACTAATGTAATATATTATGTTATATCAGCATAGCCGCCTGTCTGATTACACCTTTAATAATAATGATTAATCAAATTATCCCATCATTGAAATTATCAGAATATACTGATACATATTTTAAACAATTATAATTCCTCCAATTTATGAGCAAAATTACTAGTTTTACTCTGAACTTGGTCCATAAATCTTACTGAGAACAGATTCTATACCAATTTTTTCCAGCAATATCTGCTCAGCACTCATTTTTGTTTTCTTATTACTCATTTCTTCCCCCTCGTCAGACTCTATTCTTTTCCTCTTTTCTGTGAGATTAGTACAAGTGGCAGTCTTTTCCCTTCGCAAATTATCAAAGGCATTAGAAACGGCAAAATTCATCAAATCATCGTTTTGTGAATCTTTACTAGGACTCACCTCTAAATCTAATAAAAATTGCTTTTTCATATCATTTTCATCGGAAGATTGGTCTTCTATTATATTCTTTTTCAGTGAATCGCAAGCTGCGTTCACACGCTCAGAGGAATGCAAAGGATCTAAAGAATATTTAATAGGTGTATAGAAAAAAGGACTTTTGTGAGTATTATCCTCTTCCAATATAGATTCAACGGCCAATTCAGTCTCACGCTCGTTTTTCTCTAATAAATTCTCCGAATGCTTATCTTTGATGGTTTCATCTATCGTCTTCAGAGGAGACACGGAACCCAGATTAGTATTAGACACATCGTGTAATAATTTCCCTACGGGAGTTTTATTTTTATTGACTTCCTCGAAATCTTTTTGTTTTTCTAATTCTTGTTTTTTAATTTGATTTCTTTCGAGTCTCTTTATTCTTCTGTATAAACAATGATCTGGTTTAGTTTCTAATAATTCTTTGTTTTGTGTTACTTCTAAACAACGCACCTCATCTGCGTCAGAAGTGGAATTGTAAACACTGACATTCATTCTAAAAGTGGTCAAATCATGCTCGGGTGATTTAGGTTTCTTCTTTTTTTGTTTAAGTGGAGGTTTATATACAATATTAATAAAGTTATCACTGGATGAATTTAATTCGTGCCTAGTCCACACGACATTTTCTTCAGATTCATCATTTTCACACTCTTGTTCATTAACTAGCACTTCAATATGTTCAGTTACAGTTGATGGATTTTCAAAATTGTCAGATTGTTTAACAGTAAAAACACCATCTGAACTACCTAGTCCAGAAGGTCCTCTATCTTCTGATTTTTCACACAACTCCGATTCCATTATTTCTTTTTGCTCAACTTCTAATAGTTTAGATTCGGTATGAGTACCTAGTCCAGAAGGTCGTCTATCTTCTGATTTTTCACACAACTCCAATTCCATTATTTCTTTTTGCTCAACTTCTAATAGTTTGGATTCGGTATGAGTACCTAGTCCAGAAGGTCCTATTTCTTTTTTCTCAACTTGTAATAGTTTGGATTCGGTATGAGTAGGATTACTGATTTCGGGTGCACATTTTTCTGTCTTTAAGGACTCTTGATTTTCATTTTTATTTTCAGGAATAGTTTCTTTATTGGTCTTACGTTCTTTGTAATCTTTCAAAGAGATCTTCTTAGGAAAGGATTTTTTACCTTTAGGTGTAAGATTAGTGTGATAAGGACTTTTATATTTTTGAGGCGTTTTACTTTTTTCAGGGGTTGTGTGTTTTTGAGGAGTATAACGTTTTTGAGGAGTTTTATTTTTTTTAGGCGTTTTGTTTCTATGAGGACTTTTATTAATTGGCCTATAGTGAAATTTGTGATGATTTTTGGTAGAAATTTTTGGAGATTTAGTGGTTTCAACTATATCTATGACTTTGGATTTCACATCTGTTAAATCAGGACACTGATCAGGTGTCAGTGTATTGTTGATACTTTCTGATTCTTTGGTCGCTTTTACATATTTTTTATCTAAACATTCAATTTGAACACATATGTCAACAGATTTTTCTGATGTAATTAATGGATGTTTTTTCACTGTGTACATATTGTCCATTTTGACAATAGAATCGGTTAAGTCCATTTCTATTGCCTTGGCGCTAATTTCATCAAAACCTTCGATCTCTAAGTTTTTTTGAAAAGGTGTTTTTTCACTTTCTTTACTAGATTTAGAAATAAAATCTTCAATCTGGTAAATGTCATATGAATCATCAACAACTTTAGGTTTCTGGGACTTTTTAACATCCTTACACAATTCCATTTCAGCTTCATCAGAACTTAAATGCAAAGTTATAGAATTATCATTATTTGAAGTTGGACTTGTCTCGTACAATCGTTTTAATTTGTCGGGAATTTTCACAAGTGAATTATCTTTTGTTGATTCAATAGTTTTGTTAGGAAGAAACTCATTTTTCTCAGATTCCAAATTGATGCTTGAACATTCTTTCAGTGTAATACCACTCATACAATTGTCATCTTCCTTAACAGTATCAACTGCACTCTCAATTTTAGGTTCAAGTACATCGATTTTTTCTTTAATGTGATTTTCCAATTTGATTGTTTCATTTTCTTTTGTAATTGTATTTGTATCTAATTGAGAATGTGCCAAATCTAATATTGATGCAACTGCATCAACAACTGCAGTTAATTTACGAGGAGTTGAAGATTTTCTTCGAGACTTTGATATTCCAACTGACAATTTTACAGACTTTTCTAAAACATTAGGAATTTTACTATCATTTGGAGGTGATTCAATTTTAATAGATTTATTTCTATTTTGTGTAGATCTTTTGGTATTATTTTTTAATGATAGATTCCTGTTCAAAACAATTTTACCAGGTACTCTTTTACTAATAAAATTCATTTTCGTTTTGCAAACTACTTTCTTCTTGTTTCCGGAATTTCTCAATTTGGCAATAACTCGACGACGTTTTTCTTCCAATTGTTTTTTATTCAATACAGAAGAGTTTAAGGATTCACTAGATTTGGATTCCCTGCCGAGATTATTTGTTTTATTTTCAGATACTTTCTTAGGTGTAGAAGTCTTGCATGTTGTTGGACTATCTCCATCACTGGATTCTGATGTTAATGGTTCTGAACCTGAATTGACATTCCCTTTAACAGAGGAGGGACAAGAACTACAAGTACTTGAGTCAGTATCTACGTCAGACTTTAATGGAGCATTCTTTATACTATGTGACTTATTCTGCACATCTTCATTTGACTTGGACTTCTGACCTGACTTTTTAGCTGACGTACCTTTATTTGAAGATTTAGATATGTTTTTACTAGTAGACTTTGATGTTGTTAATTTGGCAGGTGTCTTTGGATTTGCAACAATAGCAGAATCTGTTCCTGACTTATTGAGTGAAGTATTTTTTGAATTATTTGAAGATGTATTTTTAGCACCTATTTGATACATTTTATAATAATTTTTCGGAGATCCTCTAGGTCTAAGAACTCTTTGCGAAAGACTTTCATTATTTTGTGACAAGTTTATATCTTCTTCCGGAAGTGGAGGAAGTGTTTTAATGGGTGATTTTTTATTTCGACTCTGAACTTTTATATCAATATTGAATTCTATTTCATCCGGTTTATAGTATGAACTACTACTAGAATAATCTGTCGGTCTAGATGAATAAGAACCAGGTGTACACTCTTTACCAATTGTTTTAGGAGTTGTGCCACTCTCAAACAAATATTGAAAACTAGGAGTTGGAATATCACTCACTTTTAAAGATGATAATGGATTTTTATAAAAACCCGGACTGATAAATTTTGGTGTTTCCATATGTAAATCTAAAATACCACTTTTGAAAGGTGTGTCTAGTAATGATGCTAAATTACATTTTGCACTTAATGGGTTGAAATCATGTTCTCTTGGCATGTCGGGAGTAATTTTGATAGAAGGCACAGGAGGTTCTAAATTTTTTGAGTTATAATTTGATCCACATGGTCCAGCCATGTTGGATTGCCACGATGAATCATTGTGAAAATGTTCCTTATTGACATCAAAATGACCGAGACCTTTATCCATAATACTAGATGAATGTAATTTAATATTTTCATCTAAAATTTCAACAATATCATCTTTATCACTATTATTTTCATCACAATTTTTAGAAATCATTTTAACTTTGAAAGTACTTTTGCACTTTGGTGTTTTAACTTGCTTTTTACATTCACTATCTGGAAGTTTTGAGTTATTTGTTGACTTGGATGCATCAATCGTCTGTTCCCTGACAGCATCTCTGAATAGTTTGACTTGAAGAAGATAATCTTTGTTGCTAATTTTTCCCTGTTCAAATTTTGCTTCTGTTGAATACTCATTTTGATTCATTTTAAGATATTCAACTTGTTCTCCTGTTAATTCTTTTTTAACTTCCAAATTCATATTTTTTTCTTTTATAAATGAATTCTCCTGTGTTAATGGTAAAACATTACAATCTGTATCTATTGCACTATCACTTTTAGCCCCCTGTTTGGTTGATTTCCCTTTGACCTCTTTACTATCTTTAGCAGGAGTTGAGAGTGGGCTTTTGTTCAATGCGTTCTCCAACATTTTACCTTCATCTTCAGTACTTTTTGATAATTCATCAATGTCTTCTAATTTGTGAGTAGCACTTCCTATTTTTTTTCGTTTAATTTTTTTCACAGATCTCATCACCTTTATGACAGGCGTTTCACTAGACGCAACGATAGATCGTATTTCTTGATCCCATGTTTTCTTATTCATATTACGTATACGATTCCACTCTTCTGCTCCAGCTATTGCCTCAATCTGCTTCTTTTCTTCTTTAGTTATAGCATTTTCTGGCTCAACACATTGATCTGATTTAGATCCATTTTTCTTTGGATTCTTTTTTTTTTTTGTGTTTGATTCAGATTTTTTGTCCTCATCCTTATTTTCAACAATGGACTTTTTGTCCATATCTACGTCTTCTTTAATTATTTGTCCCATTCCTTGAACTTCATCCCAAACTTCACTAACAATTACTTCAGATTCAGATTTCACTTCAGCATTTACATTATTTGGTTTAGATACTATGCATTCTTCACTTGTTTTTTCTATAATTGTAGGAAATAGTCGAGACTTGATACCTTGTGCCTTAGGTTTAGACGAAGTACTTGGAGTAAGAAAAGGTCTCCTAGAAGGATCCACAAATCCTCGAGATGACATTTTGGGTGAACTGTGAGCTTTCCTGGCACCATTGCTAGAATTTTTTGCAGGCGTATTAAAATCTAATACTCGAACATGTGAAAAACGCTTAGGAGATGATAAACTAGTTTTGGTTGTTATCATTAAATCGGGTGTTTTCTTTTTGGCCTCAATTTTATCAATATCAGTCATTTCTGGTTTCTGTTCAATTAAGTCTATTTCACTTTTAATTTCACTTACACATACAATTTCTTTGCTTTGTAATACTGAAGAAGATAAACTAGATTTTTGTCCCTCATCAATAACAAACCGATCATCTTCAGACGATACATAACTTTGGGTGCTAAATGAATCGCCACCAACTGAAGTCGCTGCACTCTTATGAAATGTAATAAATGGCTTATTATCAACATTTGCATCCGCCCAAGTCAAGTCGAAGGAAGTTTTTACTGAATTATGCCACTCATTTAGTTTTTTTGGGCTACTATTGGTTCCAATCACTTGAATTTCTACCGGAATCAATTTTGTTGGTTGATTTTCCAAACCCAAAATGGAAACATCTTTAAGGTAATTCATTTTTGGTAGAATATTGACTGGTTTAATTGGATACATTGTCGTAGGTACAACATTTATGTTTTTTGAAGGTTCTTTTGCTACCCTTTTTTTTCGTGTTCTTTGAACAGGTTTCTTGCATTGAACTTGTTCTGTTGAAACTATAGGGATAGAACCCTCTGTAGACTGTCGCGTGTTGACATTACTATTATTTACACAAGGTTGTAGATCTGTATCAACTGCAAAACAAAATAATACACACTGTATAATTATACAATAAATATTTTCAATAAATTTTTATGCATTATATTGTTTTTCCTTCAAATGACATTTAAATAACAAAATTTTTACCTCATAAAAAAACTAGTATTCTCATGGCGAAGAACATACATAATAAATAAATCCAATTAATCAAAGCACATTGTTAATTAATAATCTCATAATTTTAATTATATGAAAGATTGAAAAAAATACAAAGTAATAATTACCACTGTAAGAATCAGAAGGCAGGAAAATAGTTGGCATTTTCATAATATCAGCTTCTGAGAAATAGTTGTTCCTCATATTTTGTTGGTTCATTACTTGACCGTTGCTAATAACAAGATCTAATGGTTTGCCAGAGACGATATTGGTGGTTTTTCGAAATTTTCTCAATTGTAAGCAACCAACACCTGGTTTAGACTGATAACTATTTACATATTCACTGGCTGGAAACTCAGTATTCAATTTTTTGACAGGTGATAATTTGACTGTTTTAACAATAAGTGGTTCAGATGGCGTTACAGGTACATTAATCGGAGATATTTCAGTTATGGATCTTTCATTGGGATAATCTTTTTTCAAATTTTCAACTTTGGTTTCGAAAGCTGGAATAGTCTTGAGCACCAATGGATTGTTAACTTTATTTGAAAGGGAATTGTGAATGTGGGAACTGGATTGTAAGCGAGGATCGTTGAAGGATCTTATCAAGGTAACAGGCGGTGGAGGCGACAGAATATTTTTTCTTCCAAAATGACTATTGCTTGGTTGATTGACAACATCAGTAGGTTGACTTAGCGGCACAACTAGAGTCTGCTCTCTAGATATCATACTATCAGGTAGATTATGAGCATCTTCTGTTATCTTTTGTAAAGCAAAAGGTCCTTTACTCGCTAAATGAACCACTTCATTAGACAATATTATAACTTTCTGTTCAGGTTTGACAGGAGATTCTTTAGGTGATGGAATTTTTGTTTCTGTAGGAGAATTACTCTCAGTTGACAAAGCCGGTATAGAATCAGCATCAATGTCATCATTATCACAAGAATTTCTATAATTTTCTCTCAAAATGTCCATCCTTTTACCACCTCTTGGATACCTGGGGTATTTTTTATATCTACTGGAGTTGTACTGTATTTTACTATGCGGGTCATGTTTGTGAGAAATATTTAAATGCAATCTTATTTTATCGTTATGGGTTGGATGTGATTTTCTGAAATTCGAATGATGCCTGAGATATTTGTCTTGATAGTGTTGGTTTTCATGGAACTCCCAACTGTGTGTAGGGGAGGATTCATTGACTCTGAAAATAATAAGAATAATTTTGAAAAATACATAGACAAATTTCAACATCAATTATAAACAATGAATGTGTACAATAGTTTATAATGATTATAAAAATATGTTTGCTTCAAAATATTTTAGGAAAGGCAACTAAACTTACTGCGAATAAGAAGATTTTTCTGGAGTACTGGTGCCAGGTCTGCTTATGACATCCGAATCCGTACCTGATGATGTATGTCCCGCAGATCCAACTGAACATTAAGAAATTATACAAAATTAATTCAAAACATTGATGTAATGAAGATATGGAATGGAAAGATCTACAAGAAAACATACTCACCATAATCTACAAAAGTTAAAATCTACAAGAAAACACACTCCTATCAAAAAGTATTCAGTTTTCACTAAAACAAATTAAGTAAGGCCAACATCTAGTTATCTACAACATATGTAAATTGATGGTAGAAAACATACAGTTCATCCATCACAATATGATAAACAGTAGAAATCTACTTGATAAGTATTTTTGTTAATAACAGGCCATAGGTGTATTTATTTAACACTTCATTACACCCTATTAATTTTCAAATGGCAATTTCTTCCAAATATCCAGCTAACCAGTGTTTCCAGCCCAGAGAAGTAATATTTATGTGAAAAATGAATGAAAAGTAATCGCTTGTTTCTGGAAATTAAACATGGGCCATCTGTGGCACAAAGGTCAATCAACATACTACTATGCCACAGCAATAAAAGTTTAATTCAATTCTTATGAATGTTATTCTACAATATAAACCTGAATGTTTAAAAATAAGATTATGAAATAACAACCATATTTAACTATGCGTTTTGAATTTGTAGTAAGACAATATATGACGGGATAATAAATGAAGACACTAGGATACAATATAAAGCAAAGAAGGATGTCAATAGAAACACATTGAGATAGTTTGGTCATATGGGAAGGAAGAATAAAGAACGCCTAACGAGGAAAATATATAAAGCATACAGGAATAGAAGAGATCAGGGTCAACCAAGAAAAGTATAGCACGGCCATGTTATTGACATGCTGCAAGGGAAACCTTTTTAATAAAGAAATAGAGTTTCAACTAACCTAACAGTTCAGTGACTAGCTGATCAAATAATGGGTCCTTTTCCGTCTTATCAACTATTGTCTTAATGACAGTATCTAGCTGGGGAACGTCCTCTTCCATTGGGACCACTTCATTATTTACTTCTTTAGGCTGCGTCACCATATCCTTCAACTGTTCCAAAGACTTTTGTGTGTCCTCCTCGGGCAATTTAGACATGTTGTAAATTGTGTTTATGTTCTCAGCCAGCTTTTCGTGCAATTCCGTACAGTCCAAAAAGGCACTGGTTATTTTCTAAAAAGCAAAATTAGTGATTAAAATATTTCACTATGTGATTCCTACCTGTGATTCGGCACAATGGTTTATTTAACCTTTTTAAGACGAGCGTCATGTATAGATGCCCACCGGCCGCGCTTTTATTTATCTTTGATCTTTTTACGATATATCTGCATCGTTAGATTTTATTTTTCCGTTATTATATTCAATTAAAATGAGATTGAAAAATTCTGTGTGCAACGCGAAATACTGCCCGTTCGTAGGTAATGCAAGAACTTGTACCTACCCGTCTTATTGGGTTAAAAAAAATGTCGATTGAAGTAGTATTTAATTGCTTACAAACAAATATGTACAATTTCTAAATTCATTTTATCTAAATTTCAGTAATTTGAATTTTCCACTAATCTGGCACTCTTGCAGCATCATTAGTACCAGATTAGCAAGATAGTACTATATTAGGGATAGCATCCACATAAGCTCAGCTGCAGCAATATCTTTAGATGTCATAGAACTCCATATAATTATATCCATGATATGGGTAATCACGAGGGTTTTGATTTCGCCGGTTGGACCAGACTTGCCTCCCTGATGGATTTAAGTATTCTATACGGGAATTCATGAAAGTGCATTGATTCGACGGCAATAATGACGTTGTTACTTAGAAACAAATATCAAATCCATCTGCTAAGCCTCTGTGGATGTTAAGCTAAGTGTTACCTAAATTACCATATAAATTTCTGTCGTGATTTCATATAAAATGTAAAGATAATATTCTTATAAACAATTATTAGATCCTGTACTGAAATTGTTTAGTTCTACTGAACAATTTGTTGGGTCCAGGTCAGAGTCAATATTACATACATCAATGCTTTGACCAATGAGAATATGATATTTTAAAAAAGCAACTTACAGTTACATCTAGAGAGTCGTTGATAAACTGAGAATCAGAAGCAAGGGGTGTTTTTTTCAAAGACAGTGAATGTTTTTTATTGGCTGTAGGCTTAGCTTTCAACGGTGTCTTCGAAACTACATCCACGGAATCCGGCAACTTCATCAGACCCAACGCTCTTCTAAATTCGGTCTCGTCAGCGTCCATTCTGCTTCGAGGCTTTTGAGTTTCCTTAACCAAAGTCTGGCTATAGTCTGCATTTGGTCGGGATTTCAAAACACTACTTGAGGGTTTGGAGAAATTGGATGTTGTCTTATTACACGAGTCATTCAAATTCCTGTGATGGGATTCCAGATTTGAATATTCTGGAAAAATAAAAATACATAATTTAATGAATTAATTTGCCGGCTTTCGTGGCTCAGTTGATCTGACTGCTGATCCAAGGGTCCCGGGTTCGATTCCCGGCGGAGACAAAGTTTTTAATTGTGTTTTCAGTCTGGATCTGTGAGACTATTGATATCGTAATTCTCCAGAACGTGGAAACTTGTTATTGGGTGCGTGTTAAATTAATATTTGACATAGTACCTGTTAGTTGCCGAGAAATAAAATAAAATTTTTCATGGGATAGAAAATTTGAATATTCTGGAAAAATAAAAAAGTATAAAACTCAGCATAGCAGAAGCCGACAAACCAAGGCAAGCCAATGATATAAACTTATGTGTCTATATTGAAAACAGAGACGGTTTGGAATCAGACATGAAATAGTCGTTCCTTGGAAAATAAAATAGAAGGGAAGAGAATAGAAGGAAAATAGGGCAGAAAATATAAAGAGTACACCCCTAGTTTCTTTTCTTTTTTTAAAAGAAGAATATGTCCTTATAACAAGTACATATACATCCTCATACATTCCCTAAATTAAGCATAAATGTTTGTGCTATTGGTGAACGAAATCGGTCGTGGTGAGATTCGATTTCACTACCAATGGATTACAAACCCAGCGAGGTAATCGCTCTGCCACAACCTATCTTTCCGGCCCTGTCTTTTTATTATAGGATGACTATACTGTGTACATCTAAACAAATGTTATTAATGACAAATTTTTAATATCTCAATAGAGACAAAGTTGTTATTATAGGATGACTATACTGTGTACATCTAAACAAATATTATTTATGACAAATTTTTAATATCTCAATAGAGACAAAGTTGAAATATTATTGGAGAACCAGGAACTCAAATCACCTACAGGACTTACGAATTGTCATCGGCTGGTTAAAGTGATCACTTTATGCACTTGTGCAATGTTTAACAATTACTCCTTTTTATTGAGTTCCCTATAGATACAATTTTAGAATGTTTGACATATTTCAATCATGAAATCTGTTCCGTTTGAAAATAAGCTGAAAACATAATCGCCATCTATGAAGTGACTAACTTTGAACTAAACTTTGAAATTAAACATTATTTAAATGTTAAATTGTGATTTTTATAAACATCATAATAAAATATTCCAACTGTCGATTCGTTCAAGAGAATTAAATTCTCTTAAAGGAAGAGGCAGATTAAATCCAAGACGCGTGTATTAAGGAACATTTTGTATGGTGTAGTAGACTTTTTGCATGCTAAAAACACCAACTTAGAGGCTTCGCAGCATATATGTTCTAATACATGGATTTACTCAGAATTGGGAGTAGACCATTTTATGTGAGTTTTGTATGTCTGTGTGTCTGTCCGTCCCCCCTTATAACTTTTGATCTGCTGGATTCACAAAGCCTAAAATTTCAGAATATATAAATAGTTAGTTATAGGCTTACAATTCTTTTATACACTTTTTATTTTGAATTTTTGTTACAGTCAGGGGTTATCAACTTTTGAATTTTTACTTTATTTTTCCATATATCTCA
Organism: Molanna angustata; assembly: GCA_963576475.1. NCBI lineage: Eukaryota > Metazoa > Arthropoda > Insecta > Trichoptera > Molannidae > Molanna > Molanna angustata. The sequence continues at coordinate 10,686,101 of OY754973.1, forward strand.
GAAACCATAAAAGCTAGAACGCTGACAAATAAAAAATCTCAAATTTATTTTTTCAAAAAAATTCCAGAGGTTCAAACATTTTTTATTAAGAAATATATTTTTTTTATGATAAATTTGTGTTTAACTGCCTATATTTCCAAAGTTTTTAAACATACTCCTCAGACTGCTAGCGCCACTCGGCGTTTACACGTAGGAACTATTTCTTACGAATCCATAGCACACGGTCCAGAGATAAGTATGATCTTACTGTAATATGCGGACTTTACGGACGGTCCGCACTTTCGCATATTCATACTCGTCGGACTGGTGGCGCCACGTGGTGTTTACACGCGCGAACTACATTTTCAGCATGTGTTAACTTTTTGTGACAAAAATACCGAATATGGGGACATCGAATTTCGAAAATTTAAAAATCTTGAAATTTCACCAGTAGACTAATCAGAATGCAAGAATATTTGTCGGTATATTTGTCGCGTTGCAAAAATATTATGAGGACGTCCCCACTTTCAGGTCTGTCCTCACAACCGTGGTTTTTGTCACGTTAAAGTCCCCACTTTATTACAGCCGCGAACACACACACACGCGCACGTGCAAGCACACGCACGCACGCACACACACAACTCACATAAAATGGGAACATATATGCTGCGAGGCCTCTAGTTGGTGTTATTAGCATGCAAAAAGTCCACTACGCCATACAAAATTTTCCTTCGTACACGCATCTTGGCTTAATAATGTCGATTCATTCAGAGAATTGAATTCCCATGAACGAATCGACAGTTGGAAAATATTAATATTGTAGTAGTAGGTACATCTCAAATTTTTTTTAACAATTTTTATAAAAATTTAATTTAGTGACGACATCGCTTCATACAATTTGTATGGCAGTGGCCTATACAAAATATCTAAGAAACTCAATTATTTGATACTTAATCTCCAAACAAACATACATACATACCATCATGCTGTTTTCATATTCTGGGTAGGACAAAAAGGACTGACCTCCATACTATCCTATCTTGACATACATACCTACATGTGTTGTATAGAAAACAAAGTATCTTAAAATATTCAATAATTTGGATTAATGGGTTTATTGTTTGGTATTTATTCTTCAACTATACATACTATCGCTATCGACAGTTGGAGCTCATGTGTTACATGCAACTAGTGTAAATATACAATTATGTATATCTCTAACAGCCCCAGAACAGGTAATGCCTAGTGGAACGTTGTTGAATAAAATAAAATATCTTTTTTTATAAAATTAAAAAAATTATTGTTCATGTGTTATTCTTCAGAATAAGTAAGTGACAAATCACAGTACTGACACTATAGAAGTAAAAATAAGAGTTAATTTCAAACATTTTGCCGCCAAATTGCGCAATAAAGCAGGCATATTTCGTACATTTTCAGTTCAAATTAGGCTTTGCATAAAATAGTTATATAGCTATTGGGTATTTTTCAAAGAAACTTTCAATGACATACTTTATTTTTTGAACAGAAAATTACTATATCTTTGGTAAAATTACAAAAAGAAAACTAACTATGACAATTATTTTATTTATTATATTCTAATAGATCTAATAAAAAAAAACGATAACTACTGGTTTCAGCATGTGGTAGCGTATGAAACACTTCCCCTGTTGTTGTATTACTTTATGACATGACAATGGCGTAAAATATTTTGAAATTAAATAATTTTGAATCAAAAAAATATTTTAAAAAACAGGGTCATAAATTTTTTTTTTATTTATTTTCCAGGAAATTTACAAATTATCACATATAAATTTTAACATTATATATATAACAAATTGGTATAAGATTATAAACACTTAAAAGTTGCATGGAATATATCACCTCACTAGACCTAGGTCTGTTCTGAGGTGATTACCACTATTTATTTTTATGATTGGTGTCTCCATTCGGTCTCAATTTTTTTGCATTAGCAGGCTAAGTAGTGTACTACTGACAATACATAGATAATGTGCAGTACTTCGCCCATCTGGTGCCCTGCTCAGAATCCACATAAACACTTCCTGATTAACAGAATAGTGGATGCTTGGAACAAGCTGCCCCAGGATCCGGTTGTTGCTGAGAGTGTCAACTTTTTTAAGAACGGACTAACGGACTCTTCAAGCATATCAGCTTTATGCTGCCTGCATGACAAAATAAATGTTAAAGAAATGATGAATATTTACGGGCATACTACCATTGTGTAGGCAACTTGGGAGGAACAAAAATACAGATAGGCAAAATTCATGATTTTGTTTATTGTAATGACAATCATACCGGATTCTTCTAAAGCTTAGATCTTACTTAGATACTTGCTACAGTAAGGAATTTATATTTTATAGGACTTGAGATATATACTATGAATTCAACATATGCATCTAAACACTGTCTCAATCGCAAAATAAAATAAATACTACTTACTCTTGTTCCCGGGCAAGTCGGCAAGTTTAGTCGCCTCTGCAAGACTCTCCATGGAACGTACGAGATGAGCGGGAGTAGCATTTCCATCTCCGCACTTCTCATCCACCACAGTAACTATACTGCCACAACTATTGCTGCGGATATGCCTTGAACGATGACTCTTGGTGTGCTTACGAGACAAAGAATTGCTGAAACAATATAACAAGATGAGAACACCAGTGACCTTGACAACAATGGTACTTGTGAGGACACACGATTTTCATTATTTTTGATACCCGACTCTTATTCCATGAGATACAGAACCATTCATTTTTAATTCAAAACACAGAACCACAACAACAAACAACCATTTATTTAAACAAAATAAAATTACCTCAACAATAGTTTATCCGTTCTGGTGTTGTCCCTGCTAGAACTGTGGTTGTGATCAGCCAATACCTTGATCTTGTCTAACAAGGTCTGGCATCTTAATAAGTTTCTTCTATATTCCTCACCGTAATTGAGTTGAGATACTAAAAACAAATTACAAACACATAATTATAAAATGAAACACAATTAAGACACAAATTTTCTATAGATAGACAAAATTTCTACATGTCCAGAATTTTCAGTGTGATTTATTTGTGATATGCATTTAAAAATGAATTTACTATATTCAATGACAGAGCTTTCTTCATCTGTTACCAGCCAAATATAATCAATTACCGTTATCCCTTTGAAACTAAATATACACACATCAAAATTAATTTATTGATAAGATTAAATAGATTACAATTGGTTTTCCTATTCATATAAAAGTTATTTCCTTGGGTGTTTTTAGTAAGTAGTAGCACCTATTCATTTCTTATCATTGTAAAACATTTAATACATAAAATCATATGAAATATACTAACACAATATGCACACAAGAGTCCTCATTCCGCATGAACGACATTGATTTAGAGTTTGGGTGACACATTTCATTTTAGAACTTTAATCCAGATCGTGCAGCTATCTTTGTGTGAAGAATGAACATTAGTTCTTCAACCTAACCTTTACAAACGTATAATTATTATCAGTTCAGACGCTTAAAATATAATATTTTTTTACTGTCTTACCAAATGAATGCACAGCTCCATAGTCGTCCAAAATTTTAGTCAAGGATAAGCCCGCGACTCTGGGGAAAAAGCATTCCTCCAAATATCGACATGACACAAGAAACTCGTCATAAGCTGACGTACAACCTTGCTCCTCCAAATAACCTAGAAACGAAAAACACAATATTCACACATCCAAACTAAGAGTATAATTAAAATTATAACCGAAAAATAAATATAAACAAAGGAAATATTTCCCGCCAAGCAAGAAAAAATGACGCCTCAATGAATGTAACGAACTTACCGAGCACAAGTCTCGCCACTTCAGACGGTTGAAAGGCCCCCATTTTTACTGAACAGATATTATAACATCTAAACGTCTATTTGGTAACGAATAATCACGAGTATTCAACACATTTCACAAAAATAAATAAAATATAATAACCACAGCACTAATTTCGACAGCATACTTCCGAACTCAACAACACAACAATATGATTAAATCATGATTAAATGTTGCCAACTTCAAACTACTGAAACCTGAAACTTATATTATGCATACATTTTTTGAATGTGCAATTTTTTGAGTACGCAATTTTTTGAAAAAATATTTTATAAATCAATGCCTACTATATTGTATAAATATACTTATTGCTGTTCTTACTATCCATTATATTTTTTCAAAATATACAAAGCAAGAGGTTACATTTACCTTCATGTTTGTGCTGTAAGTTTTTTGTAACTTTATAACTAACTTTTAGTTCCACAATATTAAAACTCAACAAGGTACCTAAGGATAATTTATTTCAGTAATTTTTTTTTTATAACTAAGAAAACTATTTTTGTGCTTTCTTATAACGTATAATAGTGATACTTTTTTTGTGGAAATAAATTCCAGGATGACTTCTACTTGTCTTGAACTTACCACTCAATTGTTAACACAAAAGTTTACACTTAATTTAGAAAATACACAGTATATTAACACATATCTCCAAATGGCAACTTGTTCTAACTGTGTCTTCAAACCTGAAAAAGTAAAAATAACATGATATTCTCTATCAATCTCTCCTTCGATCGAAATCCGATGACTTACCACTTTGATTTAAGGCCACACAGGCACTGAGAATTTTTAGCGGGTTGTACCCCCACTTCTCGTACTGAAGTAAATGCAGTGGGGTTTGTCCCACCATACATTTTGTACGACTTGACTAAGGCGAAATAGGAACAACCTAAGTGACAATATGAATTATAATAATAATAAACACTTCCATGCGCCCTATGAAATTGGTGATTTCTTCCAACTAACCGGTGTTTCCAGAAATGAATTTAAATAAATTTCTCCGTTGCTGGAGATCACACCCAGAAAAGTGTGTCCATCATATTTAACAATATTTTTACTTAAGTATAGCTTTACGTCTGGCAAATTAAACAGATTATGAGGGAATCTTGCAATTTTCAGAGGTACTTTCAGAATTATTTCTTATAGAGTGGATTTTCAAATATTATAATTCTGAAACCGTCAAGTTGTAGACTATACTATAATTTATCCGTCTTTAGTTTTAAGACGATGATTATTGCTTTATAATTTTACATGATTAATTTTCAACATGACTTTTACTATTTAGGTTTGTGTTTTGTATAAAGGTCAATTAAAATAGCAGAATGTAAATGAAAGTCTATGCATAAATACAAATAGTTTTATTAAGTATATGAAAGTAAAGTAAAGTAATTATTTATCATTAACATATGTAACTGTACAAGGAATTTTTCTGAAGTGGCCTCTGTAATGGATGAGCCAATAGTTTAGCAGCACATTCATGAATTTTTATTGCACTTCTGTTTACTTCAAACATATAAGAATATCCATTGTCTAAACTTTGTAATGCATCATAAATTTCCTCACATTTGTGTCCAGCACATTTATCTTGATGAGCATACAGAATATCTGTAGTAAAGTATGGATGATCTTTCAATAATTCGTAAGATGATGTTCCCGGTGCAAGCTTGGGAAGGCAATTGGAACGATTATAAAGTAAAATCAGTCTAACAATATTTGATGGAGGCACTAACTTATAATCTGCACACAATTCTGGTAATGTAACTTTTTCATTTATCATGTTGAACAATTTCGATAAATCAAACTCATCCACATTACATTCTTCGTGTTCAAAATCGTCTAAGGCGACTTTTATTTCAATAACACTTTTTGTAAAATTATGCACCCAAACTGGTTCAGATTCTTTAAGTATCGCCAGAGCAAACTCTGTATTATTATTTATAGAATGTTTTGAATGCAGAAAAAATTCAGTGATCCTTTTGAGCATATTCAAAGGAGTGAAAGATGTGCCATGGTCCAAGATAAAAGGTGAAGAGTCAACACTTTGACAAGTATCGATACATATTATAATTTTTTCAGGTACGTTTGCATTAGGAACTGTCCTTTTCGGTATATGGTTTAAAAAGTCTATGGCATTCCTAGCTTTGGCTGGAAAGTGATCAGATTTAACACTGCAATTTTCCCTGAAAACATAAAAACACATGAATTGTAAAAGAATTGACAAATTAAATGAATTACTCGGATTATTTTAATAAAATAAACCATACGTTTCACTGTCGATTACATCGTTTACTCCAACATTATGGTCATCCTTTGTATCTCTTTCTGGCAGCTCATCTTCATCACAACTATAACTTGGACTAAATTCTGTAGTCATTTTTATAAAGTTCACTCAATGTTGATGACTAATTTACTAATGTAATAAAATGTACCGTTAACATTTGGAAAAATATGTACAACTTGAGAGGTATTTGACTTATATACAATGCAAAGAAAGTTAAAATAAGTCAATTGTTTATACAAAAAATAAATCAACATGTAAAATTATGACACTAATGACATGCCAGGTTTAAGTAAAATGACATTTATACAATGTTACCATGTCACTAAATTCCAAAACTATAAAATACACTGATTTATTGAAAATGTCATAGGTACCTATATCATATTTGATTATAATTTGTGTATGGTGACTAAAAATAATTTTTCTTATTCAATAATGATGGTATTTTGGATAACCTAGCCTTCATACCATTTTTTTTAAATATTACCAACAAAAGTTTGGTAAAAATAGGTTGGTTAGGTTTGTTTATAGTTATAATTGCGACTGGCGTGAGCCAGTTGCATTATATATTAAAAAAAGTAACTAAAATATTAAAAAATTAACTCGATTGGTATTTTTACTAAACTTTTGTAGGTTATGTTTAAAAAAAATGGTGTGCTGGTATTTTTATGTTCATGGTGACCTTCATGCATGCGTGCATTATGCACATGTCGGTGTGATTTCTAATAATATAGACCAAATAACTTACATTTACTGACCAAACCAATCCTAGTAGTAAAAAAATGTATAATATAGTAAAAATATATAATATTCCCAATAACGAAAACACACCCATCGATGATATATGGGAAGAATTTAAGAAAAAGTTAAAAGGCACCGCAGAAGACGTATTGGGAACAGTGCAGCCACACAGAAGATCGGCCTGGTTTGACGAGGAATGTGAAATAGTAACCAGGCAGAAAAATGATGCCTATCTCCGAATGCAACAAAAAAACACCAGGAGTACAGAGGAGGACTACAAAGACAAAAGAAGGCAGGAAAAACGTTTACATAGAACAAAGAAGAAAGAATTAATCAAAAAACAATTCCAAGAGCTCGAATCATTGAGATCCCAGAATGAATGTAGAAAGTTCTACAGAGAGCTGTCAACCTACAAAGAAAATATTTCAAAGCAATAATCACAGCATGTAGAAGTAAAAACGGGGATATACTCAACGACATAGAGGATATTTTGAAGCGTTGGGTCGAGCATTTTGACGAATTCTAAATGATGAAAGACACGAAGAAATATAGGAGCCGGACCTTGCCTTGAATAGTGGTGATGATAATGAGCAGTTAGAACTAAAAAAAATTGGGAATCTGAAGAAATGCCGAAAGATTGGGAAACTGGCTTGATCTGTCCATTATATAAAAAGGGAGAAGCATTGAATAGTACCAACTATAGAGGCATCACGCTCTTAAGCACGGCATATAAGGTCTTCGTAGGAGTGCGACTCCTACCGTTCGTACCGTTCATCGGGCAATATCAAAGCGGATTTTGGGCGGGCAGATCAACTATTGATCAAATATTCACCCTTCTACAGATACTGGAAAAAACTCGTGAATTCAATGTCGAGACTCATCATCTATTCGTGGGTTTCAAGGTTGCCTATGATAGTGTAAACAGAGGAAAATTGTACGAAGCAATGTTGGATATAGGTATACCTCCAAAGCTCATACGCCTGGTTCGAGCAACAATGTCCAGCACCTACTGCCGCATAAAAATACAGTCAAGCACATCAGAACAATTTCGGAAATACAATGGATTAGACCAGGGCGACGCATTGGCGTGCTTGCTATTCAATATAGTGCTGGAAAAAGCCATAAGGGACTCAAATATAGAGAGAACCGGAACCATCTCTAGAAAGTCAAGTCAAGTACTGGCATATGCAGACGACATTGACATAATGTCTAGAACCCTGTCTTGTATGAAAGACAATTTCAACAGACTTGAGCGTGCGACAAACGATATTGGACTCAAGATCAATGCTTCTAAGACTAAATATATGTCAGCGAAGAAAGCTCTTCAAAATAATACTCCAACGAAAGAAAATGAGAAGATATTGGTGGGTGAACATTGGGTAGAATCGGTTGTATTCTTCACCTACCTGGGATTATTGATCACCTCGGACAATAACATTTGCATGGAAATTAAAGCGAGGCTTGCAGTGACCAATAGATGTTATTACCGACTACTCACAAGACTAGTCTCTTGAAATACTAAAGTCCTTATGTACAAAACTCTTCTCTGACCAGTCCTGACATACGGAGCAGAATGTTGGGGACTGACTAAAAAGGACGAAAAAATGTTATTGGTGTTCGAAAGGAAGATATTAAGGAAAATCTTTGGCCCAAATAACGATGGAGGGGCCTGGAGAATATGGTATAATCATGAGCTAGAGGCAATGTACAAAGAAACGAATGTATAGTCCAATTTATTAAAATTCAGCGCCTACGATGGCTTGGACATGTTTGCCGGATGGATGATGACCGTGTTCCTAAAAAGGTATTAGACACCTGTCTCGAAGGCAGAAGAAGTAGAGGCAGACCTAGGTTGAGATGGCTGGACGATGTGCTGTGTGATATGAAAGAAATGGACCTGATAAATTGGAGAAGACTGGCGGTCGACAGGGAGGGATACATCGACAATGACTTTTCATGGCCCGAAGCATGAAGAAATATTATGTCAGCAAATCTATTTTCTTTGCCCTACAACTTAGTAAATATACCTAATTAAATTAATAAAATTAAAAATCCTTTCGTTCCGTTGTAAAATAACTTGCAGATTCAATTCTTTTTCCGTTTCTTGACTTTGGCGATGTATGCTATTTAGATTATAATGAAGTGCATTTCAATAAACTTGAACGCCTTCAGAATATATTTATAATATGTAGGTATAATATTATTCTTTGGGTTGAAAAAAAATTTGATCATGTTATATCTTCTTTGTTGGCCCAAGATACGCCAGTGGCGCAAAATATACATGTGTCATTGTGTCATCATTGTACAATATTCTTAACCAAACTTGCCACAGTACCTACCATAAAAACAAAAGTGACTTATTTATCTCATCACCGACTTGACAACTTTCCTCTAGACACGTAGAGAAATAGCTTACTTTTTGAGTAAATTTTGTCTGTTTAATGTATAATCACAAAAAAAATATTCACATTTTAAAATAAATGTGAAACCGTGGTCTGACTATAATTGATATTGTCAAACGCCAGACAGAAAGGTTTTGTCAGAAATAAAATATAGAAATGAATAATATTGTGTGATAAATAAAATATTGAAATTAATAATACAGTGATCCGAAGAATCTGCGAAGCTGTGGAGATCGTAAGATGGGGGCGCCAAAGGGGAAGGTACAGGAATGAACATATCAGCCGCATGCCCGAAGATAGGATCCCAAAGATAGCCCGAGACAACGTACCGGAGGGGTCTCGACCACGAGGACGCCCACCAAGAAGATGGCGAGATAGTTGGCAGTCCACATCACAGGAGGCTGAAAATGCAGCATAAAACAGATCCTGAGCCTAATGAAAGAACAAGAAGAAGGAAGAAGAATAATATGGTCAGTAAATTAGAACGTTACAAACGATGAATGTAAAATTTGTAAGTCACAAGTTAAAATAAATAAATATAAGCACTAAAACCAAGACTAAAACACACAAAAATATCACAAAAAAATATTTTCACAATATTTTTTTTTGGTGGGCACATACAACTGTCTTTTCTCTTCGTGGCCATGCACGGACACATTCAATGCCAGAATGAACGTCGACGTTGGCTAATGGGGACAGTGACGTGACCTCTACTGTTCGCTTGGAGTTTAAAATTCGCCGCCAAATCACAAACATCAACATAAGCAAACTTAAACATCAGAAAAAATAGTATTTTTTGACAACAGTCACGTAGTGTCGATGTGAGCCGCGCTCAAAAAACACGTATCCGCGTTTATCGTGCCCAGAAGACCGTGTTAGGAGATATCGAAACCACGAGGACTTGCCTCGAGGTGCCGGGGATGGACGTCGCAGCACTAATCCAGCGAATAAGCTGCCGCGGTCCTGTGGAGTAGTAGCATCCGAAAGGGATCCAATGCCAATGCCGTGCTCATCAAACTGCATTGTCACTCTTGAGCCCTGCCACCCTAAAGACACCTGCCCAGCCGCTGTCGCTCCCGATACAGCCACTCGACCAGCATCTGCTGCTGTCTGTCTAGGGAAGGGGGAGCATTCTTAATTTTTTTTTGACAGACGCGACCTTTCCTTTTGCGTTTATTTTTTATACGACGCCAAATTAGCTTAGAAACCACCAATAACAAAAGGAAGAGATAATGTTGTATTAAACGGCAGAAAAATAAAAACTGACAGTTTAACCTCTAAAAATGTGACAATTTTGGCAGTTAAAAATAGATGCGCGTCGCGTCAGGACAGATGATGTTCACCGAACGGCCAAGGGATGCGTATCCGCATTCCTCATGCTCAGAGACATATCCGTCGGGCCCACTTAACAATGACAGGTGTGGACGTAACACCGGAAGTGCCTAAATGGATCTTCACAGCACCGTTCGGTGAGAAAGCCTTCCTGGGAGCGTGGCGGAAAGTGCTCCAAATGCTGTTGAGTCACGCTAGACCCTGGAACAACGGCCTGCATCTCCTTGAGATTAATCTCGCCGCCGTTTTGTTTCTGAGGCAGCCACTCAACCGGCACTGCTGGTGTCTGGGATCTGATCTGGAAGATGATTTCGCTTATAACCTGTCCTCTTCACCCATCGATGACGGTCCGTTCCGGCATCGATGGTGCATCAGCACGTACATGACCGTGAAGGAAAAACTATGTGTGACCAGAAAACGATATTATTTGTGATAATATTTCGGCTCTCCGTGTCTGGAACGTGGGTTCACCTCCGATAAGGCTTCTAGTTAGCCTACCTCCTTTGTATCTTAAGAGAGAGATGCACTGTCATCGCGTTACCGTATGATATAGGTGATGTTCTAAAAAATCGCGCAGGAGGAAATCGAGGGAGATCGCGATCCACTTCCACGCCGGCGACGCTATAGAGCCCATTGGCCCTGTTCACCACCGGACGCAGCCGCAACATCGGACAAACACAAATATCCACCATCCATCGGGTTCAACCACTGCCCCCGAGAATCCAACCACACACGTCAGGGCCTCCGATTGGTCTCGAAATCGGCCGCTAAGAACACTCCGTTTCAAGTCGGAGGGGCTTGTACCCCGACCCCTCGGTCCTCGTGTTGGCGTCCGAAGGTTCCGCGGGCTAACACCGGGGGCATCCGACGCAATCATCACCTGTCAGATTTGACGTCTAGTTGTCAACACAGGATGTCTGACCCGACGTCTGCGCCGGCGGTGTGCCCGAACCACACAACAACATTCGCCACAGTTGACGAGTAACTGCCGAGGGAGACTAGAGGCGTCCGTCCTGCTCTTCTCTAAGTACAGAATGACGAGGGCACAACAGCGTCGGCCGCCCACCCCCGCCTTTACTGCCTAGGCCCTTAGAGCCGCAACCTAGGCTTATATCCCGACGCATCGGTACTCGTGTTGGCGTCCGAAGGTTCCGCGGGCTAACACCGGGGGCATCCGACGCAATCATCACCTGTCAGATTTGACGTCTAGTTGTCAACACAGGATGTCTGACCCGACGTCTGCGCCGGCGGTGTGCCCGAACCACACAACAACATTCGCCACAGTTGACGAGTCACTGCCGAGCGAGACTAAAGGCGTTCGTCCTGCTCTTCTCTAAGTACAGAATTGACGAGGGCACAACAGCGTCGGCCGCCCACCCCCGCCTTTACTGCCTAGGCCCTTAGAGCCGCAACCTAGGCAACCTAGGCGCAGTAGGAAAATATGAAATCTTTAAAAAAGAAAACGCCGGCCACCACAAAGACCTGCCAGCCTGTCGGAGTGGCTGAGCCCCGTAGAAATTACAGCCACCATGCGGAAGGCAGTGACATGCCTGGAGATAGAATGTTACTTTACTCTGGGGCTGCACTTTCTGGTCGGCGTTTTTTCGTGTGTTTGACAGTTCTGTAGTTATACGCCACGTGTTTTGTACTCTATTTGGTTGATGAGCCCTCTCTCCGACCACGAGGAAACATCAAAGCCAGTGTGAGGAAGAAAAGGAGACAAATGATGGTGACACTATGAAATTCTTTTAGTACGGTGCATTTATTCAACATATCAGTATAGTTGGTCCAAGGCAATTAAATAAATAAAAAAAATAAAAAAACATAACAACAACAGAGTACAAATAACAAAACAAAACGAAGAACAACACAACTCTCAAACACAACCGAGCACGAAGAGACTCCGACCAGAAGGTGCAGCCCCAGGGTACACCGACATCCTCTCTCCAGGCATGTCACTGTCTTCCACGTGGTGGCTGAAAGTCCGGCGGGGCCCAGCCTCTGCGTCAGGCTGGCAGGTCCTTCTCGTATTCGGCATAGTTTCCTCTTCTCTGCAAGGCAGTCACCCATGGCCCTGCCTCCACGTCTCTGCCCTGTTGATGCCCTCATCTTGGCTCCGTAGCACCGGCAGCGTCCATGCGCGTGACGTGTCCTGTCAAGCAGACCTCCTGCGCCGTCGAAAATATGGCCGCCATCGGGAGCACGTGTCGACCGATGACGGCGTCACACCAAACCGTCCGTCTCCCACCAGAGTTGAACGCCAAGAGAGCGCGTGCTATAGCGCGTGCTAGCTGCTAGCTGTAAGTTTCGTTGCTCGCCCGAGCGCTAGTATCTTTCCAGGAATGTTGCCGTGGAAAAAAAAATAAAAATATTGTTTTTCGGCAAAATTTATTCTCGGGCATAACATGTTGTTTAATGTGTTTTTTTATATTTATTTTTTTGCCATATCTTTTGAATAAAACGCCGTACTAAAATAAAATTCACCATCTTAATTTGTTTTCCTTTCTTCCTCCACATTGGCTTAGATTTTTCTTTATGGAAGGCGAGTTTCATCAATATTAAAAAAATAATTAAACTAGGTAGGTTCTTGTTCCAACTTAACCATATCCGCTTTATTTTATTAGTTTTTGAACATTCATTATCTTTGGACTGTCAACTCTGTCAAGTTTGTCCTATCTTTTCTTTTGGTAGGTTACATAAATTTTCTATTTTTCATTTGTAATCCTAAAATGTTGGGAGCTACCTCTAGAGTCGGTCTCTTGGCCTCAAAATCCATCGAAAAAGTCCTCAACGAGACTGGTAAAGTTATTTCGTGCGCTTCAGTGAATAAACGTAATTATGCGGCTAAAGCGGCTGCCAAAGGCGGTTCCGGAAAGGTGGTCGCCGTAATCGGAGCCGTGGTCGATGTCCAGTTCGAGGATAATCTTCCACCGATTCTAAATGCCCTGGAGGTAGCAGATCGTAAGCCTCGTTTGGTGCTGGAAGTAGCCCAACATCTGGGTGAGAACACAGTTCGTACCATCGCCATGGACGGCACAGAAGGTCTCGTAAGAGGCCAAGCCGTCAGCGACTCCGGCTATCCCATCCGAATTCCCGTCGGGGCAGAGACCTTGGGACGTATCATAAACGTGATTGGAGAGCCAATCGATGAACGCGGCCCAATCCCCACTGACAAGACTGCCGCCATCCACGCGGAGGCTCCTGAGTTCGTCGAGATGTCTGTGCAGCAAGAAATTCTCGTCACCGGCATCAAAGTGGTGGATTTGCTAGCTCCGTACGCCAAAGGAGGTAAGATTGGATTGTTCGGTGGAGCCGGTGTAGGTAAAACAGTACTCATCATGGAGTTGATCAACAACGTAGCCAAGGCTCATGGTGGATATTCCGTGTTTGCTGGAGTGGGTGAGAGAACTCGCGAAGGCAACGATCTTTACCATGAGATGATCGAGTCTGGTGTCATCTCCCTGAAGGACAAGACCTCCAAAGTAGCTCTGGTGTACGGTCAGATGAACGAGCCCCCAGGTGCCCGCGCTCGTGTCGCTCTCACTGGTCTCACCGTAGCTGAATACTTCCGCGATCAAGAAGGACAGGATGTGCTTCTGTTCATTGACAACATTTTCCGTTTCACACAAGCCGGTTCCGAAGTATCTGCTCTTTTGGGTCGTATTCCCTCCGCTGTGGGCTACCAACCCACCCTGGCTACTGACATGGGTACCATGCAGGAGCGTATTACTACCACCAAGAAAGGTTCCATTACCTCAGTGCAGGCTATCTATGTACCAGCCGATGACTTGACAGATCCCGCTCCTGCCACCACTTTCGCTCACTTGGACGCTACCACCGTCTTGTCCAGAGCCATCGCAGAGTTGGGTATCTACCCAGCTGTGGATCCTCTGGATTCCACCTCTCGTATTATGGATCCCAACATCATCGGAGCTGAGCACTACAACGTGGCTCGTGGCGTTCAGAAAATCCTCCAGGACTACAAGTCCCTTCAGGATATCATCGCCATCCTGGGTATGGACGAGTTGTCAGAGGAGGATAAGTTGACCGTAGCTCGCGCTCGCAAGATCCAGCGTTTCCTCAGCCAACCCTTCCAGGTAGCCGAAGTGTTCACAGGTCATGCTGGCAAGCTGGTACCTTTGGAAGAGACCATCAAAGGCTTCACCAAGATCCTCCAGGGTGACTATGATCACTTACCCGAGGTAGCTTTCTACATGGTAGGACCCATCGAGGAAGTAATTGCCAAGGCTGAGACCCTGGCACAGTCTACCTAAACGCCTATATAAGTATCTAATATCTCTAGTGGTGAATAATAATATCAAAACATTTGAAAGTTTATGTACATCAAAGAGTTGGAGTAGAATTTCCTATTATTTAGGAAAAAACATGTATGACCATTTTTGTTAATAAATTCTGTTAAATCTTATTTAATTTTTTTATTAATTCTGCTAATAGACATAAATCATTATAATACCTCAACTACATGCATTAATTTCTTAGAGATACAATTATATAAATATGTTTAAATAGTTGACACTCCAGCAATTATACCAGCATCAAATACATGTTTCAGATCTGAGAGAAATTACTACAGGAAAATGGACAAATAGGGTTGTGATATTATCACTGAAGAAACATTTTATGATTACAAGACTCGAAATATTTCTATACTTCATAAACTACTAAATCTAGAAAAGACTAATTTGGTTGAGATAGTTCTAATTCTTTTCAATTTATACATTTCACTATTTATTATGTAGTCCAAAATATTTGTCTTTGTGTTCAATTCCTAAATAAATTTAATAGATGGTGACCTAATTGTCACATTACTCTTGGTTATGTGTTACATAATTAACTTTGAAATTTTAAAATTAAATAAATACTCGTGTTTTATCCAAGAAAAAGTTTAATATGAAATTAATAAAATACTAGTGTTAAATTGTGGTTGACTCAATTTATATTTTATAACAATTATTCTTTTCTTACATATTATATTTTAAATAAGTTATGAAAAATAGCCAAACTTTTACAGTGTTATTTATAAAAATAAATTTGGTTCAATTGAACCCGGTTCAAAGTTTTATTCTGAAATTCAAATATTCTTATACAAGAATTATTTATTTTTATATGAGAATATTTGAATTTCAGAATAAGACTTTGAACCGGGTTCAATTGAACCAAATTTATTTTTATAAATAACACTGTTAAAGTATAGTAATTTCAAGTAATTTCTTCCTCAGATGATGAAAACAACTCAGTGTTTTTGTGTTTCATGTTTACCTTAAACTTCAAATATTCTTTCTTGTGTGTAATCCTTTCTTCGTTTTTTGACAATTTATTCGTCCTCTGGTGATGTAACATTCCGTTCCTTATTGAGTTATTCAAGTCTATTATACTTAGACTAGGCGGAGGTGAAGCATTCCTTCTGAGGAGATTGAATTTGGTACCTGATGCTTTGTCTTCTTGATACATCAGTCTTTGAAAAGCACTCGCCCTCTTGGCATAAACTTTTGATTGAACCGCTGGATATTCGTAAAATGGAGATTGATTTGCTCCTTTACCTTGAAAAGCCTCACCAATAGGTTCTGGACGTATAATAGATGGACTGAAAGTTCTCGGTTCCAGATAGAAATGTTGTTTAGTTGGAGTTGGAGGTGGTTTAGTTAGACGACGAGTTTTGATTTTGCATTTTCTTCTGTGTTTATTTTTTTTGTTTCGTTTTTTGTCAATACTTTTAGTCGGAGGCAATATTGCATTTATCTGTTTATAATATTCATATAATGCTTTTCCTAAATTTCGACCCAATCTTATATCTGATTTGCTTGGTTAAGAATTTAAATTTATAAAATACGATAGAAGTTACATTCTCGGTTGGAAATTTAGTAGGAACACTTGGATGTCTTTATGTATGCAAAAATATATGGTGTAATTGAATCCATAGATTACTAGTACTGACTGAGGATATGATATGATACAATTTAAATTTTACTATATGCTCTGTGGTTTGAATTCACTTGTAACTAGGAGGACTTGATATTATTTATTATCATTAAAAATATATGATTAAAAGTAAGTAGGTAATTATATAAAATTATTTATAAAAATATGTTATTTTTATGAATGTTTTTACAATGACATACAAAAAAACACCTTTGATGGGCACATATAATTTTTTAAAGTCTTTGTTGAAGATAAAAACTCCAGGTGATCAGGAAATACTAAAAATCCCCAACATACTTATTCACTAAAACAATTTTCATTCATTTACAATCTGATATTGGAATATTAAATAATATTTCATATTATGTCAATATCTTATAAAGGATACAAGCCTCCTCATTGTAGTGTATGTAATGCAAAGAATTTGGTAAATGATAACCACCAAGTGATACTTGGAGCGTAAAAGCATTAACATTGTTTCCTAGATGCGTACAAAAATATCGACGAGCTGTTCCCATTTTATTGGAATCTGCGTTGAAAAAGACATTTTCAGTGCAATATCCTTCAGCCTTAGTTGCAAATATTTTTGGAAATACAACATGTCTTTCATACCTAGAATAATTTATTATTTTCAACAATAAATTTTTTTATTTAAATAGAATTTTTTTGGTGGAATTTTAGAATAAATAACACGTGTCATACCGATAAACATCTTCATATGCATTTCCATATATAAAGCATCCTTTGAAGCTAGTGTGAGCGTGTATATCGATGATAAAATCTATTTGGTATTGGTCCTAAAATATATGCAATTCATTGTTATTTTTTAATTTTCGATATAATATTATTATCGCCAAACATCTAGAAAAATTATGTGGGTGCGCACAAGACAAATGGGTTTTTGGTTGGTTGGTTTGGTCACGTATATGCACAAACCGTCTCCCTCCAGTCTAAAAATTTCTAGATGTTTGAAGATAACTATTATATTTTGTAGCAGTATAAAAGATATTTTGTAAGCAGTATAATATATGATTAATAACTCAATATTACAGTGTTTTTCGATAATATGAGCATTTTAAACGTTTAACTTTATTGTAGTAGTGAAAAGTACAGTAACTGTACTTTAC
The DNA here is from genome assembly GCA_963576475.1 of Molanna angustata. NCBI lineage: Eukaryota > Metazoa > Arthropoda > Insecta > Trichoptera > Molannidae > Molanna > Molanna angustata. Next base: position 10,703,776 of record OY754973.1, read on the forward strand.
CCATATTGTGCTTAGCCTTAAACCTAGTTTCATAAAAAAATAATTTGTGTTATAAAAATAATATGAGGATTTTTAAGATGGGTTCACCTTGTTGGACTGAATATTTTTTTTAGATTTTGAAGGTGAATAAACAAATGCTATGAATTTTATATCAGGACGAATATTCTATTTATAGGTAGGTACTCATTAAATTGATGATTTATTATAAGAAATGCTTTACCTTTTTAAATTCAATTTCATCGATCATGTCATTGACGGCTTTGAGTGTTGGATGAGCCCATTGTGATATCATATGCCATGATCTGTTAAGGTCAAATCCCATTAATGTTGATCTTTGGTTGCCAAGATGAACTCCGTCAGGATTCAACATTGGTATTATTTTAAAGGTTACATTTTTACGTAAAATTTGAGCCACAGAATGTGAACTTATTAAAAAGTCCATTAAACCTGTAAATTTTATGAAAAAATTTAAATCAAGAAATAAAATTGTCTAATGGTTCCATTTTTTATCAATGTGATAAATAATAGTAACTACTTAAAATTTTTACCTTCACAAACAAATGATGAAGGAGGTTCACCCCCATGAGATCTTGCAATAATAATTACCACTCTACGCTTTTCTCTTTTATTTTTATTATTAGATTCTCCTGGATCATATGTTTCATCTCCGATTGTTAAAAGATCAATCTTCCTTTTTTGCTAGATCATCAAAGTATATATTAATATATGCATAGTATAATATAGACATATGAATGCACAAAAGTGTATTTTAATAAGAAGCAATTTAAATATGTATAATAACAAATTAAAAAGCTGCAAAGCCACAGTCTATTTATTTTAAAATAATCTTTTTCATTTTTTGAAAGTCCCTTGTTAGAATTTGACTATTATGAAAATTAAAAATACACAACAGTTAGTGAATATTATGATAGCAAGACTAGTGTCAGTGTAGTCCAACTGTCGATTTGTTCAAAAGAATTTATTTCTCTTAACATATCAACAAAATATCAAGCTAAGATAGGCAAAGTTTGTATGCAGGGTTTATATTTTTCACGGTTTTTCCAATGTTGAAGTCAAAAAACACCAACTTAGAGGCTTCGTAGCATATATATTATATTTATATATGGATTTACTCAGAATTTGGAGTAGAACATTTAGTGTGTCTGTGTGTGTGTCCCTTATAACTTTTGACTCCCTCAATTCATAAAGCCCATAATTTCAGAATATATAGATAGTTATAGGCCTGCAAAAGTTTTATACTAAGTAAGAATTTTGAATTTTTGTTTCAATCAGGGGTTATCAACTGTTGAATTTTTACTTTATTTTTCCATATATCTCAGAAACCATAAAAGCTAGAACGTTGAAAATTTGTATAAATATAGACAAATACAAAATCTCAAATTTATACTCTCCAAAAAAATTCCAGAGTTTCTCAATCATTTTTTTTTTATAATAATTTTATGTGTTTAACTGCCTATATTTCGCAAGTTTTTAAAAATATTAAAATATGTGAAACACCCCAACTAGAAAATTTTATGTTCTATTAAAATATGAACATTGTAGTAGTACATCTCAACTTTTTTTATCAATTTTTATAAAAATTGAATTTAGTGACGATATCGTTAAATACAATTTGTAAGGCAGTATACACTACACAATATCTCACTCAATAGTTTGATACCTATTTAATCTCCAAACATACATACATACCACCATGATGTTTTCATATTCTGGATAGGAAAAACAGAGTGACCTCCATACTATCCTATCCTGACATATATACCTACATGTTTTATATAGAAAACAAAATATCTTAAAATATTAAGATATTTTGTTTAAGTTTGTACGTATACTTCAACTATACACAACTATACATACTATCGCCATCGACAGTTGGATCTCATGTGTTACATGCAACTAGTATATAGGAAACAAAATATCTTAAAATATTTATTAATTTATGTTGAAGTTTGGTACGTATTCTTCAATTATACATACTATCGCCATCGACATTTGGATACTTACAATACTTTTACCAATGACCTCTCTCCGAACGCTTCCATGTAAATGTTTGGCTTTGCGAGACCAAGCATCTAAATGTGCTTGTAATCTTGAATAACTGTATGGAATAGCCAACGCAAATTGATAAACATCTTCTTCTTTATCAAAAGCAAATGCAAAACTCAAAACATGACGAAAACGATGGTAGATAGAACGATGGTAATATACATTGCGACGAATAATATGTTGCCTAAAAAAATAATTGAAAATCTACAATTTTATTATATCATAATAATTTAATTTAAAATAAATTTTACATTAAAACATGTTCTGATTAATTGTGATATTTGTACTTATAATTATTAAAAAAAAAATCCAAAACTACTCATGTATTTTTTTTTTCTGTAAGTTTCAACTCAACTTGTTGATTTTTTTGTTTTTTAAAAAACATACTAATTAATACAAATAAAATTAACTTACCATTTTGGTCTGGAACTAGACTTTACAATTGGTGTCATATCAGTGTGGTATAAATTTCTGCTTTTTCCAAAATTTACAATATTGAAAATGACCCTCTGTAAATTATGCATTATTAAAATCATAATATGATATATTATATTATATTATATTATATTATATTATATTATATTATATTATATTATATTATATTATATTATATTATATTATATTATATTATATTATATTATATTATATTATATTATATTATATTATATTATATTATATTATATTATATTATATTATATTATATTATATTATATTATATTATATTATATTATATTATATTATATTATATTATATTATATTATATTATATTATATTATATTATATTATATTATATTATATTATATTATATTATATTATATTATATTATATTATATTATATTATATTATATTATATTATATTATATTATATTATATTATATTATATTATATTATATTATATTATATTATATTATATTATATTATATTATATTATATTATATTATATTATATTATATTATATTATATTATATTATATTATATTATATTATATTATATTATATTATATTATATTATATTATATTATATTATATTATATTATATTATATTATATTATATTATATTATATTATATTATATTATATTATATTATATTATATTATATTATATTATATTATATTATATTATATTATATTATATTATATTATATTATATTATATTATATTATATTATATTATATTATATTATATTATATTATATTATATTATATTATATTATATTATATTATATTATATTATATTATATTATATTATATTATATTATATTATATTATATTATATTATATTATATTATATTATATTATATTATATTATATTATATTATATTATATTATATTATATTATATTATATTATATTATATTATATTATATTATATTATATTATATTATATTATATTATATTATATTATATTATATTATATTATATTATATTATATTATATTATATTATATTATATTATATTATATTATATTATATTATATTATATTATATTATATTATATTATATTATATTATATTATATTATATTATATTATATTATATTATATTATATTATATTATATTATATTATATTATATTATATTATATTATATTATATTATATTATATTATATTATATTATATTATATTATATTATATTATATTATATTATATTATATTATATTATATTATATTATATTATATTATATTATATTATATTATATTATATTATATTATATTATATTATATTATATTATATTATATTATATTCGTATCGTATCGTATCGTATCGTATCGTATCGTATCGTATCGTATCATATCGTATCATTGTATTGTATTTTATTGTATTGTATTGTATTGTATTAAATTGATTCATTCTCAAAAATAATCAACAACCTAATATAAATATGCTCATAAATAGAAAAAACTGATAAAACCTACCTACAACCTATTAATCCTAATTTACCCTAAACTTTTATAGTACCTAATAGTTATTGTACCTACCTAGAACTTAAAAACAAGTTAAAGTTGCATAATTCCAGGAGTTTATTTTTTACTTTATGTTTGTTGAATTTCGCGGACATTTTTTATATCATCGTTGCAGTCGTTGTTTGGATTCTGGTCATTGTTAAATTAAAATCTTTTTCCATTTCAGAACTTGATTCAATATTGTACATTAATCAAATCTGTCCTGAGAAGAATCTGCAGAGCTTTTACTTGAAATTACAAATTATGAAATTATGCATATTAGATACCATAGGAAACGAGGATATTTAACTCTGTCCTTCCTTCGTTTTAACACTGGATTCTAAAGTATTCAACTCGTGTTTCTTGTTTCGGTATGAAATAAAATGGTTGTAAATTATTTTCATCATCATCAGCTTGGCCTTCTCAAGGAATGTCTCCATTGCACCCTGATGTCTGTGGCTTTGTCTCTCAACTCCATTCGTAGAAATTACGTTACCATCGAGTATCCAACTTATTCAACTATCATTATTTCGTTTCTTTAATGAAGTCAATATTTTTAATGTCCTCAAGAAAAAGATTTAGCAAAATAAATAGTAAAAATCTTTAGCTAAACCTGTCATACCTGATTTTGTTTTTAAATACACATTGCATTAAAAGTGCACAGTGACGGGCTTATTGCCATATGACAATATCTTCCAACCAACCATATACCTACCAATTTATGTGAGTAAACTATATATTGAAACATATAAAATAAAAAAAAAAACAATAAAAAACGGAAGCGGTGAGAAGAGGGGAAAAGGATATGATAAGGAGACAAATTTTAATGTCTTTTTTAATACATTTCATCAGCACAGAATAAATGTATGGATATACATTATATTCTGGGAATCCTATAATATGTAATTTCCGGTTAATAAATTGGTCATTTTCGTCGTGGAGTGGAGCGATTTGCGCATATACCAACCAAGTAAAAAACACAAATTTGCGCTCTGCGCATCTCACGTGACGTACTCAAGAAGTTTGCCGCTAATTATACCATACCTTGTTTGATAGTTACCTGATCTTGTTTAACATTATCAACAATAAAGTTGAACCACATTCTCAGTTTAGGGCTACATGTGTCTGGTCTGATAAATATATCATATTCAAAGTCTGACACCAGATCCACTCGTCCCAAGTTTCCTGTCTCGAAGGCGGCGTCAAAGCAAAGATGTCCTTTCTTGGCCTTACCACTGTGACCAGGAGGTCGCATCACCATACGATTCAAGTTACCGAGACCTCCTTCTCCATCACTATCTTCACTGTCTACAAATATAAATGAACATTATTAAAAATAAGCTCCTTTTTACTAATGTAACTATCGAATTTTCGTGGGTGAGTCTCAGGAGACCAGTTTTTCATTGTATTGTCAATAAGGATTTGTCAGATTATTAATATCATGACTCCAAATCTGGCTCGGATCAAAATTTTTCAGCACCTGCCGCATTAAATAATATGTAAATAAACACGCACCCAATAACAAGTTGCCACATTCTGGAGACTTACGATATTAATCGTCTCACAGATCCAGACTGAAAACACAATATGAAACTGTGACTCCTGGAATCGAACCCGGGATCTTTGGATCAGCAGTCAGATACAAATTGAGCCACGAAGGCCGACAAAAATTAAATTTGAAATTAGTCATGAATAATATTTATAAATATGTATGTCGTAAATTATAAAACTTCACTTAAGCAGAATAAAAATGTCTATCTACTTATATAAATAAGTCTATCTACTTCAACTTTGTGAAAATCCATTATTTATTATAAATTGTGCATTTTATTTCAAAATTTTACTGAACCCAATATAACAGTAACTACCTAGATACTGTAAAACGAATTCACAAATATATTTATAAAATTATCTTTTTTCTTATTTATTTATGTATTTCTGTCAATTTGAATGTGAACAATTTCGTGTTATTAGGATATTTCATTTTTGTTGTTCGCGTGTACAAGTTATATGTCCAAGTTGTCCAAGAAGCAATTTACAAAAATACTTATAAGCATAATATGTACATTGAATGCTGCCAAGTTTTTTAATAAGATTTTTCTTGTAGTTAATGTATTGGGAAAAAAGCTAGAATATTTAAATAATTAACTACACCAAATAAAAACAAACAAAACTTGGATACATTAAGGTAATATGATGAGTTTTGGACACAACAAATTTAATGATTACCTATATTTGCAACCGCGTTTCGCCACTAATTATTACATTAGTAAGTATAATAAATTTCAAGTACCTACCTATATTTTTGATCTATTTTGAATCATTCATAATATATAAATAGAAAAAATAGATTTTCTCATTTAATTTGATACAAAGTATACCTAATGGTGTCACTACTGTTTTATACACGTACTTAAATCATTTTAATTTTCAAAATCATTTAAATATATTTACCGTCCAAATTTCTTTCATACATGCTGGTATGTTTGAGAGGATCTCTTCCATTCTGCATTTTTATTTTATTTATAATCAGTTTTACGTTCGTCGACGGTAAAAAGTAAGTTTTTTGATATTATAATATATCTTATAAAAGTAGATTGTAACAAATATCGTTGGTTGATTGATTGAGCAATTCGTTTAAACAGCACGTAGGTATCTCTCACATGTAAAATATGTGAAGACTGCCACTTTACTACACATTTCATGTGGGAGGTACTATTACCAAACTATAACAGTTGAAACTAACTTTCAGCTTGTTTTGAAAACAACATACTATTAACCTGAATAGCTGAAGTGGATATCTGATCAAAACACAATACATATAAGATTAATATCTCTATCGAGATATTTCATTTGAAATTCCTCTACACAATCCAAACTATACTATAATTATAGTAATTGCATATTTTAATTCCTTTCACAAACCTGTGTTCTTTTAATTACAATATTATAATATCAATTCATTTTTATTCACTAATTAGCCTCCTACACAATCTACATGTGTGAATTTATTTTACTATCATAGTCACAATATACTTAAACGAAAACGCTTTCTTTTTTTAACAGATATTTAATTATCTCAATAGAGACGAAGTTGGAATATTTACTGTAGGAGAACCGGGAAATCAAGGCACCTACAGGGCTTACGACCTGTCATCGGCTGGTTTACGTGATCACTTTATACACTTGCGCAACGTTCACCAATTATACCTTTTAATGAGATCCCTATCAATTCAATTTTTGAAAGTTCCATATATTGCAATACTGAAATTCCTTTCGCTTGAAAATAAGGATTTTTACTACAGCCATCTATGTGTGAAATTATGAACAACATTCTTATTATTTTTTATTTATTTTTGTTGTAACGCCTATTCTTTTGAGAGAATTGTTTTTTTTGTAAATAATGAGAGCAACAATTCTTATACCTGAGGTGACAAATGCATTTTTCGCATAGAAGTCACCCCTGAATTGCGCCAGACTTATAAGGTCATTTTTGTCTTATTTACCTACTTGTACCAATGTGTAAGTAATCGAATATTTTTATTTTTGCATATGCGCAAACATTGGATTTTTTTCCCTGTCGGGAGTCAAAGGTATTTTTAATATCTGTTAAAAAATATCTTTAACTCCCGACAGGGAAAAAATCCTATGTTTGCGCATATGCAATAATAAAATTATTCGAAAAGGCTTTCGTAGTTTTATGATTATATTTCGACTATTGTTAATTTTGAATCGTTCAAATATCTAGTGTTTTATTTTCTCATTTTATACAACAGTCAATTTTGCAAGTTTATGTATTAATTTGAAAATAATGTATCTATAGTAAATCATAATCTCGTGGTCACGCTTGATTTTATTTTTAATTTGGCAGAATTCTGTCGAATAATCTGAATATTATAAGATTTAACAAAATAATACATGTACAAAAATCATTTATTTAAAAATTAAATTAATAATTTAAAAAATTAATTTTAAATGAATTTAAAGTCACAAAATTACATATTTTATACGGAAGAAATGCCTTTATGCAAATATGTAAAGAATATTTTGTCATTAAAATGTACCCCTTAAGATAATATTAGTACAGGACCTCGCACAAGTGGAATGATTAAAATCAAAAAAAAAAATACATCAATCGGCCAAAATCATTATTCATACTATGGGATAAAGTGGTAAGTTCAATGATTTACCAGTACAGTTTAAAAAATAAGCAGAAAACAATTTTAATAAATACTTGGTAGAATTAAAATAATATCTAAAGTAACATTTGAATTTTCGTTTTGTTTTATTTTAATCGTTAGGATTTGTGATTATTTTATGTTTTTATATATATTTTGCTTGGATTGTCAAGTTTTTGCTTACTTTTTAGTTTATATCAATGTAAATGTTCCTTTATATGATGCCTAGGTTAAGATTTGTGTAGTTTTAGTTAGTTTGTATGTTTTTGTGAAATGTGACTCACTTCAAAACACGAGATAATTCTTTTTTTGAAGTTGAGTCATTCATAAATATGTAATCATTGTACAATCTGTAAATATTGTGTATTTTGTATCCTTTTCTATAAATAAATAAATATGTAGACAAAACATACAAAGACAGAGTGGACAAATATTATGTTGTCTTGAAACTATTTGAGTTATGGATAAAGAAATAAGACGACTTAACAAACAAAATGATGTGGTCTAATCTAAAAAATGAACAAAAATTGTAATGTAATGCCGAAATAAAATATATAAAAACAAGATAGTAAAACAAAATTTGAGGACACCCTTTTTAAAGTTTTCTTCGCGTTGGAATGAAGAACAAGTGAAGTTAAAGATAACTGTAATCGATCTAATATCGATATAAATAACGCCTGATATTATGCAACATGTATAGCACATTTTTAACGTGCGTCGTCATCGGAAATACCTACATAAATATTTATATTTCCGAGCTCTAACTGGTCGGGAAGCTTGTTAAAAATCGTAGCAAAATTCCAGTACAGACAGACATGTGAAGTTAATTTAAAATATGTAAAAAAATACGGAGGTCTCTTTTCTTTGGTTGTGAAATTTGGACATAACTTGATGTCGATACAAATTTAAGCGATATGCATCGTATCGGGCGTTTACTAAAAAGAGACTAAATCATCGCACCGAGTCATTTGTTGAAGTGTATTTTCGATTTATGTATTTTTATTAGCAAGCACAGTCGACTACTTTATTGAAATATCGAGAAACGAAAAGCTTTTGAAACAAAACGAAGCCGGGAAAATTTACACGATTTCATCACGATAATCGGAATTGGTTTTGTGGCAAAAAATAAAACTTTTGTTGTTGATCACAAAATACATTTGTTTCTATTTTGGCATTCATTCTCACGTGAGTAATAATATGTTATATACATACATATGTCTTGTATATGAAACCAGAATCAATTATTTAAAAACCAGCAAATTAATTACCAATTATTTATTCCAATTTTCAATCGGTTGGAAGAATCTGGATACGGAGGGGACAAGATAAAAACGAGTAGAAGCTGATGGAAGACACCTACCTGCATCCATCAGTGGAGATGAAAAGACCAAGGAAGAAAAAAAATGAAGATGTTCGATTGTCCACAATGTTTTGTTGCGTTTGTTTCACTGACTTGATTTTAGTTATTTCCTAGTAAAGGCAGATTTTTTACTGTTTAAGGATACCACAACAGGTAACAATGATACTACATAGTGAAGTATGAGTACTGGTGACTTTCACAGATAACAGTCTTCAAAATATGGAAAATCGCTATTTTTACACATCCGTGTGAAGCGTTATAGTATAAAGCGTGATTTTTTTTTATATTTACTACCGAAGACTATCAGAAATCTTACGCATTAACAAACATTTCGGTTGGTGGAAACCCCACAACCTATGAAGTTAAATTGCAAGTCATTGTTTCATATATATAGGTACTTTTACAAATTCATCTATCATTTTTCATAGTTGCATTAGGAGTAAAATAATGAATTTTTATTAAAAATAAAATTGTTAATACTATTGCCGACCTCTGAATGCGAATTTATGTTTGCATTTAATCCACTTTCAAAGAGAAGTTGATTTGCATGCACAATCCAACCGCAGATATATGCGTTCAACATGCACAATGCACACACATATCATATCGTATCATTAGGTATACCGTCAATAAACTTATATTAAATAAAACATTTGATTATCAAAGCTTGTCTTCTACGTGTGTATAATAGTCATATCTGCATGAAATAACTATTTGATTATCAAAGCTTGTCTTCTACGTGTGTATAATAGTCATATCTGCATGAAATAACTATTTGATTATCAAAGCTTGTCTTCTACGTGTGTATAATAGTCATATCTGCATGAAATAAAAGTATTTGATGTTCTCAATTTCATTAAGTGTAAAAGTAATTAACTCTGTCAACAAATTCGTATGCAACGGCTAAAGTAAGTATTTCTCATTTATTTAGTTATTTGACAATGTTGGTAATTGTAAGCAAAAACTAACAAAAAAGGAACCATTTTTATTGTATTTTAATGCATAAATTGTTATATCTAAAATGTGAGTGTTCTTTGAACTGTTTTTTCAATAGTATTTTATGACCCTATTTTTTTAAAATAACGCGCTGTTTATTTTTTGGATGATGTGCTCTCATTGAGCACAGAAATCGTAAACAAATAAAATCTTTATTTTATTTTTTCATTTATTTTTCTGGCGAGTGATAAATTGATAAAAAATATTTATATTACAGCCAGATTCATAAAAATAAATAATATGAAAATGTGTCTTAAATTTTCAACGATCCTATCCTATTATATAACATTTAAATAAGATTCTACTCGATTATTTTTTGAAAAAGTAAGTTAAAACATTATATTATTACAACTCATAAATTCCCTGAAAAGTATCCCAATAGCTATAATTTATGATATCAGCTGATTCGAACTTGAGTTACTGCGGATTGCACAAAATTCTTAAAATTTCTTATATACGAGATTGAATTAAGCTATATATAATTTAAGTTTGACAAACTTTTGCGTGAAATCAGTGAGATCAATAATTATTGCAATGAACATATGAATTTATAGATATCTAATATAATACCTATACACTTACTGAAAAGCCGCAGACATGAAGATGCAGATGCGTGTCTAAGTTCATTACATAAAATTAAAATGGTTTATACACCCACGTGAGTAATCGCAATTTAAGCGAAAGGACCATTTAATTACGACCAATTTGTTAACACGGGAATTATTATATAAAAGCCATATAATTATTAGTGAACGTTGCGCAAGCACACATAGTGTTCACTAACTTCCCTTTTTCCATGATAACATTTCTTCCACGTTTCTGTTTATAATATGTATCCATAAACCATACAGTACACATTGACATAATATTAAATATGTATTTTTCTTTGCCTTTTAATACATTGAAACCATTTTTGTTTTCAGTAACTTTGTCATAATTTATCCTTTTAAGCTGGTAAATTTTTTATTTTATTTTTATATTGCTTCTCGGGAAACTAACAGGTGAAATTTGTCAAATATTAATTAAACCCGTACCCAGTAACAATTTGTCACATTCTGGAGACTAATGATTATTATTGTCTCACAGATCCAGACTTATGAAAACACAATAATTAAAAACTGTGTCTTCTCTATGAATGTGTTTATTTATTAAATGTATAAATATCCGAACATCAATTGATCGTTTTATTTTTGATCGTATAGTTAGCATAGTTCGGTATACCTACCTTCATTGTTTCTGAGAAGAAAAGAAAATACTACAAAATACATTGGAATTAATTAACATTATTTTTTTCATCAATTGTAGAGAAACAATATATGAACAAATATAATAGAATACAACCAAAGACCTTATATTTAGTACATAAGGTCTTTGAATACAACAAATACATACGGAATAAGACGTACTAATAATGATATATTAGTATATAGATTGGTCGTAGGTAGAAAAATATGTAAAATATTTTGGAGACTGACAAATTTTAAAATTTTTACTGACAAATCCATCCAAAATCACACTGTTAAACTATTTTCGTCAAATATATAGGTATCACATTAAATGAGCCATGTGTGATTTTTTGACGAATGCATAATACATATTTTTTTTATTGTGATTCCCTTATAATTAACGAAAGTAAATATAAATATATATTTTATAAGAGTTTCGGTAGGTGTGAGTATATTTTATTTTCTATGGTAGGTATCTTGTAAGAATGATAATGATGCTTAAAGAACGGACCGAGGATGTAGAAAATCAAAGGCAATGGTTTTTGAAAAGAATGAAAGCAGAACAGCGTGTCAAAAGTAGAGAACAAATGGCTCGAGCAAGTCTACAAATCTGAGAAGCGTCCCAACGCAATGGACGGCCTGATAAGGATATTGAAAGAAGAAGACCTGGGGACTACCCATTACATATTATTAATACGATCTTAGCTTGCCTTAATCTTTAAAATGTATAAATCAGTACCTACTCGATCATAATCCAATATTAATCTTTCTCTACATTTAATCATATTTTGTTGATATCTACGTTTAGTATGAAATTGTAATAAATTGTTTTGTAAATTTATAGTATTATTTAATTTATTTAACCTCAAAGATTGCTAAAGTCTGAAGCTAATCTTAATTTTACTGTAATCAACTTCATGAGAATCATGAGTAGCCCTGCACTGCAGTTATGAATGATCTCAACTAGGCTATGTCTCAACATATCAAAGGAAGCCAAAGTTGCCATTCATAACGCAATCGTAGTGCCAACCCTGACCTAAGCAAGTCGCACGAAAGCAGAATGAATGTAGTTTAAATGAGATCGCTAAGAAGAATTTGTAATAAAACGATATATGACAGAGTACGAAATAAGGACAGAAGGAAACAATGAAAGATGAAGAAAAATGTAATAAATAGAATGAAATTTAACACATTGAGATGGTTTGGCTACTTGGGAAGAATGAATGAAGAACGCCTCACGAACAAATTATACAAAGTTGAAAGGAATGGAATAAGAAGTGAGGGGCGCCCAAGAAAAAGATGGCTCGACCATGAGAAAGACGGAAATTTAAGAAGCCTGAACAACAGACGAAGCATGAATGTTGACGAGTAGGTGAATGTCAAGATAGAGAAATGTGGGGTTCTGTTCTCTCTGCCTACCCCGTAAGGGACATGGCATATGTGTTTGTGTACATAATATGTGTTATTTACTATCGCTAACACGATATCCGTTTCCGAAATAACTAACCGGTATCCCTTGTAGGGAGGGATATTCGTTCCCATGGTAATTATTTGTTAGTATCATCGCATTATTTCTTTGTCTCTATTGATTATATTAACCTGTTTAAAAATGTAATGATTTCTAGAAAATTCTAACCAATTTGTTTAATTCTACGATATATTCATAATATTAATAAAACTTACCTGACATAGTGCGGTTTCCTTATAATAAATTATAATGACTAGGATAAACAAAAGAAAACTTAGCAGTTTTTATCATGAAGATTCACTATCATTATCACTTTTTTATTAAAACATATAGCTATTTTATTTCAAAAATGTTTTCGCACATTTCGCTAGTGTTGTAAAGAGAATTGAAACAAAAAATGCGAATTCAAATGACAAATTGATGTGAATTACAAAAAAAATATAGTAACACATTATGTGAATCAAGACGCCCGGTATGCGTCATATCCATTTATTATTAAATCAATTAAAGTGAATATTTGCTGCATTATGATAAATGTATTGTAGGAGTTTCCCGTATACTCCCGTATATTATAGATACTGGTGTAACTTGATAAATGTTGGATGGAGATACAATTATTGATATTTAGTTTATTTTTCTATGCGAATACAAATTTGCAAGAGGGATTATTTAAATTAAAGAGATATATAAATTTCAAATTTATCTAAAGAAATGGGAATTATCTTTCAAGTTAGTACACATAATTATTATTTTGACACGTGGTTAGACAATTGGGTTATGGATTTCGCAAATTAATCATATAACAGATTAAATAATTCATCTAATTCTGGCTGGTTGGAAGAAATTGCCTAATGGCAATAAGCCAGCCTGTGCATTATATTTGTTTAAGTATATGGTTTATATTATATAAAAAAGGTAAACAAATAATGCCTGAATAGCTGCAATAGGTATATCTTTGGACAATTTTTCGTATTCCCTCAAGGTAAAACTGTCTCCGCCTCCCTGACCAGCCAGCTGGTTAAAAATTATTTGACCAACAACAATTAAGTTAGTTCATTTTAATATTTTAGCTACATACTTTCTTTAATATATATAATGCAACTGGCTCACGCCAGTCGCAATTATGACTACAAACAAACCTAACCAACCTATTTTTACCAAACTTTTGTAGGTTAGGTGTAAAAAATCGGTGTACATCCTAGGCTATCCTGGCTGGTCAAGGAGGCAGTACCTTCCCTCAATAACTATCGACAATTTAAATTATTATTTTTTGCAAGGTCTAACTTGAGGATGTTTTATGACTTCTTTAAATTTTTTTTTTCGTAACGTTCCAGTGAAGTGCACGCTTGAACTGTCCTATCATAGTGTCCTATGAAATGGAATTAATCCTCCAAATGTCCACAGATCTTAAATGATCTACCAAATTATAAATGTTTCATTAAAGCAACACACACAAACCATCATGCTGCATAGACAGGGAGCCGATTAACACACATTCCTGTCTTGAAGTACATTCGTCGCATATTCATGCACAGTTAGGGGCAAATAACTTGAGTATGTCACATGGGGAGTAAAATTTGCATTTTTTGCTCGGTTGATGTGTAAGGGCCGGTCTTATAAACGAAAGACCAAATATTCGTAAGTATGTTTACGATTTACTAACGGATGGATGTTCCTAAGTAGATATTACTATCGGCGGTATTATAAAACTATTTTAACTGTCCGTTTATTTGACAGTTACAGTCTAATTAGACTACAATGGATTTTCAATAGATTTGTAATAGACTATAATGGATTGTAATGGATAAAGCGGTGCTATCATTGCAATATATAAACAGAGAGTGTTTAATTTTTTTGCGTACTTCAAACAATATCAAAAATTACAAAAATGGTGATAATTCTTTATTATTTAGCTAGCGCGCTGGATAAATAATTCAGTGGACGCGGGTTCAAATCTCGCCTCAACTGATTTTGTTAAAACCTAATGCATATGTAAGTACTAAGTAGTTACAATTATTTATTTATTCATATTTTTAAATAAATAAAATAATCAAAAAAAATAAAACGAAATTCATTGTCATCAATGTCATGTTGAAATAATAAAATATTTGGTCAAACATAAACTTGTTATCAAATTCGTTTTGGTTATTCAAAATCACTGTCGGATGACATTTTTTACCGAAAAAAAAGCAATTCAATATAAAAGAGTATATTTCAGAACATTCGTAACATTAAAAATGTACCGCAACTTAAAAAAAACAAGTGTGGTAAAACTCAATCCTTCCATAACTAATCGTTAACGAACGCTTAATCGGTGGTCCGACCGTCAGTAAAGGCTATCGGTAAAATTTTACTAAAATTTAACTAACGGATTGTTATAAGACGAAATATAGAGCATTTGTATCAAATTTCGGTTTGTTTGGTCTGAAATCTAAATAACGGACGTTTATAAGATCGGCCCTAAATCACCCCCCTCCACGATGAAAATTCTCAAGTTATTTGCTTGAAACTATATCTTCTCGTGCAGGCTCTTGACGAGAATTACATCAAATTAACAATATTGACATAACCAACATCCGTGGCATAATGGTAAGCAATTCGACTTCTATGTCAGCGTCCTGGGTTCGATTCCCAGCAGAAAATAAATTCATTTTAACTCTGGTATATATTGGAATAAAATGCTATTTAGCAATAATCTCACCACTTACACAGGGTACAAGGAAGTGTTAAATAAATTTAGCTATGAACATACATGGAATTATTATGAATCATTAAAATGCTGTAAATCCAATAATCAGGTAGAATAAAGGATAAGAATAAAAAAAAATATATGTATAAAATGGATTTTTTATTTGTTTTTTTTTTACAAAATTACATCGTTTTAAGAAAAATTCATAACACACCCAGAATTTCATTAATAATATAATATGTTATACTGAGATGAAATATCTTCGATGCTGAAGGAAGAGGTGTATGGTATGAAGGCACTTAAACTTCTAGGCCTGAATAAGGTGCCCTATTATCGGAAACAATTTATTTATTTCAAAAATAAATTATAATTATTACATGTGATATTATTACTGTCATAGATTCAATAACATTACATAAAAAATTAAAGTTTTAATCCATAGTTTCAACTTCTTAATAAACAGAAAAAATTATATTTTACAAGAGCCAACATTTGATGGCGTTTTTGATAGTTGGGCTCGCATTAAGTTTCATAATTATTAACAGCTAAGCATAGAGGGCAAATGCGGTACTTCATTAAGTATAAATACACAATACTGTATATTATAATGAAGTACAACATTTGTTCCCCCACCCTTAAGACGTCAATAATTACGGAACTTCATAAAATGTCGAGATGGATAGTATAGTGATTTCTGCACAGTAAATATCACTTATAATAACTAAATAATCACGAATTGTGGTGTGAAAATGGTTCAACATATTAATTGCATTGAAAATAACATTTTATTACGATAATTCATAATTGACAAATCTGCATAAATCAACTCTCTATGTGGAAGAACATTTTAGAATGATATGGCTTATTATATAAATATGATGTACATAATATATTTAATAAACGTGGATTGTTTTAATATAGTTTTGGCACTTTGTAAATATTAAATAATAAATGTACAGTGAAAATATGTGTTAATTTCTAAAGATTACCATTTCCACTTCACAATACCAGAAAAAGATACATAATGACTTGAAATTTCCTCTAAAATTGACTACTTGAGTATACTATTGTGATTGCAAAGAGTCATATTAAAATTAAAAAACCAACTTTGCCAAAAAGATATTTTGAATACTTAAAACAATATATTTAGATTTGTCATACATTTAGAGGAATAATCATCATGAACTACATATGTTGGTAAAATATATATAGGTATAAATATAACAGGTACTCATTTCTATACATTTTATGAAACAATACATTTGTTTTATCTTAAATATATAAACAATTTTCTTTAAAAACTAAAATTATGTAAAAAAAAAAGTAATTTCGTAAAAAACCAAAATGGACGGAAATCAACACAAAATGACTACAATATAATATAATACAATAAAAGGTAAATAAAAAAGGTACAGTGATGATTTATTAATGTAAAGTCAAACACTACAGATTAATAAAATAAGTCAATTTCGAGTGACACAATATTTAAGCAGATTTATCATTTTGGTGTGTGTATAAAAATAAACTGCATTTTTGGAAATTAAACTTGTTGTCATTTTGTCAGAAAAACTAAAAAAATTCTGTGAAAATGATATCATCAAATTGAATAGATGCTAACATTAAATGTAAGAACTACTGCTGCACCTGGTAGGTATATGAAATTCTGGTTGATTGAAATATTTTGAAAAAAATCTATTATCTTATATAAATCAATAAGTAGCTGGGATAAAAATTAATGAGTTTTAAGACATTATTTGTAGACCCGTGATTTAGCTATATTTTTTTCATATAATTTCACAAATATTAAATCTTATTTAATAACACTGATTAACTCATGATTAACTATTGTGTCAAACGAAAATCGTGGATGAATGAAAATACATTCACTCAAAAGCTTACAAAACTACAAATCTATGGATAACGTGGAATGGTTCTATTCTAAGGTGTTTTCATATTTATAAAATATTTTAATCTACAACTAATTAAAAAAAAAACAAATCAATCCTAAGAGCCTGTCCAGATAAGGCGTTTTTCGCGCGAGACCACTCGCGCGTAGACACTCGCGCGTTCCCGAGATACTAGAGCTACATACATCCCGTCCAGATGCTGACGCTTGTTTCCTCACTCGTGCGTAAAACGCTTGCAATGAACGCGACTCTCGACTCGCCCGTTTGACGCGCGAGTCGAGATACTCGGGCGCCATTGCTGCGTTCTGTTCTACGCGCGAATCTGTGGCGAGTGGACGTATTTGGTTTGAAATGGAGCGTGATAACTTTGATACGATATTTTTTATTGATGAAGTTGAAAAAAGAGTAGCCATATGGGATACGGAATCAACAGACTATTCCAATAGACCAATAAAACGTTGGACCTGGAAAGAATTAGTTGAAATTTTTTGTGAAGCTGGTGATTCCGAAGAAAAGAAAAATACTTTAGGTGCGTAAGTAAAGAATAGTTTATAATAATAGTATTTATTAGACTTCAAACATAGTGTAGTGAATACATTTCCAGTTATTTTGTAGTAAATAATATGAAATATAAAATACCATCACAATTGGTACTAAATAAATCACCATTTTATCTTGCCAAGGGAGTTTATAACTGGCAGTCTAATCCCTCCCAGCGTAGAACGCGCATAAAACGAGGTATCTGAACGCAATAGAAATTGAAGCGCGCGAGTGGGCTCGCGCGCAAAACGCCTTATCTGGACAGGCTCTTACAGTATCTATCCACATATCGTTATTAAAAAACATATACTTATATAAATAAAATTTATATAATGTATTATCATAAAACTATAAAAAAACATTGAAACAATGAAAATAAAATTGAATTTTATATTCCAATTGCATACTAGTCCATATTCATTATTGCCTACTGATTGACTGCTGAAGTATATAATGAAATGTGTTTACACTATACTGATTTTTACATACAACTTACATACAATCTTTTGTAACAAATAATCCAATTCAATAAAGAAACCAATAGTACATGAATCACATATATTAAATCCTTTAGTATCACTTTTGCTATGTTGAATTGGACTAATAAAATATCAAAAATGAATATCATATAATGTTATATGAACACAACTTATTGTGATTTTAAACATTTTGTAAATTTCACAATATTTGATATTTGGTTTTTGGTTCATGCCAATTCATCAACAGAAATAAAAAAATGTTCAATTTATTATGTGCGTTCACATTTGATAAATACAAACTACAACATCAGTTTTTTTTGTAATATAAAAATCAACAATATTTGAGCATATAAGAGGTGAATGCTATATTTCATAAGACGTTTAAAGAAAAATAAAAATAAGACATAGAAAATATTTTTACTGATAGGACACATAAAATCTAAGCATATTTAAGTATCAGATGAATTCTTATTTTCATCATAAAGAAATCATTACATTATTTTTCAAAAAATTATATTATAATCGATAATTTGTAATAAAATACATGATCTAAAAAAATATGTACACATTTTTTCTGTAGTCAATTATAAAATAAACCTTAGTAAAACGGTAAATAAAACACAAATATAATATCCATGAGTAAAATTTAAAGACGTTAACCAGAATTCAGTTTTGTGGGTGTCCAGTATATGAGAAAGACATTAATGTCATTTAATATCAATTGAAATTATAGCTAAAATCATCATATAAGAGGATATTGAACTTATATAAATAATATATAAATATAATTCATGTGTAATATAATAGAAAATAAGATTCTCCATTTTTTATAAATAAATGATCCATTTTTATAGGTCGTTAAAATAAATCATTATTAAAAATGTTTGACATTTTTTCTTTACAAAGAATGATACTAAAAAAAATAGTACGTAAAATAGATTGTGCTAATAGTGACCAGGTGAATAAGAAATAAAATTGATAATACTAAAACAAAAGTACATTTTTAAACAATAGATGAATTCATCGGGGGCAGGAATGTTGAATTCATTAACAAATTATTTTTTCACTCTGATATAAAAATAAATTTTATTACAAATTATTAAAAATACTAGCAATAAAACTTAATATTGCAATGTCTATATGGTTGTAAGTACATACTGTCACGTAGATAAATATGAAGCATGAGTAAGATTATCAAACCGAGGGTATTAATATTAAAAAAAAAAAAAAAAACAGCTAAATGTAATCCATATTTTTTTTGTATAATATGTATGTACAAGAGTTTCTCAAACAACTAAAAGGTACTGTGACAAATATCACTTAATTGCCTTACAAATTGAGTCTGAAACAACCAAAAACAGTTGTAATACTGTAATCAAACCTGAATCATTTGTGTCAGTTAAAATTGATGGCAGTCAAACATTGCAAGACCAAGCTTCACAACTAGTACATAAAGATTATTAAATTCAACTTTACGATTGATAGTTAAAATAAGGCGAAAGAAATAATAATGTTAAAAAATTTGAGAGAATGATAGACTCGCAGATTCAAATCACTTAAGCAAATAAAAATTGACAACACCTCGTTATATCTTCCCAGTTTTATTCATAATTAAATACTTTAGGTCAGTGTTTGTTTTCAAATGTCACATTATCATTGTGGATAAATCTGAGAAACCACAATGAGTTTTGCTCATTTAGCACTTTCAATTTTCAAGCCAGATATACATAAAGTGAAGATATGAATCACAAATCAATAAAATGGAAGATAAAACAGTTTAGCGACAATGGTTAGCAGTTGTGTGTAGTAAGCTCACACACAACAAGATTAACTTTATCACTCCAGTTTAAATACATGCACAACCAGTCACTATAATATTATTAAATCTTCGATAGAATCACATCAGATTCAGTCTGTGATGAATGGACAGAATGAACGTTGTTTTCCTTAAGTAATGATGGAGTGTCAGACAGTTATTATATGAAGAACTCTTGCCTCTTCTGTACCCGCGGCCCGGTGTGCGCCCTCAGGGCAGCCTCGTCTGGATCTGGTGCCCCGGCAGCGCCTGCCTCCTCTTGAGTGAGGTAATCTCCGCGATGGCGAGATATCATGCGGACAACGATGGCGGCCACCACTACGAGAGCTATGAATATCACAGCTAATAAACCTACAAAAAGTAAACAGATGTAAGTATTTCGAAAGTTGTGAAAGAAAAAAAATCTCTTATTTACTATGTCGTAAAAGGTTTCAATAGAAACCAAATCAATTATAGTTAACCCTTTGAAACCAATTTGTTGCTGGGTTAATGAAGTAATATTATGTAAGTACTCAAATGGTCAGAATACCTGTTTTTACATCTGCTATTATGACAAAAAGGTTTATTGTTATATAAAGTGAAATAACATAAATAAAAAAATTGTTTTGATGAAATAAAATCATAATGGGGGCAAGTCAATCAAAACCCTCATGATTACCCATATCATGGATATAATATAATATATAGAATTCTATAGTATCTTAAGATATCATAGAACTCCATATGATTATTATATCCACGATATGGGTAATCAATGGGTAAACATTGTTTTCATATTATTTCAAAATATTCAGCATAATTTCAGATCACTTATGTTAATCTGAATGTTACTCAGGAGCTCATCACAGTGTAGATAAGACCGTAACTATGTATACAATTTTTAACAAATTAGCAAAGAGTAATTAATATCAACTATTATTTACCTCCAAGAATAGCTTTATCAGTCTCATGATAATCTTTGGCGAGTTGGTCCTGATCTACCAATGGAGGAGGTCTTGTTTCTACAATATTAGGTGGATGAGTGACCGGTTCAACGCCACAGAAGTCTTCAGTAAGTGTTGCTAAAATCACAAAAATAGAATAGTTAAAAATGTTGTATATAAATTAATGAAATTCTAAAATTATCTGAAAGACAAGAATTCTAGATTAAACAATAGATTTTGTGATACATATTATAATAAAACACTCACATGGATAACTCTTGACATTAGCTGGACCAGCTTCTTGGAAGAGAAGTTTTAATGGGTATATATCATCAAATTCAACTCTGGATATGCATCCGACGAAACCTTCATGCATTGACTCATTTCTCCCAATATACATGTACTGGATATTATTGAACTGGGCATCTGCTGATGCTTTGATATTAAAGTGATGTTCATTCGGTTCATAATTATCAATCTGAAAATAAATCAATTTGAAAGTTAATGAAATACATTCTGCATATATATATACAGGGGTCGGCGTTCGAAGTGTTACCAACTTCACACTGCTGTAGCAAGCAAACAGCTTATGAAATCCCCCTCATTTTTTGACAAACGTTAGTCCGTTATGTTTTTTACAAGCCTACAAAAGCATATTGTTTTAAATCGCAGATAATAAGAGTTATCGAAATGGAATTCAAATGCAACAGTGTTATTGCTTTGTATTTGGCTGGAAGATCGCAACCAGCCATTGTTAATGAGCTACGACATTTACATGTGAACAAAATATTTGTGTATCGGACAATTACACATTACAATGATATTGGTAGCGTCAAAAAACGCTATGAAGGTGGACATCCAAAAACAGCAACATCGCCAGAAATGGTTCGAAAGGTGAAGGCTAGAATTCAACGTAATCCACGACAAAAAAGCAGTTCAATTGGCAAAAAATCTCAATGTGTCTGCTCGAAGTATAGGGCGCATATTAAAAAATTAAGTTAGATTGAAGTCCTACAAAATACTAAAAGTGCAAGATTTAATACCTGCACGTAAGGCAATTGGCCTAGCAAAAGCAAAGGTGTTAAAACACTTGCACGTTGGTGGCAAGCTTGAGAATTTGGTCTTTTCTGATGACATTATTTTATGGTTCAGCAATATGTAAACAAACAAAACGATCGTGTTTGGTTAGAGTGCAAATCAAGACAATTTAGACCTGCGAATTGCTTTGCGAAAACAAGCGTCTGCATCAGTGATAGTTTGGGCCGCGGTAACTGCCACAGGACGCTCTCCACTCGTTTTCATTGAACAGGGCGTAAAGGTAAATCAACAAATGATTTTAAACAACGCTTTGTTCCCTTGGACACGTAAAAAGTTCGGTAGAAACCATTGGAAGTTTCAACAAGACTCAGCACCATCCCATAGTGAAATCCTAAGTTTTTTACAAGAAAAAAAATCTCAGCTTCATTTCTTCACAACAATGGTCCCCATATTCCCCGGGCGTGAACCCAATGGATTTTTCCATATGGTCCATTCTGCAGGCCAAAGTATTAACTAAAAAATATGGGACTGTCGACGCCTTAAAGATTGTTCTACATCAAGAGTGGGACAAAATACCACCAGATCACATTCGTGCAGCGAGTAAAGCCTTCTCGGACAGACTCGATACTATTATCCGCAGTAAGGGTGGCTGCGCCGAACAATAACATACTTTTTGTTAAATTTGAAATGTTTTTACGGTATACTGAAGTTTTCTAATAAGAAAAGTAGAAATTGACAAATTTACAGCATTTTTAATTGATAACACTTCGAGTGCCGACCCCTGTATAAATATAAGATGGGTACAGTGATGTCAAGACATGTAGAAACTGACTATATACCAAGTGTCATCTGCATGAAAAATATCACTATGTTGAGCAAAAAACAAACCTGCAATACAAGTGTGGCACCAGAATTCTTTCTAGAAAGTCTCACATCATGATATTGTCCTAAACCAAAATGTTTGGTGGGGAATATGACTTCTTGTCTTTCAAAACCAAAGTCAAATACAACTTTGAGATGTCCTGAAAATAAAATAAATAAATTACTTTACTTATGTTTTGTTTCTTTCAATGTATATCAAAATAATTCAATAAAACAATGAAGGGATATTTGACTAAAATACTAGACTGATAATTATAAAGTACAATGACAGATTATAAAAACGGATGCCGACTGCCGTGGCACAGTTGATAAGCCGTTTGGCTTCTGTGTGGGCGTCCTGTGGAGTTTGATCCCTAGCAAATATCACTTCTCTGAACTGGAAACACTGCTTAGTTGGAAGAAATTGCCATTTTGCAATAAACTCGCCGCTTGCGCAGGGTGTAAGAAAGTTTTTATTATTATTATAGATTTAATTGGAATTTTTATTTATAAAAATAAAACAGTTTCAATCCACAACGAGAGTGAAATGCAATAACCGCTTTCACTAGTCTTAGCTAACATCTTCAGAGGCACAATATATACACCCACGTCCACTTTCGTTAACATCCACTACAATAACGAAAAAACATTGAAATTATTAAAAAGGGATGATAGTAATTGGATCATATGGATGGTGACAGAGCGGTTAGTGCACTGGGTTAGTAATACAGTGATTGCAATTTCGAATCTTGCCACGACCGGTTTCGTTCACCTATAACACAAGCATTTATGCTTAATTTAGAGAATTTATAAGGATGTATATGCACTTGTTATGGGATAATATGCATACTTAAAGAAATAATAATAAATGGTAAATTTAACCAATGAATATGGTTACCTGAATTAGATACAGCAATGGTGAGATATTCTCCCGATATATTGGAGAAGAATCCCAACAGGAATCCCTTGGGATTTGTCGTTGTGAATCCAACCCTGATCTTCTCAGCAATGGTTGATCTCCACGATCCCATAAAGTCATATTTAATCAGGGAACTTGGTCGCATGTTCACACCGATTTCTGTAGAAACATAGGACATGTTGAAAATAAAATAGAAATAGATTACAAATACAATGAAAACTTACGAGATATTTGATGATAAACAAAACATGTACAGAGTAAAAGTAAAAGTGCAGAGTAGAAATTATTATCAATTATATCTCAATGGAGATGATGTAAGGATACACAACTTTTCTGTGACATAATGAACTTGCAAGGCATATGACATGTTATCGACTAGTTAACAATAAATTATACAATAAATTTTATTTATTTTATATAGCTTCTCGGGCAACTAACAGGTACTATGTCAAATAATTATTTAACACGCACCCAATAACAGGCTGCCACATTCTGGAGACTTACGATATTAATCGTCTCACAGATCCAGACTGAAAACACAACTAAAAATTGTGTCAACACCGGGAATCGAACCCGGGACCCTTGGATCAGCAGTCAGATACCCAACCAACTGAGCCACGAAGGAAAATATTATACCTTCAATAGAATTCCACTATCAATTCTATTTTAGAATCATACTAAAAAAACTCCACAGCTGGATATAGGCCTGTTCCAACTGTCTCTTATTGTATTGAAAAATTAAAAGAATAAATAATATTTCTTACCATCGGCACAGATCGGACCTTTGAACGCTGTCCACCTGCAGTCGCAGGTGTAACCGTCGTACCGTTCTAAGCAAGTACCATTGTTGAGGCAAGGATCAGAGTGACAACGTCCCACACACCCTGGTGATATTCCATACAAACCTAAAACAAAATCAATCACATATACAGTCAAAATGTCATAGTTGTATGTGAGCACTGAAAAATGTTTCTCTTGAAAAAAACTCTTAAGGTTTCTGTCAGATTGATAAAGGATCAATATTTCTCATTTATTATTTACTTCCTTGTTTTTTTAGTTAATTTCTAATATATAGTTAAGTGATATTTAGGAGTCAACTAGAAATATTTGTTTTATTTTATCAAAATACAACAAATTTGCATATTCTACAAAATTTTTACAGTAAATTTATAAAAATTACTTTAAATCGACACTAATGACAATAAGTAGATGATAACTGTATGAAAATTAGCATATAGATCAGATTATTTATGAACTTGACCCAATATCAAGTGGAATTGTATCGCAAATTTATGGCTTATTTAGAAACTGCATCACATAGTAGTGAGCAGAAGTAAATATATATAGAAATATATACATTTATCAAACATATTTTACCTCGTTCAGCATACCCTCTGAGATCGACAGGTTGACCGTTGAGTAGAAGAGCCCTGATACAACCAACATATCCATCTCTATAGTCAACAGTAGAACCGATAACCAGATAGGAAGATAACTGTAGAGCCCTGACTGGACCAGGAGGCTCTCGAACCTCACCTTTCAACGCACCATCAACAACTATTCGAGCCTCCTTTCTAAAATTAAATAAATTAGACGAATAATTAAACTGTTCATAAATGCTCTAAATTATTTATTAAAACAAAATATTTATCAAATTTTATGATGTATATGGAATAAAATGAGAAAAAACTAATCACAAAAATGAGAAAAAAGAAAGAATTAGAGAATGCAGAAAGAACAACAATCATCAATTATTTATGAAAAAGTAAAAATAAAAAAGTCTTCAAAGCGCATAGCATTTAAGAGCCTGTAAAATCGCCGCTCAAACTATTTTAATCTTACTGATTGTACTTCAAAGAATTGCAAGAATTCAAAAGTGTGAATGGCAAATGTAAATGTGTAATAAAAGACTGATTTCAATAATAATTGATTGAAATATACCTGTTTCTTTCCACAGATACGGAATGCCACTGGTTATCTGAAAGTTTATACGATGTCTCTACAGCTACTCCCAGTGGTCCACTACCAGCTTGATATTGGAACTGCAGCTGAGATCCAATTAATGTGATCTTTATGTAATCTTGAGGTCCCTGCAAAACAATACATCCATAAGTCTCCTTCTGTTTTTCTTTTTCCTCTACTTGTCGTGTCGGTCAAAACCTATGTGCCTAAATGCCCATCCACTCCCAGCCTCCTTTGCATCGTCCTCTAGTACTCGCCTTCTATTTTTGAATGTTTGACTTATACAGACATACATGATGTTTATAATTTTTTTCTTAATTAATTCTTACATTCAGATGTTGATCAGTGATATCTGTTTTCAATTTATATGAAAAAAAAAAAATCTAATATTTAACAGGGATTTCATCTATATGGAACAGTACAATCTTTATCTTAATCAGTGCAAAGCATGAAGGTATAATAGACATACAAAGGTTTATTTAAAAAAACAATGATTTCATTCAAATCATATAAATAAACAACTATGCATAAATATGCACATAAACAATTTTTTACATATTTAACCTACATTCCAGTAATATAAATTTTCCGCTTATTCGGCACTCTTGTGTCTTGTGTCTTGTGTCTTGTGTCTTGTGTCTTGTGTCCATAGCGCTGGATCAGTGAGACAATACAGCAGAAGAGAAATTTATTTAATTTCTCACACTAACATTGCTTCTCTGGTTCTCTGGGGTTAGTTTGAAGAAACTTACATTGCAATACTTTAATAAAAATGTATTTGTTACCTTAGAATGTAACAGAACAGCGTTTTCTGATGTAGTTCTGAATTCAAAGTAAATATCACCACTGTGTCCCATATCAAATGTTGGAAGGTTTATTGCAGCATCAGCAATGCGGAATGTTACCACATTGTTAAACAAATCTAAAATGAAAACAGTATTTTGAGAACTCTGTACAATGAGTAAAGTGAATTGAAAGTAACATACATGAAACAGAAAATGTTTCAAGATATTGTTACAATGAGAGACTTGCTAGTTATTGAAGTCAAGTTAATGATATTATGTTGAAGACTCAAACATTTGAGATGTAGTTGTGTAGTTCATTTAGCTTGTCAAGAGACAATTTTTGGTGAAACTGTATGATGATACAGAATAAAACACTAGTTTCAGTTTCCTCCTAAATAAAACAATTCTGATAGTAGATAACCTCGAAGATCAAAGAAATATATGAATGACGCAGCCAACTGATTTCACCCAATGAAAGGCAGGAAGGAATCCCAGACAATTTTCACTAATATGCTCGAAGGATATGTACACATAAGATACAACATACACAATATGTAACATCACACTGTGTTCCTGATTGGGGAGGTAGAAATAATATAGTGTTAAACATTCCTATTCTATCAAACTAAAGGCCCCCATTCACGATCGTGCCATCCTTCCAAATGGCTAGCTATCACTCCAAAATGTGCTCGTGAATGTCGATTCCCGCGCAGCCCAATTGGCCTAACACACCAAAATGGAATTCCAAACGATCGAAACTCCATAGTGCCATGACAAACGGCGCAGCGCATCTTGTCGGTACAGCATGCTCGTGAGAGTGAAAACCAGTGGTACGTTGTGCCATCTCATTGCGCCAAGCTGTTTGACACTCTCGTGAATGCGAAAATACAACATTATCTCTTTGTTTTTTTCTTTTTATATATATAAACAAACTGCTATAGCAGTTGTATAAAACTCATCATCAGAATTATAACTCATTTTTACCTGAAAATTAAAAGAAATAGAAATTATTAATGTGAAAGTGCCGACAGCTTGTGTATACTATTTTTGATGGCTCGATGGCGCGCCCGTGAGTGTGATGAAAATTTTACAATGCTCCAAATGGAGCCGGTCCATATGGAGCGACGCCAAATGACACGATCGTGAATGGGCTGCTATACATTGCCTCTTCTACTTAATACATCCTTATCTGTTATCTTAAACATTTTATTGTCATTATCTCGATTCTGTAATTCTAAGATATCTTCTTGGTCAACCTTCCTTCCTTCCTTCTTATTGAAATTCTTTCAGCCTGCACCTAGTCAAAATATAAATAAGCAAAAAATGTTACCATCTCCTTCACATATTAGAGGACCGAGTGTGTAACGTCCTTCCTTTTCATCCAACGGTGTACCCGTGTCACCAAATCTTAACTGTTTTACGGGAAGATGTTCTTTTTCTGTCAAATCACCTCCATCTTCTTGCCAACCTGAAGTAGAGAAAATATATTTTTTTGTAAATGTGACAAATGAGTGGATCAAAATCACATACATCTTTTCTCATTAATCCAACTGTCGATTTGTTTAAGAGAATTTAATTCTCTTAATGAATTGACAGTATTAATCCAAGAGGACATCGTTTCATACAATTTGTAAGGCAGTTAACACTACACAATATCTTATTCAATAGTTTGATACCTACTTAATCTAAAAACAAACATCATGCTGTTTTCATATTCTGGGTAGGAAAAACAGACTGACCTACATGTTTTATATAGAAAACAAAATATCTTAAAATATTTACTTATTTGTGTTTAAGTATTTATAGTTTGTACGTATTCTTCAAATATACATACTATCGCCATCGACAGTTGGATCTCATGTATTACATGTAGTTATTAATAAAGATGTGATTTTTTTATGAGTGCCATGACCATATAAAATTTCACATTTTCAATTAAATAAGAACATATCAACACAAGAATATCTCCACATACCAAATGTATCTTCATTTTTTTTATGTAACATAAATTTGTATGTACCAATTTGTCCAGAGTCACAGTTACACCATTTAGTTGGATCTGAACACTTTCCAAGCAGACCACATTCACACTTGCGAGAACCAGGCAAGGCGCCAGCCCAATAGTCCATGCGCTGGTTATGTCTGGACACCCACCACGCAAATGGACGGAATGATTGTTCGTCACCTGTTGAAATTAAGAAGCATTTTTTTTAATCACTCTTATCTCCTCCTCTATGAAGAGTGTGAACTCTCCTCTACTCTACGTCCAGCTGTCCCTCCATCTCTGCTGAGAGAGCCTTTTAATACCTGTTGAATCTGAATCAGATTATATTTTTTGATCCGATAGTGGGAGAGCCTTTTTTTATTTGCTCCTTTTAGTCATTCAGTAAAAAAAATGCATAAAATTGAAAGTAACTTAAAAAATAAAATTATTAATAATCTTTTAATTGCTATTTAAAAATGAATAACTCAATTGTTGGACAGATCAATAACAATGTAATGTAGAGAATTTTACACATTAATTGATACCAGCAGCATTTGAAGTAAACCAAATATATTTTTGTTGTTTCATTATATTTCAATCAAAACATTTACTGAGTACCATATTTACATACATATGTGGACTGGAGCCCCTGAGGTTTAAGGTACTTTCGGGAAAGACCGAACCAAGGGCTCAACTCCGTTTGGTCCAGAATTGATTCTTGACTCCTGAAGGGAATGCAGTAAGAGTAGGTACCTATTGTGCTTCCTATTGTGACGTGTTAGCGATCAATTCCGAAGATTGAAAACGAGGTCACCAGGACAGATTCTGTCCACTAAAGAAAGTAAAACTTTACTTAGTTTAAATTTATAAATAGATCTTAGCTTAACAAGTCACAATAAGAATAAGAAGATAACAATAAGAAGACGACATATTCACAGAGGGTGATTACTAAATACTCGGGTGTATGAACCATCAAATTAAATATTTACAGTCAGTGGGTAAATTAAGCAGAGAGTAAGGAAACACATTAGGTACACTTAAATTCGATATATTGAGTTACACACGAAATAAAATAAATGTTCTGTACATTAACAATAGGGTTTAAACAATAGAAAAATAAAAGTCTTGTAAATTGAAAATAACACACGTGCGATAGTTACACTTGTAGACCAGGTACTAAAAGAGATGATGAATGCATCGGTGGTTTGTTTATATACCTCACCCCCGAGGCTCATTAATAAACACAGGGTCATTGAACACCCCGTTACTAGGTACAATACTGGGTAGGTACATATGATTAAAAAGAATATTGTTGTAAAGCCGATACTAGTGGTCGATGAACTCCCCTCGCGCATTTAATACTTCTTGCAGACGGATGTACTTTCTAAGTAGGTACCTATGTAGGCGAGTTCACCACACACATAATAAGATATTCACTTTAAGTATTGTACTATTTCAAGCATAACTTTTTACAGAAATGTTTATAGCTGTGTCATCCTAACCATATTGAAGCTGTACAAACAACTGGGAGGCAAGTCTGGTCAAACGGCAGAGTGAAAACCCTCCATTTGGATATTTGATTTTTAAAAATACTTTTGCTACATAGGTTTATAACGTGGGTTACCACCGTAATATGGGTTTTTATATTAAATTTAAATAAAATCTAGCACCCATGTCTTTGATTTATGGGAAAGAAAATTTAATAATAATATAAAACTTACTTGGAGATCCCAATAGACGAGAGGCGTGACACGAATATGACAATCTCTGTCTGCAAGTGTGCGAGCGATTCAACAATGCCTCCAACTGTGAAGCCGATGCGGAGTACACTATGTCCTGACGGAAGGATCCGGGCTCTTGGAAACCATCCACACTAGTTGTCTGTTCGTTGGTATGTCCCACTACAGTTAGGATACGACCATCTCCTATTGAGTAGCAAAAACAAATTGTAAGAATAATTCATAGTCGAGAGAAAAATGGAAATTAAATGGAAAGATGAAGTGGTATTATTTGATATTCAGAGAAAGATTTACCGTAGAATTCACATATGACTGGGAATGGATCCAATGGTCCCGAACCATCAACGTCAATTCGTATTTCTGCTTTCTGCTGTACTGACTGGACATTTTTATATGCTTGACATGACAGGGGGTTGATGGCTGAAAACATAAAAATATTATAATATAACCTAATTAATGAAATATTTTATGAAAAATAAAAAAAATATGTTACTCTAAATAATCAAACAGCTAATTGTCTTTATTAACATAAATAGATATTTCTAATCTAAGCAGTCAAAGACATGTCTATATTATTATAAAAATAAAATTATTTATAATAAAATTGAAGACGTCTTACAAGGACAAAACAGTTGCCCAGAAGACATTTCGGTATATAATTATAAAAACAACTTAACTTACAAGTATGACAAACTGCTCCAGCATATCCAGTACTTGAACAGTCACAGAAGAATTCCATTGAATTTTGTCTACAGACACCATCATGTTTACAGGGATTTGGATTGCATCTGAAAAATACACATAAATAAAAATATCTCGATAAACTGTGTGGGCACAACACTAATATAGTTTTGCCTATCCCAACTTCAATCTATGACCCCTAAGGTGTTAGTATTCCGATTGTGACAGGACATTGCCTCTAACTTTGGACATTCGTGGAGACTTCACTAAAAAAGGAGACAATCTCCTAGAGCGAGTTCGGATAGTGGAGAGTCCTCTTAAGTCATTGAGTATCTTGTATATTTCTATCATATCACCATATTTGACATATTCTTCTGTCAGAAAAATATGTCAATCCCAGGATCTTCAGCCTGTCCCCATGCTCTACATTCTTCAGCCCAATTTCTATATGAGTAAATTGATGTTGTACCCTTTCATGCAGTGAGATAATCACTTTACTTATTTAAATTCAGACTGACATCAAAATTATATATATACATCTCGAGATTGTATAAATTTTATTTACAAACCTGTCTGTCATCTGGCAGGCATCGAAGAGTAATTCATTCGGACAGCAAAATTCCTCTGGTCTCCAATCTGCTGGTACTTTGTAATTTCCATCAATGGAAATCAAACGCATGCATCCGATGAACCCTTGGGTTGTAAAACCTGACTTTCCACCTAGATTATAATTTGTTTGTTAGAAAAAAAAAATAAAACAATATTTAAGAACAACGCCCTACTAGGTATTGCCTACTCTGGGGCGATAGATAGAAATATTATTGTCTATTTATAATATTTGTATTTCAAGTAATTAATACGTACCTACATAAAAAACGCAATTAAAAATAATAAATTATATTGATGTATATGTTGCACATGGAAACATCACACACACCTTCAAATTAAAAATAATAAATTATATTGATGTATATGTTGCACATGGAAACATCACACACACCTTCAAATTAAAAATAATAAATTATATTGATGTATATGTTGCACATGGAAACATCACACACACCTTCAAATTAAAAATAATAAATTATATTGATGTATATGTTGCACATGGAAACATCACACACACCTTCAAATTAAAAATAATAAATTATATTGATGTATATGTTGCACATGGAAACATCACACACACCTTCAAATTAAAAATAATAAATTATATTGATGTATATGTTGCACATGGAAACATCACACACACCTTCAAATTAAAAATAATAAATTATATTGATGTATATGTTGCACATGGAAACATCACACACACCTTCAAATTAAAAATAATAAATTATATTGATGTATATGTTGCACATGGAAACATCACACACACCTTCAAAATAAAAATAATAAATTATATTGATGTATATGTTGCACATGGAAACATCACACACACCTTCAAATTAAAAATAATAAATTATATTGATGTATATGTTGCACATGGAAACATCACACACACCTTCAAATTAAAAATAATAAATTATATTGATGTATATGTTGCACATGGAAACATCACACACACCTTCAAATTAAAAATAATAAATTATATTGATGTATATGTTGCACATGGAAACATCACACACACCTTCAAATTAAAAATAATAAATTATATTGATGTATATGTTGCACATGGAAACATCACACACACCTTCAAATTAAAAATAATAAATTATATTGATGTATATGTTGCACATGGAAACATCACACACACCTTCAAATTAAAAATAATAAATTATATTGATGTATATGTTGCACATGGAAACATCACACACACCTTCAAATTAAAAATAATAAATTATATTGATGTATATGTTGCACATGGAAACATCACACACACCTTCAAATTAAAAATAATAAATTATATTGATGTATATGTTGCACATGGAAACATCACACACACCTTCAAATTAAAAATAATAAATTATATTGATGTATATGTTGCACATGGAAACATCACACACACCTTCAAATTAAAAATAATAAATTATATTGATGTATATGTTGCACATGGAAACATCACACACACCTTCAAATTAAAAATAATAAATTATATTGATGTATATGTTGCACATGGAAACATCACACACACCTTCAAATTAAAAATAATAAATTATATTGATGTATATGTTGCACATGGAAACATCACACACACCTTCAAAATAAAAATAATAAATTATATTGATGTATATGTTGCACATGGAAACATCACACACACCTTCAAATTAAAAATAATAAATTATATTGATGTATATGTTGCACATGGAAACATCACACACACCTTCAAATTAAAAATAATAAATTATATTGATGTATATGTTGCACATGGAAACATCACACACACCTTCAAATTAAAAATAATAAATTATATTGATGTATATGTTGCACATGGAAACATCACACACACCTTCAAATTAAAAATAATAAATTATATTGATGTATATGTTGCACATGGAAACATCACACACACCTTCAAATTAAAAATAATAAATTATATTGATGTATATGTTGCACATGGAAACATCACACACACCTTCAAATTAAAAATAATAAATTATATTGATGTATATGTTGCACATGGAAACATCACACACACCTTCAAATTAAAAATAATAAATTATATTGATGTATATGTTGCACATGGAAACATCACACACACCTTCAAATTAAAAATAATAAATTATATTGATGTATATGTTGCACATGGAAACATCACACACACCTTCAAAATAAAAATAATAAATTATATTGATGTATATGTTGCACATGGAAACATCACACACACCTTCAAATTAAAAATAATAAATTATATTGATGTATATGTTGCACATGGAAACATCACACACACCTTCAAATTAAAAATAATAAATTATATTGATGTATATGTTGCACATGGAAACATCACACACACCTTCAAATTAAAAATAATAAATTATATTGATGTATATGTTGCACATGGAAACATCACACACACCTTCAAATTAAAAATAATAAATTATATTGATGTATATGTTGCACATGGAAACATCACACACACCTTCAAATTAAAAATAATAAATTATATTGATGTATATGTTGCACATGGAAACATCACACACACCTTCAAATTAAAAATAATAAATTATATTGATGTATATGTTGCACATGGAAACATCACACACACCTTCAAATTAAAAATAATAAATTATATTGATGTATATGTTGCACATGGAAACATCACACACACCTTCAAATTAAAAATAATAAATTATATTGATGTATATGTTGCACATGGAAACATCACACACACCTTCAAATTAAAAATAATAAATTATATTGATGTATATGTTGCACATGGAAACATCACACACACCTTCAAATTAAAAATAATAAATTATATTGATGTATATGTTGCACATGGAAACATCACACACCTTCAAATTAAAAATAATAAATTATATTGATGTATATGTTGCACATGGAAACATCACACACACCTTCAAATTAAAAATAATAAATTATATTGATGTATATGTTGCACATGGAAACATCACACACACCTTCAAAATAAAAATAATAAATTATATTGATGTATATGTTGCACATGGAAACATCACACACACCTTCAAATTAAAAATAATAAATTATATTGATGTATATGTTGCACATGGAAACATCACACACACCTTCAAATTAAAAATAATAAATTATATTGATGTATATGTTGCACATGGAAACATCACACACACCTTCAAATTAAAAATAATAAATTATATTGATGTATATGTTGCACATGGAAACATCACACACACCTTCAAATCTCGCCTTAAACGCTCACTACTCTATTTCCTAACCAATGTACATCACATCCCACATACTGTCCATTTTTTTGGTAAAATGTAGTTTTATTTTGTATAACAATATTTACATTATATAAATCACTATGTCGTATATAATGCCGAAAACTAATTTGTTCCATCTAAATTATTTTCTCAGATGGTTGACTGGAAAGAATTGCCTCCAGGCAATAAGTCCGCCATTTGTACAATGCATTATTTTATTTACATTTGGTAATATATTCAAAAAAGATATGTACCTCCGATAAGATACAAGGATCCAGTTGTGATTTTCAATAGTCTTGTTGTCCTCATTGGCCTGTGATCAATAGACAAGACAAGAGAATCTGTCGATGTTGTCAGCACTAAAGTATGCCACCTTCCGTCATTGAATGTTTCATCGTAGTTGTCCAGTAATATGCGAGGAGTGTTGCCAGATAACAATTCTACCTTCACCTTTCCTTCTTCCATGTAAACCTAACAAAAACAAATTTTAAATTCATTTAAATCTGTCAAATTAATACAAATTTGCTGTGAAACACCAGCTTAAAATATTTATTACATCCTTTTCTATTATCATTGTAAAGCCTTTGTGTGCAATGAGGTTCACAACCAATTATTCTGAATGTTGCCTTTGTGTGCAATGAGGTTCACAACCAATTATTCTGAATGTTGCCTTTGTGTGCAATGATGTTCACAACCAATTATTCTGAATGTTGCCTTTGTGTGTAATTGTGGGCAAAGATTTTTTGTATTTACTGCGCCTCGAATTTATAATAACCTGCCATCGGACCCTTAAAGAGTTAACTCAATTCAAAGCCCGTGGTACTAAGTGGCTACTCGATGTGGGTAGAACCCAAAATGAAAGTAATGTTCTAACAATAATTTCTTAACTTATTATTTTTTGTTGTTTGTTTAGATTATGTGTACCTATTTCACTTTGAAAACTGTATTTTGTAATTTAAAATTATTATGTAAGTATTTCCTAATGTTTATTTTTATAGCTTTCTTATTCTTTTGTTTTTTACTGTAATGTAATAATTTCACAAATGTACAGGTGGCTGCTTCAGAACAGATTTATTCTAGTGAGGCGGCTATCTTATATTAAAATAATGTATATGTTTACATGATCATAAACAAATAAATAAATAAATAATTATTCTGAATGTTGCCTTTGTGTGCAATGAGGTTCACAACCAATTATTCTGAATGTTGCTTTTCAAGGTGTGGCAAAGCTGTGTCACCTCACGACATGCATGTGTTATGCTTATTTTATGCAAGGTAATGCACACCTGTCACTAGTTACCCCACATTGTAGCATTATGTCACAAATCTGTCCAAAACAATCTATAATTATTTCAATGTGCATACAATATCTGATGTGTTTAATCCTTTAAAATTCTTTAATTATCTTTAAAATCTGTATATTTAATGCAACCAGCAATTTTTAAATCATTTTACAATATTGATAATCCAAATACCTACAATTATCATTTTTAACAATTGATTTTTTAAATCAAACAATCAATTTATATATAATACATAGGTGCAACAAAGATTTATTTTATCTTTAAAAATATATAGGTAGTAAAAATCTTCCTAGAGAATAAATTAAAATACACGAAGAAAATAGATTCCAAAACATTACATTATTATTATTATTGGTGTTTTGATTATAAAATACAATATGCATGTATTAAAGTTATTTCTGTAAAACTAAAACAACTAGTTTTTGAAATATTTACTCGGTAATCAACATTTTCACTCACCATAA
Source organism: Molanna angustata (assembly GCA_963576475.1). Lineage (NCBI taxonomy): Eukaryota > Metazoa > Arthropoda > Insecta > Trichoptera > Molannidae > Molanna > Molanna angustata. The sequence goes on from OY754973.1 coordinate 10,740,962, forward strand.
CGTGTCCCGAAGATGAGAAATCATGCCAAATCAACAGTCCATTGGGTTCATAAGTACGGAAAGACAAAGAAACATTTAAGGACGAAGATCCCTCATAGCCACGTAGACGAGCGTGCGCACCTCTGGTAACAAATGTAACCGGAGCAATTGGAGGTTCCTACAAATAAAACAAACATAAGAGGACTTTGTAATAATTCAACAATGTAATACTATTATGATGATTAATTCCAAAATTTTTATGTTCATAGAGTGGAAATCCATTTAAAAAAGTATTTCTCTACAGACTCGATTTATAATGGACTACTCGGAATTATCGAGGTCTAAAAAAAACTAAATTTTATAGACCAATGGACTAATATTCATTTGCAAATAAAGTTGCCCCTGGTGGCTTGAATTGGTACTATCAGTTCCATCATTGCGATATTTCACATATTTTGTTTGAAAAATGTTGTTGATAACATGTAAAATATTTTGAAAATAATATTTCCAAGCCTTAGTTTAAAAAACAAATTGATCCTGACGAAAAGGTATGTACCTTCACTGAGTATATTATTCTTCACAAGAAGTTAGCCACAGTACTGACACTATAAAGGCAAAAAAAAATGTGATTTTATCTTAAATTGTAAACTGTACAATACTTTTTCATCATTACAAAAAATACAGTGATACAAGACTCAGAAAATATATTTTAATTGATAAATACGCATGATCATAAGGCAATGATGTGTAATTTTAGGGACCCATATCAAATACCAGGCTTCTCGGGAATAAAAATACAGATAAGCAACATAAAAATATTTATGCACATTGTATTATCAATCATAACGAAATAATATAAAGATATTTTAATTAAGTATTTATATTTTGTATGGACATAGAGGTATGCCTCTTTTAATTAATTTTATTTAACTTAAAAAAGGATATGGAACATAAGAAAGAAGTATTTATTTGGTAAAAATAAAAGTGATTCTGTAATAAAACAAATTTATATTAGTTTCTTCTATGGAAAACATCTAAACAGTAAATTATAAAGTATTCTTTAACTCACTGGACATGTGTACATGGTGTTGACTTTGATGTAACGAAGTGCTTCATTGTTGTCGTAGGCCTCCTTCAGATCCCGAATAATGTTTGTTGAATTTAGGTAAAGGTTTTCTATACATCCCGTGAAATTTTGCGATACCACAAGACCATCTTGTTTATTTGGAACGCCGCCCACGTAGAACTACAACAAATAAATTAACATATTATTTGTTACTGTTCTGTTCCTGTCAACTTTGTATATTTTCTTTACCAGGTGTTCTTCATTCAATCTTTCCAAGTGGCCAAAGCATCTCAATTTCTTCTATTTCACTATATTAATGAGATCATTCTTATTCATATTTATTTATAAAAAATCTTACAAGTTATTGAGTACAAATATTATATAATGTATTCAACCTCACTAGGATAAACCTGTATCGAGGTTAAATAAATTTACATTTTTGACAGACATAAATGACATAAAAATAATACTATACAAAACAACATGTCACTAATGTCACCAGTTGGGTACTTATAAACCACTTACAACAATATTTTCTAAAGAATATAAATGATAAATAATACAATAACAAAAATATTACATTCTTTTCTTGTGTCTTTTCTTACTGTCATACATCGTCCTATTACAAATTCTTCTTTTCAATGCGAAATCTGCCATGTCCAAGTCTCACTTGTATACTTTAAAGTTGGCACTTAGATTAAGTTACAAACTTTAGCTTCTTTGAATATGTTGCTATCAAAGGAAGCCAATATTGATAAAATTAAAATGGAATAACTTACAGCCCTATTCAGGTTGAGTCTACTGAACTCTCCCTTGAGACGTGATCTTATAACAACACGATCCACAGAGAAGATAAGATCACGTCGGTTTCTTGATATCACTACATCGTGCCAAATGTTGTCATCTAACAATGAGCCCACAGACATTGAAGACATAAGTCCAGAACCTATAAATAATAAAGGTATTGATAACAAAAGATTCGCACACACTGTGGCCTTCGAAGCTCATTTAGTTGGATATCCAACTCCTGAGCCAAAGGAATCGAACCTGGTGAAAACAGTTTTAGTATGTATTTGTGAAACGATAAATATCATCAGTCTCCAGAATGAGGCAACTTGTTATTAGATGCATGTTAAATTAATATTTGACAAAGTACCTGTTAGTTGCCAGAGATGCAATACAATACTACTGTTTTATTACAAACAAATATATGTAGGTGACTCACCTAGATCCATGTTAAGAAGTAATCTATTATCTCTCAATTGTAAAGCAATAAAATCCCCTTGCGACCCTCGAGAATATAAGAGTACTCCAGAAGCAACTGAGGTCTTGAATCTCATTCTGATGGATTCCCGAGATGCCGATATTGGTTCCCTTGTCAGATCCCATTGAATAAGGGAGGATCCGTTCATGTAAAGTGTATCGGCAACTAAAATTGAAATGGAAAATTAATCACTTTTTTATATCTAGATAACACGTCATTTTTATCTATTATTAGCATACATATGAGAAAGTTTTGATGATTAACAGTTATTTCTCTATTTCTTATGTATAAAATAAAAACTACACATAATCCATAATCATAAGAAATATATCATTGAATAATAAAAATACATTAGACTTACCATAATCGCAACCGTAAAGTTCCATTCGTAATGAGATTCTGTCTCTCCATCTTGTTGGATTTATTCTCACCCATTGGGCAATGATGGGAACTTCAAATTCATTACGACGGATATCGTCTCCATTTGTATTTCCTTTGAACATCTGAAAATCAACATCAATTTTAAAATACATTTCCGGGGCTGTCATGTCTAAAAAATTTAAAGAAGCATTACTTATTTGGCACTAACTATACCTCAATACTTAGAAAGATCAGAGAAAAAAAAATAAATTAACATACACAGAATAGTACACTGAAGAGTAAAGCAGCAATGTTTTCAATTTAAAATTAATGAAAACTGACATATCTTAAATCGTGGACAACCAACATATGCATTTAAATGCATGTGTATTTGTAATAACACAACATTAATTGGTAATTACACAAATCAAAGCTAATAAGAATTAATTTTCACTTGTCAAATACCATTTTGAAGTACGTCAAAATAAATTCAAACAAAATTTTATGTTAATAACTGTTATTATTGTTTAATTGAACAATAAAGGAGTCAACATGCGTTATTTAAAGGGGGTAAATAGCATTTATAATTTAATATACCTATTACATTTTTATTTTTGTTAGTTTAGCAAACATTCTATCAATTATAAATGGTGTATTCTATATGCAAGCTGCACCCATAACCTAAGTGCTCATGATGGTAGTAGATTGTTTTATTGTAGCAAGCAGTTTCAGAAACAAATTTTCTATGATTATAATGTAAGATGACGTGATGACATTTCGAATGTGATAAAAAAAATTATTTTACTCTTGTTAAATATAGAAACATGAATGCATTTCTTAATTATGTTTTTAATTTCCTTTTTTAATTAAACCTGTGTATTGCAGCTATTTTTATTAACCTTGTCAAACTGGTTTTGATGCAGACCCGCTCCATTGTCAGGACTCAGTAAATATTACCTGCCAAATTGTTGCTCACATAATGAACTATTTATAAGTTATTGTATTAATCCTGGATATTTTAACATATTGATAATAGTGCTCAAAGTATGGGTATATTCTTGAATAAGAAATTCAAACAGCTTTGCTTCGTAAAACAAGGCAATACCACACTGCCAGAGCCCTTGGAATGATTCTGAATCATGAAACAGCACTAATCCTACAATAGGCACTATTGTCCTTGAGAGAATTTGAATAGAAACATCTACATAAAAAAACCTCATTGAACATAAAATAATTATTATAAAAATGATATGTATAACATTTGAATAAATCTTGGTTATTCAGAAATGTCATCAGCATTATCCTACCGTGGAACGATTGTGTCGAGCTTCAGTTACTAAGACAGCTCGCATAGTGAATACTAAGACTTAATGTCCCCAATTATACCTCTTCTTCCCCCCTCTGTGTGGTGTACGTCCTCCACCCTTCTCCATCGTCGGAATACTGCAATAAGAACTCTGTCACATGCTCGGCGGACATTTTTCGACCGCGAATCACAATGGCCCTCAATTCGTACCTCCGCTTCAGGTTCACAGTCAACTTCTGGTCCAGTGTGCTGGATGAGGGACTCCATGCGTTCGACCCTACACCCATGACCCATTTCCATGTTAGTAGTGTTAAGATTTACATGCAAGATTGATCATCTCATAAAAAGTGCCATAAATACCTATTCATTTGTAGTACAAATTAAATTGATTAAAAGATGAGTGGGTTCATATTTTTGATTTTGTATTTATTTAAAAAAATTAATAAAATGTTAACAGTAATAATGGTGCAAATACTATGCTATAAACCACTTGTTGAGTTAAACTTTGCAAGACTAGGTTTATTGCATAGTATTACTGTAATCATGGACTACCACAAAGTTACCATCAAATCCATTCATCTTATCAAAATGTAAACAAATTAAAAATTGTAACGGCGCAAGAAACCCCTCTTCAAAAGTTCAATTTGTGAATTGGATATTAAAATCAATATAAGTTATTTCATGGGTAAACTAAATGTTACATCCATTTTTTTCAGTAAATAATGATATTCAGTTATTACATTTGATTTTTTTTAAATACATCATATAAAGGATGGTATAGATAAAACTTAACATTTGCAACGGTTGTAAAGTGAGTTCCTCATTTTAAATTCATAAAATATATTGACTGTCATAGAAGTAGAAATATTACATACTTTAAAGCTCAAAAATTGTTTTAATTTCAATACCCAATATTTTTTATTTAATCACAAAATGCTTAATCTTAGTACATTTTTTTTTAAACCGTTTTAAAATATTTCACTAAAATTCTAGTTTCCAGACCCAATCAACCAAAATCTGAGATGATCAAGTAAAGTTTAGACCAAATGTATGAATTAAATAAGATAATAAATAAATAAGATATTTCTACTTCTATGGGTAATATAAATATGAATATCCTGTGATATAGCAAGTAATTTCTATTCTAAGCTGTCAATAATACATCTTACACAAGTAAATGTAGTTTATTGTTAGCTAAAATAAATATATAATCGTTATATATAATCGTTAATTATATTAAGAGAACTATTAACTTAAGAATAAGTAATAACTAGCAGTATAAGTAACTTGGTAAGATAATATAAATGTAAGCGGTGAGAAAAGACAAAAGTTGGGACTTATATAGTGTAATTATATGTAAATAAGTGTTCTGTAATTTATTGTTAAAATAATGTAAAGAAAAAATGTGTGTGTTATATCAGATGACGTATATGAAAGTGTGATGAATGGATAACTGAATTAAGAAAAACCCCCTGGGCTCTGCCGGGAGAACATCGATGAAGCCCGCCACTCGTCATGTTACGGTCCAGGGGGTAGGCGAAAAGAGGAGAGCCAAGTGCAGATTGGGAGTCTGGAATATAAGAGGAGGAATGGATAGAAAGATGAATGAATTGTGCGACGTAATAAAAGGTAAAGAAATAGATGTATTGTGTGTAAGTGAGACAAAAAAGAAAGGTAGAGGGATGAATATTAGGAATGATGGAACGATAGAGCTTTGGTCAGGAGTGAAGAGAGACGAATTTGCATGCAAAGGAGTTGGTGTGATTCTAGCGAAACGAATGGGGAAATGTATGAAAGAGTACAAGCTAAAAAAACTCTAGACTGATGTGGGTAAGGCTGAAGATCGGAATTACAAGCGTATTCCTAATAATAGGATATGCGCCCGGAAACTCCGATAGTGAGAGTGAAAAGGATGATTTCTGGAACAATGTGACCGAGATAATGAACGAAAAAAAGGATAATGAAAGAGTGATTCTGACTGGAGATCTAAATGGATGGGTGGGTGGACCGTGTGTAAGACATCGAAGAATATCTGTGGTATTGCTAAAAGAGGTGGAAAGAAAGGCGATGCATGGTGGAATGAGAGAGTTAAGATAGTTGTGGGTGAAAAGAAGAAAGCATGGATGGCATTAATAGCCGCGAAAGGATCGAATAATGAAGAAAGAGCAAAAGAGAATTATAAAGTATGCAAGAAGATAGTCAAAGACACAGTAAAAAAGGAAAAAGATAATATAAAAGAGAAAGAAAGCCTGAAAATAGCCAATGACTTTCCTGAAAACATGAAAATGTTCTGGAAAGGCGTAGCGAAAAGAAAAAATGGAACTGTGAATGCTTCGAAAGGAATAAATGATAAAGATGGAAAGATAATTATGGACGAAGACGGCGTGAAAGAACGATGGAAAGAATATTTCAAAGAACTGTATGATAGCGGAGTAAGTGGGGACGTGAGTCAGAGAACATGGCAAGTAAGCGAAAGTGATAAGGATGAAATAACGCAAGAAGAAGTGTTTGAAGCAGTAAAACACGCGAAAGCGGTGAAAGCTGCCGGGTATGACAGTGTATCAGCTGAACTTATAAAATATGGCGGTGAACAGACGTTGGAGTGGTGCCTCTCTCTTTTCAACAAATGTTGAGAAGAAGGACACACTCCCTCAGACTGGAGAAATGCAGTCGTGGTACCTTTATATAAAGGTAAAGGATCGAAGCTCGACTGCAAAAACTATAGAGCCATAAGTTTGCTAAGCTCAGTTGGTAAGATGTATGCTAGGATCCTGGATCAAAGAGTACGAAAGGTTACAGAGAGCAAGATTTGGGATGCTCAAGGGGCTTTTGTTAGCGGCAGAGGATGTATAGACCAAATTTTTTCTTTACGTATGGTCACAGAAAAGATTTTGGGTAAAAATCAGAAACTTTTCTGCGCCTTTATAGACCTAGAAAAGGCCTATGATAAAGTTGTTAGAGAAAAACTATGGAATATACTATCGATGTACGGAGTGAAGAGTAAGTTGATATGTGCAATCGCTTCATTATATGAGAACAGCAAAGCATGTGTTCGTGTTAACGACACAACAACAACATGGTTTTCTATAAATAATGGCGTTAGACAGGGGTGCGTGTTGTCCCCTTGGCTCTTTAATCTCTACATTGATTTCTGCATAAAGAGCCCTTAGGCATGAAAGTAAGGGTCTAAAACTGAGTACTGTAACAGTACGTGATCTGATGTATGCAGACGACAAAGTGCTGTTAGCAGAAAGTATGGAAGAGTTACAGTATCTTGTAAGTATGGTATATGAAGGATGCATAGAAAATGGACTTAGAATGAATGCCAGCAAATTGAATGTCATAGTCTTTGAAAAGAGTGAAAGCAGAACAGTGTGTCGAATAAAAGTATAGAGTGAATGGCTTGAGTATGTTCCAACGGAATGGACGGCCTGATAAGGATATTGAAAGAAGAGTTATGGCAGGAAACAGAGTGAATGGAGCACTTAGATCAGTTATGATTGATCGCAACATATCAAAAGATGCTAAAGTTGCCATTCATAACGCAATCGTAGTGCCAACCCTGACGTATGCAAGTGAGACCTGGACATGGCAGAAGTCGCACGAAAGCAGAATAAATGCAGTTGAAATGAGATCGCTTAGAAGAATTTGTAACAGAACGATGTATGACAGAGTTCAAAATGAAGATACAAAGAAAGAACGTAAGATGAAGAAAGATGTAATTAACAGAATGAAAGTTAACACATTGAGATGGTTTGGCCACTTGGAGAGAATGAATGAAGAACGCCTGACGAAGAAAATATACAAAGCTGACAGGAAGGGAATAAGAGGTCGGGGGCGCCCAAGAAAAGGATGGCACGACCATGTAAACGATATACTGAAAGATGGAAATGTAAGAAGCGTGAACAACAGACGAACGTGTATAAGACGATGTATGAATGTTGATGAGGCGATGAATGTGTGTCAAGATAGAAAAATGTGGCGTTCGGTTCTCTCTGCCTACACCGTGAGGGACATGGCGTGATGGTATGTATGTAAAATAAATATAAAAATGCAGTAGTAGTGAAATAATAAGCTTGATGCAATAGATATTTAAAAAAAAATATATATTTAAACTGTTTTAACAGGCAATAACTAAAATAAATATTGATTTTTAAATTCTGATTTTATACATATTAGCGGAGAATTAAAAAAATACCAGTACAAGGAAATACACATTTGGGTTTGTAAATAGATTTAAACATAATTTACTTGTAAATAGACTACATACTAGCAATCACCATTTTCTATATAATGTGTTATGTGTTTTGAAGATAAGCATGCAATCAACTTCCCAAAGTGAATCACAAATGAATGACAATCATTTTACTGTGTATATTTTCACACACAATTATATATAAATACCATTAAACATAATAAACCAAACAGAATATTTTACAAATGTTCAAATATTTTAAACAGGATACCTCAAAATTGTATGTTGAACTGTTTTATATAAGAACATATCAATAAAAGTAGAGAACAAATTAACAAAAGTAAAAAAATAAATAAAGCAGAGTAGACCGAAATATAATAGAAAGTAGAATTGTTAAAAGAAAACAACTTTATTTGGCATTTGGCACAGATTGACGAAAACAAAAAATAGGAAAATGATACAAACACCATAAATTTGTACAAAATACACATTTTATACAATAAGCAATACGTAGAAAATGAAACACTGTATTAACATTACATTTGCAGATAATTGAATTAAAAATAAGTAACAAAATGATTGGTTTTACATGAAAATATTTAGTGGCACAATGTTATGAGCTAGACGAGCCCTAGCACAAACTCAACCTCTAACAATTTTATTTACCTTGCTTGCATTTACTTATTTTATAAAGTTCATGGGAATTTATAAAAACTTATTTCAAAGACATATTAATTGACTTTTTTTTAGTGTATGAATACAATAAGATTATGCTTATGATTGTCCTTACGTTTCATAACTAAGCATTCATTTTTGGATTATCAAGTTGTTTTAATTTTATATATTATTATCTTTTTCGTTTTTGTTTGTAATTTTTTACAAAGAACTGTACATGCTGAATAATCAGAATGTGAAAACTTAAAACATTTCATATGTTCTTCGATACTCTATATACCATAGATTCGCATTAAGGATATATGAGAAATGTCATTGAATGTGCCAATTCCTTACTCAATAAAGACCTTAAATAATTACATAAATTACTTTATATTATGAGATGTTCAGATATCCATTTGAAAGATTAGTTTAATGAATCCAACAATTAACTATGTACTAACCTACCCTTAAAATTATTCTGAATCATGAAATATTGCTTTATAAATTGTTATTACAACAAAGATTTTGTGGGAAGATTGTCCGACACCATGAAAATACGAACCATTGCACGAGATAGATATTATTAATTAGTGAGAGTTAATTATTTTCAAAGCATTACACCGGGTCAGGCAGGTAACAGAAGTTTGTAGCCTCCTTTACCTTTGTGTCACCACCTGCTTCCTTGTAGTCGGCATACTCCAAGCCATTATAACCATAGCTCACTCCAAACTCTAACAAATATTCAGCAGAATGGGGACGCCCCTGGCTGGCTATTCTGGTGATGTTCTTTATTGATCCCAAGTCAATAATCAGCTGTTGCCCAAAATCATTTTCTGAGGCTGTCCATGCGTTTGGTCCTTTTGGTTTTTTCAGATAAAATATAAGTACTTTGATTTTTTTATGCATTACATTGTTTCAAAACTAATAATAAGCACAAATAGTAAATAAATTGTAATAAAATAGTGTAGACAGGTTTTTTTTACTTAAAAAATTCATAGGAATATGACAACTAATGATATTACTTTTCCTACAAGAAAAGATATTTCTGATAGTTTCATATGATTGCTTTCAAACATAATATTATAGAAATAATATTATCAAACGAAAACCAAACAAAAGCATTATTTAAAATAGGATAACTTATTTATTTAATAAACAAAAGTGCCTATCAAACAGCACAATAAATAATTTCTAAATTATAGTCAAAAAGACCAGAAAAAATGAGGATATAGGATGAATCCAGATGATTAAATTATATTGACAAAACACAAAGTTTCAAATACAGCATGTCATATTAAAAAGTCATAACATTCAGTTGGTACAGCATGGTACAAATAAATCACAACTAACACACAAAAATTATCTCATATTGATTTCTCATAACATTCCGGTATTTGGGTTAACTGAAATGTGTTCAACTCCGTTTTGGATAAAATGACATTCACAAGTCTAAAAGAATTAAAATAATTTTGATACTAATATACCTATTTCTATAAAATGTAATTAAAAATTATTGGAATCAAAAAATTCATTTTATTGAAAAGTTATAAAAAATACAAGATTATATATTTATAACAAATAAGATAAACAACAAGAATCAAAAAGATTTCACATCTTTATTAACAAAATTTTCATAAAACAATTTGTCTTTTTCCATAAACGGTGTGAAGTCTTGCATTAGTTGATGATAATTCAAATGGGTATATGGAGTGGGACCATTATAAACTTCACCATTTAAATTAATAGCTACAGCAACATTGTGTGAATCGTCCAATTGTGTTTCCTCAAATATCCAGTCTTTAACCAACACATCATTCACACACAACTCTGTATCAGTAATAAAAGATCCTATTTCCGTATGCTGGGTTTTAACATTAAAACTTATTTTTTGAAGATCTACAGTTATTCCAACTCCGATGTTCTTGACATAACTTTCCTTCAAACACCAATGTCGGTAAAATGATGAGAGCTGCTCAGGTTGAGAATCAAAATTTGTTATATTCTTCCATTCATCGACGGAAAATTGTCGCTTCATGAGGCGAAAGAACTCCGGAATGTTTTTGTTCGGAGGCGGAACTATATTCATTATATCGACCCCTACTTTGGATCTTCCAACATGTCCCGCGAGAACGACATACTCCCCTTGGTGAGAAATATTGAAATCAAAATCGGCCAACTTCGGTTTCTCCAGTATCGGTTTACCGCGGTTGTCTCTACCCAATAAAATATCCGCCTGAGATAAACCGGTTGCAACATACAGACATTTCCTCATCATCAATCTTCCAACGAGGGAGGATTTAAAGTCTTCTTTGAATACAAAATTCAATATGCGTTTCTTTTCTTCCAGTTGGATACAAGCACTCGCGAGAAGTAAGTCACTTTCACTGGGTACCCAAGAGGCAGAATGAAATGCCCATCTGAATTGGGTATTAGCCATTTTCAACGAATTCATTTTCACTAAACCAAAGTTGAATATAAAATATATAATACAAAGTAATGTTTCTATAAAAATTATTCCCACAAAATCCAGTCCATGACATCTAGTGATTACCTGCAAAAACATTGAACATATAAGTCATGTTTTGTAGGTAATTGCCGTTTGAAGCAATATCTATATTCAATGTATTTGAAGTTTGATTGATAGCCAACTAATTGTGACATAAGGAAGGTGTACGATTTTTATAACTGATGAAAAGTAAACCATAAAAATATTACATATTTCAATATCATTGTTATACCCAGTGTACTGAGTAACAATTATTGGAGTGGACTACTCTTCAATAAGATATTTGAATATAGACTTTGTTTAAGACTACATGGACTGAATTTTCCTGAACAGGCACTAAATAAATAATCTAATAACAGGCGAAAATAAATCTAAATAGGCAAAATACAGGAAATACATTGAAAAATAACTACTAACAAGCAAAAACTATAATAATAAATACATAAATATGCCATGCCCTTCATAGGGTAAGCAAAGAAAAATAAATACATCATATCCCTGTCTTAACAAACATTCATCACTTCTACATTTGTGCATCTTTCGAGCCAAAATAATCATGTTACTTTTAGTGGAACTAAGATCACTTTTTATTTCAAAAATAAAACTGATATTTAAATGTTTTAAATTATATCTAGTAGCATGATTATTATTTATAAATAAATTATATAAAGTATAATAAACAATGTGATTTTTTTTGACAAATTTTTAACATCTCAATAGAGACGAAGTTGGAATATTATAGAACCAGAAACTAAGGCACCTACAGGGCTTAAAACCTGTCATTGACTGGTGTAATTTTTATGTAATTTTTTCTCATTCAATGTTGAACCAATAACAAATATAAATATGTATCTGCTAACCAAGTCATACACAACATGCAGTTGTCAATATTTTAAGTGCAGCTAAAAACACATTTACTATCAGGAATTTAAAAGACAAACTCCTGTCATTTTAGAGTTCTGATTGGTACATCATTACAAGTTATTGAAATGTTTTATGATGTTTTAGTTTGAATTTCTAAAAAAAAATTTGCAAACAATATGAATGGATTGTTTCATAAAATATATTTAAATTCAAATATACATAAAGATACTTTGATAGAACTCAATTGTATTATCAATATTTTTTTGTATTATGACATGTTTTATGCTAAACACATTATCAATATGACATCTTGAATTGCACTTACTAAGCACAATACCGATATTTATTAACAAATACTAAAACATGTCAGAATCAAAATAATTACAAATCATTTTTATATGTTTGCAACACTAAATTAATATCAGAAAATAATCATTAAAACTAGTTAAACAAACAAAGATCTTGTGCACTTCTGAGTGTCTATTACAATTATCTTTGACACTATCCTAGGCCAAAAATATCAACCAAAATTTAGGAAGCTTTTGTTACTTACCATCTAGTCTTGCATTTTCAGGACCTCTTTCATTCATAGAAGACGTAGCCTTTAGGACAGCTCGATCCAACAGTGGGGTGTTACATTCATAGTCATCATAGTATCTACTATAGTCTAAAATTCATAAACATTACAATAGATGAATACAAACAACCGAGGACAGTTAATAAAATATGAAAAAAAAATTGGAAAAGTGGCACGAAATTTGTACTTGTTTTAAATAAATCAATTGATTTAAATGGACAATAAAAACAAAATTGGGTGGGATTCATATTGATTAAACATACATGTGACATTAGTCATAGTATAACATAAATAAAAGTATCGTTATTAAATTAATCGTTTCATATATTGAAATATAGATAGTATGTGAAATAAGATCGAAAAAGGGCATATCAATATAAATTATAACAATAATGTTGGAAAAAAATAACACAATAACATAGTCAGTGAATTATTTGGATTTAAGAGTAATAAAAGTTCAACGACGAGTTTTATCGAAACATATATGAATTCTAAGGAAATATTTTAATGAATTATTCAATTATTACCTGATTTACATGCACAAATAAATAAACCTAAAAGGAATGCCGTTACACCTAGAACACCCATTATGACATGACGCACAACGACAATATTCAACGACTTAACCTAGCGACCAAAGCGTTACGCCCAACCATAGACAAGAAATAAAGTACATTAACGTTATTATTGCCAAAATGATTCAAGTCGTGTTTAGTTTGATATATACATAGGTATTATGATCAAAATATTACCATGAGTTATGGTAGTGATATATCCAACATGGATAGGTATTTGAACAAAATCACGCGTCGGGTCTCAGACACTAGAGACGTGCATATTTCGCAGAATCCTGCGTAGGTGGTATGTTGGTTTAGCCCCGGAGAACCTTGTCGGTCGCAAGGAAGTGCCAGGCAGGACGCAATAACTTATAATTGACACATATGGATATCTTGGCTGGTCCATGGGAACACGCCAACGGTCGAGACATCGAAATGCGACATGGGCGTACCGAAATATTTTGGGTAATCAGAAAAATAGAAGCGGGAACAAGTCTTAAGAAAAATTGCTTCTGACATAGGAGAATGCTTTCAGAAGAAATTTGCGAGTAATCGCTGGATCCTATTCAATAGAATGGGATATAGCTAATTAGTGTCGGGTGATAATTAACGAAATGACAATAAGTAAATAATTAATCGGTAAATAATTTAATTACCCATAAGTTATAATTTGGCGGCATAAATAGGAAATCAACAGACAAGCTCACCGTGAATAATAAAAATAATTTCGGTATTTTTAATTTTGGTTTGAGAAAACAATAAGTAAATAATTAATCGGTAAATAATTTAATTACCCAAAAGTTATAATTTGGCGGCATAAATAAGAAATCAACAGACAAGCTCACCGTGAATAATAAAAATATTTTCGGTATTTTTAATTTTGGTTTGAGAAAACACAGAGATGTTTCGTATTGAACAACATCAAACGACCAAGTAGGTAGAGCTAGTTACGCCACTGGAATGTCCGTTGGAGAAAGGTGTCAGATTTCGCGAGCCGCTCTAACGGATACGATAAATCAGAAATTAGACGGACGGCGATGTGGCCCGGCAAATCTAGTTCGTGGGAACGCATGTGAGTCCAGACGGTGTTCGGTCACTAGATCACTAGACCACCCCAAGGTATCATAGGGTAGGACACATAAATTTGAATGAGACCAGACAAGGAAATATAAGTAGAGGTAGCCAGGGCTTACCCACTGTCGAATCGTTGCGGACCGAAAGGAGATAGAAAACAGGAAAATTGATTTATTTATTTAATTATTTTAATTTCGGGAACAATACCTACATATTTAACAGTAAACAAAATTAAATAAATTAATGAGCTGGGGAGTAAGCCAATTACGTGAATGTAGAAATAAACACGTAAGTAAACCAACAGAGTGATGGCTGAAAGAAAAATTACCGATAGGTATAGGGTAATAAATACGTAAATAAATAACTAACGCAATCAGAGAAAAGAGATACGAAAAAATAAGTAAACGTAGGAAGTGGTAGACAACCATTTCAGAGGATAAACGGCTAGATAAACAAATAAATAAATAAAGAATCGAATGATTAAATAACCCAGGAAAGAAATGAGAGCATGAATAAAATAAAAAAACCTCCCGGTAATAAGGACCTAACACTAGAAGGTTAAGACCCAGTAACGAGTGAAATAGAAATTTAACTCAACCTATTCTTCGCACTACGAAAAAATAAAAACAAAAGAAAAAAAACTACAGTCGAAAAGATCACGACCCTAGGTTTAATATCTAAATCATCCTCAGAATACCGACATGTATCGATGTTTTTTTTTTCGCGCGGGTACCTACGACCCGGTCCGAAAGTACCAAGCTGCATACCTAGAATAATATCCCAGGATATTCACAAAAACCTCGATTCAAGAGAGACCAAATTAATAGCGACGTTCTAGGACTATGAAAATTATACGAATAAAAAAAGGACTTAGCATGTATACACAGACGAATTTTAACTTTTAACTATACATACATACCTACGTACATACTTACAGACCAACACGCCATGGCCCTCACGGGGTAGGCAAAGAGAACCGAACGCCGCATTTTTCCACCTTGACACACATTCATCGCCTCAGCAACATTCATACATCGTCGGAGACATGTTCGTCTGTGGTTCACGTTTCTTGCACTTTCATCTTTAAAAATATCGTCTACATGGTCGTGCCAACCCATCTAAATGTGTTAACTTTAATTCTGTTAATTACATCTTTCGGTATCTTACTTTCTTTCCTTGTATCTTCGTTCTGAACTCTGTCATACACCGTTCTGTTACAAAATTACCTACAAATTTTCCTACGACGGTATCAAGCAGTAGGACGGTAATTATTCTGGCATTATTTTTTTTCAACACAAAAATAAATACATACTTCATACATACGCACATCTAAATTACTGCAACCTACCACAAAATCTTACAAAATTAACTAACACCAAGACGAATTGAAATAATAGGACTGATTTATATACCTAACGTTACTCTGGGACCGGCTTACATAGCCTAGTAGAGTAGCCTAATCCACAAATTAAAATATAGGTATAAATGTATACACTTACGACATACTTTAACCTTTTTTAAATTATAGTATAACTTATAATTTTATTTACTACGGTAGAAAGTTATATTATGTTAATTGTTATTGTGATACTTGAAAAAAAAAAGGATTTTAGTAAATAAATAGAAATTAACAATAAGTAAATAATACCAGGCGATACCATGACGGTCATTGCGTTACCTTGGGTAGGCAGGGAGAACCGAACGCCGGAATTCTCCCTCGACGCGGTTATGAAATTCTTATATAACCCATATCCGAGATCAGGTGATAGGTGATTATCTGATCGTATGTACTTCCCATATAGGCTATAAGCTATTATGCGCAGAAATATTTGGGCATTCATGCCTGTGTCTGAGCTGACTTAATTAAAATAAAATAAAATAAGTTGGTGGTTACGGACAGCGGAGGTTTCCATTCTGGTTATTATCAGTATAATAAGGTGGTTTTTAAATAGGTATTTTAAATATGCGCCAGCCGCTCAGAGGAGACGAGAGCTTTCGTTTCAATACTAGGGGAGACATCTAGCGAAAAATTCGATCAGCTTCGGGAAGCGCTCTGCTCGACCGACTGTCATAGGTCAGAGACAGCGCGCGAAACTCTATAGATGGCACGAAAAAAAATAAGCCGAGGAAAATCTGAAAGGGGAGGAAATTGGCGCGAGGGGAGAATATTAAATTAATAATAATAAAAGGGAAGAAAATTGAAGTACAATAAGTTGATTTACGTCCGTAGGGGATACTTTCGCGCTTTGGTTCGGGACTCTGATGCAGATCGTTTAGCTGAGGTTAGTAAGCTTGGGGCGCAGGGAAAAGCTTCGCGTCTCGACATACAGAGGGCGAATAGCGATAAAGATAGGAAAATGATTTTCTCCTTGAGAAAATTCGATTCTTTTTTCTCCAAGCTTCGAAGAAAATTATGGCAGTCATCGAGGTAATAAGAATGAGTTGTTTTATAAAAAGAAAATGTACCTACGGGAACTTATATTAATTTATGTAACATAGTTAGGATTGGTAGGGCGAAAAGAAAGGAATAAAATAATGATTTTTGTCAATAAAATTGAAATAAAATAATGCTATTGTCAAGGAGAATAAAATAGTTGTTGGGAAGTACCATAATTTTATGTTCCTACAACATATCAGTGTCTAAATAATTTTGTGTGTTGGGTAATATAGTTAATCAGGGTTGGAAATACCTACCTATAGGCACACATTTCTGTATGGAGAAATTATAATGTTATGTTGCTCTGATCATGTAAATAGTCCATAAGAAGTGTATAAGTGTATAAGATGAAAAAAAAGAAAAAGTGTATGTGTAACGAAAATTAAAAAGAAAAAAAAGAAAAAGTGTATGTGTAACGAAAATTAAAAAAAAAAAAAGAAAACATAGTGCGTGAACTTTGGCGCGAAAAATCAGTGCGTCCGTACGGGAACACAGGGACAGCCGAGGAACTAGGGGGGAGGAGCTGGCGGGACGAATACCGCCGGTCAATATTAGCGACCGCACGGGATGATCTGGAGCATTCCGATTTCGTCATCGCAACAGTAACAGTCTTCTCTCTTGTTCGCGGGTCTCGCCAGCTAGACCAAGTACCAACGATTCTACCCAACCGTCGTGGACGCATAGCAAATAAAATTTTACAAAGTACTTTACTATAAACCAGTGAATCAGACCAGCAAGGAAGGAGCCCATTTCAAACATTAAAATTTATATCAGGGCATACGCGGTCGTTACGGTCTACTACAGACTCGCTCTGGCGAGGTCCCGCGGACGGAGAGAGGCCAACCTACCAGGTTTTATTTCACATTATTTTGTATGTCCACTGAGTCCATTATACTCCACCCAATTGGAGGGCCATTTTTCCCGCCCTGCCAAGAAGACAACGGCAAGCACCTCTTTTGGAAAAGAGGCCCTGCCCAGGAGACATCCACGCCGCCTCTGGGATAGGAGGCAATTCGAGGATCATTGTCGCCGCCTCTGGAGAGGCCGCCCACGAGGATCACCAGCCATCGCCTCACAGGAGGCCAATACTGCCCTGTTCTAATTTTCGTTTCTTCACACTTCGACGTTCTCAACGTTCTTTTTTTTTCAAAGACTCCCTTCGTGTTTTGTTGTGTGCACACACATAGTTTTAAGTATACATTAAGATCTTAGTATAAGTCCTAGTATTTAGAAAACATTGTCTCTTAGTTTGTAATGTCGTTGTGTGCCTAGATGCTAGTAAATTTTAGTTAACTGAATTGATTTTTTTCTTCTCTCTCATAGACAATCCCAATCTGAAGCCTGTTTTAATTATAGTTAGTAATTAGGTAATTTTAAGGTTTAATTTAAGTTTTAATTCCCGGGGAGGAATCACAGCGACGGCTTGCACCCGATAGCTGGCCGGGCAAACCAACTAGTGGGCGGCGAAGGGCGGCTACCGCCCTGAGCCTAGCAAGTCGTCGAAATCGGCTGTGCCGATACTCTAGTGCCACCTCAGTGTGAGCACTGAATAAGAAAATAGTTCCCGACAAAATCAATACCCAATTTTCATTTTCAAAAAAATATTTAAATAATTATCAACAACCTCGCAACACCTTCCGACCTTCCCACTTTCCGTCTTTTAAACTCCCCCCGGTGTATTAAATGGCGCCCAACGTTGAAGGCAGCTTAAGCGACTTCTCCGCGAATTATATCTAATAAAATAAAGAAATTAATCGTTATTAAAAAAACTATAATTAATCGTTGAAATTTCGCGATTTTTGATTTTCTTATTGGAAAATAGAGATTCCAGTTGGAATCCCATTAATAATCCAACCAGATATTAATCGAAAAATACCTTCCGCGGATTAAGTCGAAAGAAACTTAAGTTTGTTCACTTACGAAAATAATTGCTAAGAAAACAAAAAAAACACGTACCCACGAATTTAGGATAAAATAACTCGAGGCTTCAGAAGGGTTGTAGGGGAGAGATAGAGAAAGAAATATTAATATCTAAACAATTACCCAACACTAGTTTTACCTATTACTTTACAATTTTGGTAGGTAATATTTTTATTTGTATGTCTTGAACCACCGAATCTGGTGATCCTTATATCATTTGACTAATCACCGAAGCTGGTGACCTTATAATTTTTGTATTTGGTAGTTAAATCTTTATCATCGACACTCGTAACGTTTTAATTAGTAGGTAATTGACTGATCGACTATAGGTATCTGAATTGATAGAATAGGTATATACATCAGTAAGAAATCGCTTGGACGACGGGAATAATTCTTTTTTATATAATAAGCGTCTCGATGAGTAGATAGGGAAACTCGCTTGGCAATGAATAATTAGGCCGTTATAATATTTTTTTTTGGGAATATTACGTTTTTTCTGCTAATGATAAAATAATAAGGATAACTGCTAATTACGAAACAGGATTTTGTCCTCAGTAGTGGGGAGATAGATAATTTTTGTTCTCGATTTTTTTTTGTTCTCGTAGGTATAGCTATTTTCAATCGAGATTAATATCGTTAGTGGTGAGTTGGGTAAATTAATATTATAGACTAATTTCGTTTGGGAAGCATAATACTCGCTTAGGAAGAAATATTCGTCTCTCCTTAGGGGTAGGATAATAAACCAAAAAGGTTATGAATATATTTACCAAGAAAAAAAAAAAAAAAAAAATGATAGGTACAAATATATTTTAATACATTTACGAATATAACTATTACGGATATAATTTTTATATAAATTTTATTGTATGTATACGGAAGAGGATTGCTACTCTAAGACTCATTAGCGGTGAGTTAACATAAATTAATATTTGATGGTTTTAGGTATAAGTAGTCCAATTACGGAGAAATTATTTTACGTACGGAGATAGATAAAGACCGTTTAAGGTCGATAGTGATTATAAAAAGAAAAAAAAATTTAATTTTTTTTTCTTTCAATTAGGAACTTTGAAAATTACTTTTTTTCTTTCAATTAGGAACGTTGACCGATGTTTTTTTGATAATACTGAATAAGAGATCACCGCGCCGGTTACAGGATAAAGTCGTCTCAAGGGCGGTCACTTAAACAGTCACGCAGTCGGGACACCGAAATATTAAGAGGAAAATAGAGATAGTGACAGATATGCGACGGTTGAGAGGAAATAGTGCGTCAGACATGGAGAGTTCGGCAGAAAATAGTCCGGTTATACCAATGCCGATCGAGGAAGAGGCAGAGGCAGGCCAAAATTATAGCTCGCCCGCGAGAGCCGCCTTGGCCCCGTCTGGGACTTGGGAGCGGGCATGCGTACCACGTGTCCTGGAAGATACCTTCAGCGGTCTAGCCGAAGAAGACCCTGAACAATTCATACGCGCTTGTGAAGCGCATTTCAAGGCTGTACACTGTAGCCCGGCCGTGCAGGTGGAGAGAGCAGCGCAGAGGTTAAGAGGCGAAGCAAAGAACTGGTGGAGGCCTCACTTGCAAGGACGCTGGGGATGGGCGGACTTCTGCAACGTTCTTCGGTCCAGATATGGAACAGAGGCAGCTCGTGCCTCGCTGCTGGTGAGCCTGTATGGAGATCGACAGCGAGAGGGCGAAAGTGGTATTTGTTTCCTGCAGAGGAAAAATGTAATATACAGAAGACTATTTCCGAAGGGAGAGATCAACGAGATCTGTCAGGATCTCATCGGCCTGATGCACCCGAGGTACAGCGAACTTCTAGAAGTGGGTCTGACCTTCGGACCCTATACAATGGACACTCTGCGGAGTCGAGTTTCGGGACTAGACTTCCCACGGCAACCTTTATATACAAACACTACACGGGTTCAGTGGAACATGCCGTCAGTGCAGCATCAACATCGTCAAAATGGCTTCCAATCGGAGCCAGAGAGGTATATTGAAGGCGACCATCGCGCCGGCTTGCGACAAAATGGCGGCGGACGAAACTATGTACCAAATGGACAGCGGCCCGCGGGGAACCACGATTGGAATAGACATAACAATAACGGACCCAGACCTACCTATCAACCCTTTAGAGCGGGAAACGCCTCCCGCCTGGGCGGAACCAACCACGCTCAGGCGACACGCCGACGTTAAGTGGGAGTGGTCAACGCGACCAGCCAGACCCAATGACAATAGACCACCACCGCACGATTACTGGAAACGACAACAATAGAAGGGGTTGGGCATGTAACAACGTAACGGGACTTCACAGACGGCCATTATCACGTATACCTGCTAAGCTAGTAGGTATCGCTACCGCGGCCCTAGTAGATTCGGCGAGCACGCACAATTTAGTGAATGCTAGCTTAGTACCTAGCCATTTAATACGACGCAGTACGGATAAAATTGTAAGACTCGCACACTCGAGTGTGGAGATGAAGATTAGCGGGGAGGCAGATATTACATGGACCTCAGCCGCCCATGTCTTGACAGATACTTTCCTAATTGTCCCAGGACTAAGAGAAGACGTGATACTTGGCCATGAATGGCTCGTTAAACACAAAGGAGTGACAGACTTCCACAGAGGCTGTCTTCATATATGCTGTCCGTCACGAAGAACAATACATTTTCTACCAAACCGACCGCAACAAGATATACATATAGAGACTTTCCCAGATATTAATATGTTAGACGTCGCGCGTATCGCGAGCACAATGGCTAGCGAAGTGGAAACGCTGGAAGGGCGCAGAGATGACGAAAGGCGCAGAAACGAGAAAGGGCGCAGAAATGAAGGAGGGCGCAGAAATGGCGAAGGGCGCAGAAACGAAGAAGGACGCAGAAATGACGAAGGTCGCAGAAATGACGAAAGGCGCAGAGATGACGAAGGGCGCAGGAATGACGAAGGGCGCAGAAATGACGAAGGGCGCAGAAATGACGAAGGGCACAGAAATGACGAAGGGCGCAGAGATCACGAAGGGCGCATTGATCACGAAGGGCGCAGAAATGAAGGAGGGCGCAGAGATGATGAAGGGCGCAGAGATCAGGAAGGGCGCAGAGATCAGGAAGGTCGCAGAGAGCACGAAGAAGAGGAGGAACGTGAGGAAGAGATGCGTTCTCACCAGGAAGACGAACAAGAGGCCGGAGCGTGGGCTCTAGCAGAGGACATCCGAGTTAGCCAGCGTAGAGATGCAGATATTAATCAAAAAATGCAAAGGATACGGCGAGTGCAGGCGCGGCCGAGCCGAGCACGAAGTCGTTTTGAAAGGAACCTGCAAGCCGCCTACGAAGTATTAGGTACAACCCTGTGGAGGAAGCAGGAAGGCGGAGAGTCGAAGCTAGTAGTACCCCGCGCGAAGATAGCGGAAGTAATAACGAAATATCACGACGACCCGGTAGCTAGTCACCCAGGTACGAAAGAGACTACGCGCGCCATTCAGAGACTATATTACTGGACAGGACTGAAGGCGGATGTCGCACGACATGTGAAGACATGCGGCGTGTGTATGCAGGCGAAAGCCCGACCAGGCTTACATCGAGTCCATCAGACAGGACACCGGGCAACCAAACCATTCGAAGTATTAGCGGTAGATTATATGGGTCCGTATCCAGCCTCCGCGGCGGGAAACCGTTTTATTTTAGTGGTCACGGACCTATTTACTAAGTGGGTGGAAGCCTTTCCCATGCGATCCAGTAAGGCCACCTCACTCACGACAGTACTTGAATCGGAAGTATTCAACCGTTACGGGTACCCGAAGTATGTATTAACTGACAACGGTCGACAATTTACGCACAGGACATGGAACGATGCTATAGAGAGGTGGCAGTGCGTGCACTGGACCACAGCCACGTATCACCCCAGAGCCAATCCGGCTGAACGAAGGAATCAAGAGATAAAGAAAGCTCTCAGGATTCACTTGCAGGAGGGGAGTCATACGAGGTGGGACGTCGTCTTGCCGACAATACTCGGTGCTTTGCGAGGAAGACAGAATGAGGCTACCGGCGTGACCCCCAGCCAGGCTTTACTAGGATACGACCTACCACGACCAGGAGAGTGGTTGGTACATTCCAACGAAGATATCGTACCATCAGCAACGGAAGCAAGAGACAGGCGCTCCGCTGATGAGGAAATAGTGAGAAAGCAAGCTGAGTACCGCGGAAGGTACCTGACTCCAGGGGAGGAAGGATCGACATTCGGTCCAGGTGAGAAAGTATGGGTTCGGGAACACCCACAGTCAGACGCAGCAAGAGGCTTTCACGCCGGTTTCGCCGCAAAATGGAGTGGTCCTTATACCGTTCTCACTGTCATTGGCCGAGGGCACACGTATTGGATAGATCGGCGAAGTAAGCCGACCAAGGTACACGCAGATGACATGCGAAGAGTCATAAATCGGCGTTGATAAGACAGGGCAGTGAAATGGGTATGGGTAGGTAGAAATGTCCACTGGTAGATAGTCGAACGATACAGTATAAGAATATGCAAATAGGTAGGTATAAGGAGTGTTTAATTGCAAACGAGCGAGTTGAGACCTCTCGGAAGGATAGATAGGTATACGCGGATTAACGCGTATGACGTAATGAAATGCTTTCGAGGAGGTAGGCACTTAGCGGTAAGGAAATTGAGAGTTAGGTACAACGGGAAAATAATATTTATAAGATTTACTAAGCGTATAGCTCATAGGCGGTCTACTAGAGAAGTAATAAGGACGATAATTAATACAAATAACAGGTATGTCAGGTGCGTGTACGCAATAGATATTATTAATGCAATAGGTATATATATGGAAGGTAGAAGGCTAAACGCTCAGTGATCAAGCGTTTACTTCCGAGGACGGTAGATAACTGATCAGATAACTAGCAGATAATTATTGATATGCCACGAGAAAAGGGTCGGCGTAAAGTATAAGATGAATGACGAATAGGTATTAGAGCACCGGCAAGCAGTATAGGCGTAGAAGATATAGTAATCAAAGATTAAACGCAAGGATAGACGCGGGGTAGATGAACTATCGCCGTAAGCGATAGGCTAAAAAAAAATTAGTTTTTTTTTAAAGTGTCTTGGGAAGAAGAAGATAAGTAGTATAAGAAATTTAAGAGCGAGGTGTAATGAGGAAATCATAAGGAAGATTAGTAGGTAATTATGTTGGCCGACCAATAATCTAAGTGCGGACGCGCATTATCGAATTAGGTATAAATAGGTAACCGAGGGAGGAATGCTATTGATCAGGCGTTTGCCCCGGCGATAAGTGAGAAGAATATAACTGATCAGTCGAATAACGTATAAGTTAGGTATGGTAGTATACCTAAAGAAGATTTTACAAGATAACATAGGAATACTCATGAGTAATGCGATATGTGAAATTGAATGGAATAGTATAAAAACTAAGGTTATTAATGTCTTTTTGAATTTAATTTTATAACGTGCGGCAGGATAACGAAATAAACTAAGAACAAGTGAAGTTAATGGGTTTATGATAAACCGCCACTAACGATGTAAGAGTTAATAGGTATAACGCGTATAGGTATATAAGAACAATAAGTATTGATTGAGGAATTAGTAAGAGAAAAGCGTTGCATGGAATTGAGAAGGTAGAATTAGATCGTTTAGCTAGCGATCCGATCAGCATATTAGAAAAAGGGTTATGAAAGGAACGCGAATTGAGGTCTTGAGGAGATATTTCATGAACGTAAGAGCAGGTAATGATCAGGAAAAGACGAGAGTAGAAAACTATGATGTTAGGGAAATAGCTTAGAAATACGATACGAACGCCCAAGGCCAGACGTTGTATCGGCGATGGATATCAATTGAGTGGCCAAGAAAAGGACGAATTTAAAGTTATATAGGATTAGGCAGAGTGTGCGAGGAAAAATATTATGTTGTTAGACGAGTTAGGAAGATCAGGAATTAATAAGTGGGAGGGATGACGACCCACCTTATTATATTATACAGTAGTAAAGTGCGCGGGAGCAGGTTATAAGTTAATCGTTAGATATCGGCAAGAAGTATCGTAAATATGTTGAGTCAGGACGAATACTCAGTAGGTGAGATGCGGGAACGGGAGGAGGTCGATCTGCGTGTGCACTCTCTCTCCTGGAGGGAGATCGCGAGGTTTTAGTCGGGGAACGAACCCATGAAGGGATTAATTATCAAGACTTAGGCATGGGTATGTTAAGGGGGTTTGAGCCTGAATGTTAAAGGCGCCTCAGATAGTACCAAGGAATGAGAATGGAAGGGCCTGTAGTGCCGTATATGAAGGAAAAGGAAAGGAACGGAATAAATCGCGATATTATAATATTACATAGGTATATATTTATATATTTTTATTTATATAGGACGATAGGCTTGCGGACAAGCTAGTTTGCCGGGGTGGGCCGGACGGTCACCCACGGAGTATATCTCCAACCGGTGGGGCTAACTAGGCACAAGCGGTGATTAGTAAGGAAAAAAGGAAGGCTTAGGGGAAATGATCAGGGAAATACCTCGGGGGAACGAGATGCATGTCCAGCAGGTAATTAATCGATCTATTGGGTATCCGCTGGCGCCGCACGCAGAGACGTACCTCGGAGTACGAGGCGAAGGCAGGCGTAGAGGTAGTTAAGAGGAGAGGAAAGGACCGCAGTGGAGCCGAAATGGGGTTAAATAGTAAATCTGCATCAGGGGTACCGAAGTCACGAGTCGCGGACGCAAGGTTCCGGGAAAAAGAACCCCGGAGACGGAGGAAAGGCAGAGAAAACGGGTAAATGGACGCCGCGGTGATTTTGGTTCAAGAAGGATGGGGTGGTTTGATATATCCAACATGGATAGGTATTTGAACAAAATCACGCGTCGGGTCTCAGACACTAGAGACGTGCATATTTCGCAGAATCCTGCGTAGGTGGTATGTTGGTTTAGCCCCGGAGAACCTTGTCGGTCGCAAGGAAGTGCCAGGCAGGACGCAATAACTTATAATTGACACATATGGATATCTTGGCTGGTCCATGGGAACACGCCAACGGTCGAGACATCGAAATGCGACATGGGCGTACCGAAATATTTTGGGTAATCAGAAAAATAGAAGCGGGAACAAGTCTTAAGAAAAATTGCTTCTGACATAGGAGAATGCTTTCAGAAGAAATTTGCGAGTAATCGCTGGATCCTATTCAATAGAATGGGATATAGCTAATTAGTGTCGGGTGATAATTAACGAAATGACAATAAGTAAATAATTAATCGGTAAATAATTTAATTACCCATAAGTTATAATTTGGCGGCATAAATAGGAAATCAACAGACAAGCTCACCGTGAATAATAAAAATAATTTCGGTATTTTTAATTTTGGTTTGAGAAAACAATAAGTAAATAATTAATCGGTAAATAATTTAATTACCCAAAAGTTATAATTTGGCGGCATAAATAAGAAATCAACAGACAAGCTCACCGTGAATAATAAAAATATTTTCGGTATTTTTAATTTTTGTTTGAGAAAACACAGAGATGTTTCGTATTGAACAACATCAAACGACCAAGTAGGTAGAGCTAGTTACGCCACTGGAATGTCCGTTGGAGAAAGGTGTCAGATTTCGCGAGCCGCTCTAACGGATACGATAAATCAGAAATTAGACGGACGGCGATGTGGCCCGGCAAATCTAGTTCGTGGGAACGCATGTGAGTCCAGACGGTGTTCGGTCACTAGATCACTAGACCACCCCAAGGTATCATAGGGTAGGACACATAAATTTGAATGAGACCAGACAAGGAAATATAAGTAGAGGTAGCCAGGGCTTACCCACTGTCGAATCGTTGCGGACCGAAAGGAGATAGAAAACAGGAAAATTGATTTATTTATTTAATTATTTTAATTTCGGGAACAATACCTACATATTTAACAGTAAACAAAATTAAATAAATTAATGAGCTGGGGAGTAAGCCAATTACGTGAATGTAGAAATAAACACGTAAGTAAACCAACAGAGTGATGGCTGAAAGAAAAATTACCGATAGGTATAGGGTAATAAATACGTAAATAAATAACTAACGCAATCGGAGAAAAGAGATACGAAAAAATAAGTAAACGTAGGAAGTGGTAGACAACCATTTCAGAGGATAAACGGCTAGATAAACAAA
Source organism: Molanna angustata (assembly GCA_963576475.1). Lineage (NCBI taxonomy): Eukaryota > Metazoa > Arthropoda > Insecta > Trichoptera > Molannidae > Molanna > Molanna angustata. The sequence goes on from OY754973.1 coordinate 10,767,863, forward strand.
TAAATAAATAAAGAATCGAATGATTAAATAACCCAGGAAAGAAATGAGAGCATGAATAAAATAAAAAAACCTCCCGGTAATAAGGACCTAACACTAGAAGGTTAAGACCCAGTAACGAGTGAAATAGAAATTTAACTCAACCTATTCTTCGCACTACGAAAAAATAAAAACAAAAGAAAAAAAACTACAGTCGAAAAGATCACGACCCTAGGTTTAATATCTAAATCATCCTCAGAATACCGACATGTATCGATGTTTTTTTTTTCGCGCGGGTACCTACGACCCGGTCCGAAAGTACCAAGCTGCATACCTAGAATAATATCCCAGGATATTCACAAAAACCTCGATTCAAGAGAGACCAAATTAATAGCGACGTTCTAGGACTATGAAAATTATACGAATAAAAAAAGGACTTAGCATGTATACACAGACGAATTTTAACTTTTAACTATACATACATACCTACGTACATACTTACAGACCAACACGCCATGGCCCTCACGGGGTAGGCAAAGAGAACCGAACGCCGCATTTTTCCACCTTGACACACATTCATCGCCTCAGCAACATTCATACATCGTCGGAGACATGTTCGTCTGTGGTTCACGTTTCTTGCACTTTCATCTTTAAAAATATCGTCTACATGGTCGTGCCAACCCATCTAAATGTGTTAACTTTAATTCTGTTAATTACATCTTTCGGTATCTTACTTTCTTTCCTTGTATCTTCGTTCTGAACTCTGTCATACACCGTTCTGTTACAAAATTACCTACAAATTTTCCTACGACGGTATCAAGCAGTAGGACGGTAATTATTCTGGCATTATTTTTTTTCAACACAAAAATAAATACATACTTCATACATACGCACATCTAAATTACTGCAACCTACCACAAAATCTTACAAAATTAACTAACACCAAGACGAATTGAAATAATAGGACTGATTTATATACCTAACGTTACTCTGGGACCGGCTTACATAGCCTAGTAGAGTAGCCTAATCCACAAATTAAAATATAGGTATAAATGTATACACTTACGACATACTTTAACCTTTTTTAAATTATAGTATAACTTATAATTTTATTTACTACGGTAGAAAGTTATATTATGTTAATTGTTATTGTGATACTTGAAAAAAAAAAGGATTTTAGTAAATAAATAGAAATTAACAATAAGTAAATAATACCAGGCGATACCATGACGGTCATTGCGTTACCTTGGGTAGGCAGGGAGAACCGAACGCCGGAATTCTCCCTCGACGCGGTTATGAAATTCTTATATAACCCATATCCGAGATCAGGTGATAGGTGATTATCTGATCGTATGTACTTCCCATATAGGCTATAAGCTATTATGCGCAGAAATATTTGGGCATTCATGCCTGTGTCTGAGCTGACTTAATTAAAATAAAATAAAATAAGTTGGTGGTTACGGACAGCGGAGGTTTCCATTCTGGTTATTATCAGTATAATAAGGTGGTTTTTAAATAGGTATTTTAAATATGCGCCAGCCGCTCAGAGGAGACGAGAGCTTTCGTTTCAATACTAGGGGAGACATCTAGCGAAAAATTCGATCAGCTTCGGGAAGCGCTCTGCTCGACCGACTGTCATAGGTCAGAGACAGCGCGCGAAACTCTATAGATGGCACGAAAAAAAATAAGCCGAGGAAAATCTGAAAGGGGAGGAAATTGGCGCGAGGGGAGAATATTAAATTAATAATAATAAAAGGGAAGAAAATTGAAGTACAATAAGTTGATTTACGTCCGTAGGGGATACTTTCGCGCTTTGGTTCGGGACTCTGATGCAGATCGTTTAGCTGAGGTTAGTAAGCTTGGGGCGCAGGGAAAAGCTTCGCGTCTCGACATACAGAGGGCGAATAGCGATAAAGATAGGAAAATGATTTTCTCCTTGAGAAAATTCGATTCTTTTTTCTCCAAGCTTCGAAGAAAATTATGGCAGTCATCGAGGTAATAAGAATGAGTTGTTTTATAAAAAGAAAATGTACCTACGGGAACTTATATTAATTTATGTAACATAGTTAGGATTGGTAGGGCGAAAAGAAAGGAATAAAATAATGATTTTTGTCAATAAAATTGAAATAAAATAATGCTATTGTCAAGGAGAATAAAATAGTTGTTGGGAAGTACCATAATTTTATGTTCCTACAACATATCAGTGTCTAAATAATTTTGTGTGTTGGGTAATATAGTTAATCAGGGTTGGAAATACCTACCTATAGGCACACATTTCTGTATGGAGAAATTATAATGTTATGTTGCTCTGATCATGTAAATAGTCCATAAGAAGTGTATAAGTGTATAAGATGAAAAAAAAGAAAAAGTGTATGTGTAACGAAAATTAAAAAGAAAAAAAAGAAAAAGTGTATGTGTAACGAAAATTAAAAAAAAAAAAAGAAAACATAGTGCGTGAACTTTGGCGCGAAAAATCAGTGCGTCCGTACGGGAACACAGGGACAGCCGAGGAACTAGGGGGGAGGAGCTGGCGGGACGAATACCGCCGGTCAATATTAGCGACCGCACGGGATGATCTGGAGCATTCCGATTTCGTCATCGCAACAGTAACAGTCTTCTCTCTTGTTCGCGGGTCTCGCCAGCTAGACCAAGTACCAACGATTCTACCCAACCGTCGTGGACGCATAGCAAATAAAATTTTACAAAGTACTTTACTATAAACCAGTGAATCAGACCAGCAAGGAAGGAGCCCATTTCAAACATTAAAATTTATATCAGGGCATACGCGGTCGTTACGGTCTACTACAGACTCGCTCTGGCGAGGTCCCGCGGACGGAGAGAGGCCAACCTACCAGGTTTTATTTCACATTATTTTGTATGTCCACTGAGTCCATTATACTCCACCCAATTGGAGGGCCATTTTTCCCGCCCTGCCAAGAAGACAACGGCAAGCACCTCTTTTGGAAAAGAGGCCCTGCCCAGGAGACATCCACGCCGCCTCTGGGATAGGAGGCAATTCGAGGATCATTGTCGCCGCCTCTGGAGAGGCCGCCCACGAGGATCACCAGCCATCGCCTCACAGGAGGCCAATACTGCCCTGTTCTAATTTTCGTTTCTTCACACTTCGACGTTCTCAACGTTCTTTTTTTTTCAAAGACTCCCTTCGTGTTTTGTTGTGTGCACACACATAGTTTTAAGTATACATTAAGATCTTAGTATAAGTCCTAGTATTTAGAAAACATTGTCTCTTAGTTTGTAATGTCGTTGTGTGCCTAGATGCTAGTAAATTTTAGTTAACTGAATTGATTTTTTTCTTCTCTCTCATAGACAATCCCAATCTGAAGCCTGTTTTAATTATAGTTAGTAATTAGGTAATTTTAAGGTTTAATTTAAGTTTTAATTCCCGGGGAGGAATCACAGCGACGGCTTGCACCCGATAGCTGGCCGGGCAAACCAACTAGTGGGCGGCGAAGGGCGGCTACCGCCCTGAGCCTAGCAAGTCGTCGAAATCGGCTGTGCCGATACTCTAGTGCCACCTCAGTGTGAGCACTGAATAAGAAAATAGTTCCCGACAAAATCAATACCCAATTTTCATTTTCAAAAAAATATTTAAATAATTATCAACAACCTCGCAACACCTTCCGACCTTCCCACTTTCCGTCTTTTAAACTCCCCCCGGTGTATTAGTAGCATAGAAGCCAGACATCTATTATTTTGTTTCAACAAAATACCTTGATTCTTGGAAAACTTTCTCTTATAATGGTTTTATCATATTAACGGGTCTTTGGGTCCTTAATGTGTTTAAACAATGCTTATATTTTGTAAATATGTCATTTCTAATAATTTTATATTCAATGCATATTCCTGGAACTTTATACTTTCTAACTTGGTAGGTGAAATGGAGGCTTCCTATTGGTAGATGGTAGAATGCGCCCCGCCGCGCGGTGGGGTAGCTCCTCCCCCCCCCCCGTCTCCAGCGGTGGACGCGATAGCTGGTTTGAATCAGTATTTGAGTGGACGCTTGGTCGGGATATACGAATTTTAACTCACGCGTACGAAAGATAACTTATATATATTTTTTAAAACAAACGTAGACCGCGAACGTTGAAAGAGAAAATCTTATCTCTGCGAGGCGTCTGCTTGAAGCTCAGCATTAAATTTCATATTTGCATGGTAGTGCATAAGTGTGTTTCAGGTCCATACATAACCAACGAGGGGTGAATTTAAGATAGTTTAAGTTACTATTACAAATAACTTTTAAGAATAAACATAACTTAAATAATCGTATAATAGTGAATAAGTGTGTTTCAGGTCCATATATCCAACGAGGGGTGAATTTAAGATAGTTTTAAGTTATTTTCAATTAATAAAAAGTGATATTATGTAGTGTAAGTGTTTCATCTATAGACCCGGAACGAGAGCAGCGGTTGGTAAGATCTTTCTGATTTATTATTATTTGTTTTCTTTGCTCTGAACGTTTCGTTTCGTAATTCATTTTAGCAAAATTGACATCAATATTACACGTGCATTTCATGTATTTGATTATTCTTTTCAGCACTATTATTCTCTGTTCCACGTGTATTTCCTGTATTTAATAATTCTTTTCAGCGGCCGTCATCACTGGTTTTTCTAATTTATTTTCTTTTTTAATTTTACAGCAATTTTTATTAACCGATAATTACTATTACGCGTGTATTTCTGTCAATTTAAGCATTGTTTTATTTTATACGCTCAACACGTTCTTTCGTCTCCACCATATTTAATTATTGTATTGACTAGCCGGCATGTAAACACCTTTATCAACGCTCTTCTTTGTTATATGCGATAACAATTTGGCGCCCAACGTGGGGCCATTTTTAAAAACAGTAGTTTTTATCGAACCACCCTGAGGTTTTGAGCGTTTACTTTTCGTTTGTTTTTTTCTCGTATTAACAAAAAAAAATGTTATTTCAACTTATTTTTCGTTTATTCAAATATCTTATTTTCGGAGTAGTAGAGCGCGAAAACGATGGCGGCGGAGGAGATAGTAGACGGGTTACTAGGGCAAGAACAAATGATAATGTTAGCCGCGATTTTCCAGAACCCCCAAGAAACGATAGCCCGGGAATTGAACATTTATTCCCATATTTACAACGTCGCGAACTGGAAGATACGTTCAGCGGTCTTCCAGAAGAAGACCCTGTTTTATTTATCACGGCATGCGAAGCGTTTTTCGGCCACATGTTTTGTTCTCCTGCGTCAATGGTCGGCCGTGCGTCTCAGAGGTTGCGAGGAGAAGCCAAGCGTTGGTGGTCTCCTCATGCGCAGGGTAAATGGACATGGGATGAATTCAAAGGTTTTTTAATTGGTAGATACGGAATAGACGTTGCCCGGTCTTCGCTTATGGCTAATTATTATGGTGACCGTCAGCGTGCGGATGAGGGTGGAATCGCATTCCTTAAGCGGAAGGAAGCGGTTCATATGCGGCTCTTTGGAACGGCTCCGTCGGATGCTACATGTGCTGACTTAATATATCTGATGAGAGACACGTATCGCAGTATTTTAGACGTTGGAGTGATTTTCGGAAATTTTACGTTCACGTCGCTTAAAGAAAAAGTTATGATGATTGATTTCCCCCGACAAACGTTGTTTCAGCCAGTTGCCGAACGTAATCATGAAAATAGGAATACCCAACGTGACAATTCGTGCGAAAGCGGTAATAACTATAATACCTCAACGTACCGGCAGGATAATTATAATATACGTCCAAACAACCGTAATGCGAATTCGCGCCCTAATAATAATAGCCCAGTAAATAACAGAAAACAGTTACCAAAATGTCAATTTTGCCCTGGTCGTCATTTTAATAAAGATTGCGTGGAAAGAAACGAGTTTATCGCATCGGCATCGGGAAACGCTCGCCGCCCCGACAGGAACACAAATTACGGACCTCGACCTGTCGCGGGCTCCCGAAAAAATTAAACCTGCGTTCCACCAGGTTAACAAACGTGGAACTGGCGCCCTGTACTGATAATGAGAATGCTATTAATATGATTGAGTCTGTTGATGAAGTAATTGTAGAAAGAGACGATCAAAAATCTGTAGGTTTTACTGTGATGGTGGTAGAAGCTGATGTGCGTAGAGAGGATGATGACGAGGATAGCCTTGAGACCGTGGAGGCTAATAATGAGAAGATTGAATCTGTTGATGAAGTAATGGTAGAAATAGGCGATCAAAACTCTGTAGGTTTTACTGAGATGGTGGTAGAGGCTGATGTGCATAGAGAAGATGATGAGGATAGCATTGAAACCGCGGAGGCTAATAATGAGAAGGCAGGTTACATACGAGATAGTTCGAAATTCGCGTCGGAGGTAGAGTTGGTAGATGTGTTGAACGATAGGGATTTGATAGTTGCGTCAGGTACATCGGATGTTGAGAAGCTGGTAGTTGCGTCAGAGAAGTTCGAAGAGAGGAAACCGGTTGTCGCGCCGGATCACGAATTAGGTACGACAGTAGTTGCGCTGGGTAGTAATGAGATGGCGAAAATGATGAGTAGGTACGAAGAGGAGTACAGTGACGGAATTTGCGAACTAGAACATAAAGTAGACGGTGTATGTGCGATTGGTAAAGTTAGCCTGCCACGGATAAGCGTGACGATCGAGGATCGTCTCTATGTAGCGTTAGTAGACTCTGCCGCCTCTCACAGTTTAATTCGTGCAGATTTAGTACACGAGTATAGAAGAAAATTTTGTGATTTAAAGAGTTTAAATCTTGCACATGTTTCGGCCAAAATGACGGTAGTAGCGAAAGCGGAAATAGACTGCTCGATAGCAGACGTTAGGATGAAAAATGAATTTTTAGTAGTCGATGGCCTACGAGATGACGTAATATTAGGTATAGATTGGCTAATAGCGGAACACGGCGTGATTGATTTTATTCGTGGAGCATTGTATTTCGGCAAGAAGGAAAGGATTACGGCATATTTTCATTCGACGAAGCGTCAACCAAATTTAACTAACGTACAGTTACCAAATATTACGAACGACTTATCTAATGCGAAAAAAAATGAATTACATAAAATATTGCGAGAATTTAATGCTTTATTTACCCCATATGCAGGCCCTGCTCGCTTGCAACCGCACGTTATCCGGCTGAAAGATGAGACACCCATTCGTATCCCACCGTACCGTTTATCAGACGCTAAGAAACATAATTTACATAAACAAATCGAAGAAATGTTAACTGATGACGTAATCGAAGCGAGTAGATCTCCGTATTGTTTTCCTATCGTGATGGCTCCGAAAAAGGGAGATAATGATTATCGTATCTGTGTAGACTTCCGTCGGTTAAATGACGTCACTGAGGGCGAGGTCTCCACTTTACCGGTCATCCACGAAACATTAAAGGATCTCGGAAACGCAAAGATATTTTCCACGTTAGATTTAACAAAGGGGTATTGGCAAGTGCCTCTCGATCCTGCTTCTAAACCATATACGGCATTTTCTACTCCTGACGGTGCGTTATATCAATTTAAGGTTATGCCCTTCGGACTTAAGGGAGCCCCGAGCTGCTTTCAGAAAGCGATGTGTCAGCAGGTTCTTGCCGGTTATTTAAGAGAATTTTGCATTGTATATATAGACGATATTGTAATCTATTCTTCTGACTGGGAGAGTCATCTTCATCACTTAAGACTGGTTTTTGAAAGGTTAGATCAGTTCGGGTTGAGATGCTCGCCTGATAAATGTAAATTAGCCACGTCAGAAATAGAGTATTTGGGACATGTTGTTACTGCGGAAGGAAATTATCCTCAAATGTCTCATTGCAAGGAGATTTTCTCTGCACCAGCTCCGCGAACTCGTAAAGAACTACGTGGCTTCTTAGGACTGTGTAATTGGTTACGAGAGTATGTACCGCGATTCTCTGAGATTGCTGCTCCGTTAACCGATTTATTAAAAGTTAATCGGCCGTATCGGTGGAATAGCCAAGCCGATACCGCTATGCGTAATATTAAGTTGGCTATGTCACAACCGTTAAAATTGTCACGACCCGATTTTAATCGCGAATTCATTTTACAAACAGACGCGAGTAAGTTAGGTATTGCGGCCGTATTATATCATCCACGCTCTGACGGAGAACGGGATGTTATATCATATGCGAGTATGCGTTTTTCACCGGCCGAACAAAAATGGCATTCGAATGAGCAGGAAGCGTTTGCGGCCGTATGGGCCATTAAAAGATATCGTCCGTATTTAGAAGGACGATCGTTTAAGCTACGCACGGATAATAAAGCATTAACGTGGTTGAATACGGCGAAAAATGATAGGGCAAAGCTCATCAGATGGGCACTCCTCTTACAGGAATTTGATTTTACAGTTGAACATTGTCCCGGTCGTAAAAATGAACTCCCTGATGCGTTATCCCGAAATCCCGAATCGTCCCCAATAGTAACGGAGGCAGACACAAAAGATTTAAGTCGCATGATGTACCCATCAACGGAAACGAATGAGATAACGGCACAAGTACATCAAACGGAAGATGAAACGGAGGTGACGGAGGACCAGCCGGACGCGGTTGAGTCATCCGACGATGTTGAGGTAGTAGATGTAAGTCTTGCGGAAGAAATACGGTTACGACAGAAAAGAGATACCGACGTACAACGACGTATAAATAGGTTGCGTATATTATTATCTCGACCAAATACATCGACGGCACGTCACGAACAACAATATTTACGTGATTATGCGTTATTAGGTGATTATCTTTGGAGAAAATTTGCGGATGATGATATGCGTTTATTTGTACCCCGATCGATGGTTTTGAAGGTTATATCTACGTATCATGATAATCGTGTGGCAGGTCATCCCGGAGCTAAAGAAACGACTCGGGCTGCGGCACGCCATTTCTTTTGGCCGAACATGCGTACTGACGTTGAGCAATATGTGAGAGCGTGTATGACGTGTGCTCTATCGAGAGCCGTACCGACTCGTCCTGCGGCCCCATTAGGTAATACTCACGTACATAAACCATTTGACGTATGCGCAGTCGATTTGATGGGACCCTATCCTATATCCACACACGGCAAGCGTTTTATTGTAGTAGTTACGGATTTATATACACGATGGGTGGAAGCGTTTGCGGTACGATCGAGTAGAGCTCCGATTATAATTAAAATATTAGAAGATGACGTATTCTCTCGTTACGGATATCCAAAAGCGATCTTGTCGGATAATGCCACTAATTTTAAGAATCGTTTGTGGACCAGCGCACTAGATAGATGGCAATGTTTGCACTGGACAACGGCAGTGTACCATCCACGAGCGAATATTACGGAACGTAGAAACCAAGAAATTAAGAAAGCGTTGCGTATTTATTTACAAGGTCAACCTCATAATCGTTGGGATGAACATTTACCGACTATTTTATATGCGTTACGTGGTCGTCGTAATGAGTCAACAGGCGTATCTCCTAGCACGGCATTATTAGGTTACGACATTCCCCGTCCAGGTGAATGGATGATTCATTCTCCCGATGGAGATATCTTCCCAACAGCGGGAGCACGTGAGCGTACCCAGTTAGATAACGAAATACGAGCGTCTCAGGAGGTATATCGACAACGTTACGCACCTGATAATGATACGGTTTCGAAATACGATATAGGACAGGCTGTTTTAATTAGAGAACACCCTCAGTCTGATATGAATACCGGTTTTCACGCTGGATTTGCTCCTAAATGGAGTGGTCCGCATCGGATCTTATTGCCCATCGGAAGAGGACACGTTTACTGGGTAGAACGTTGCGGGAAGCCTGTTAAAGTTCATGCCGATGAGATTCGTTCAGCTCCGGCATAATAGTTTTGGTCTACTTACATTATGTTTGGTTTCTTTGTTCTTCACATGGTATATCTTGATCAAAAAAGAGGGCCGATTGATATATACATAGGTATTATGATCAAAATATTACCATGGGTTATGGTAGCATAGAAGCCAGACATCTATTATTTTGTTTCAACAAAATACCTTGATTCTTGGAAAACTTTCTCTTATAATGGTTTTATCATATTAACGGGTCTTTGGGTCCTTAATGTGTTTAAACAATGCTTATATTTTGTAAATATGTCATTTCTAATAATTTTATATTCAATGCATATTCCTGGAACTTTATACTTTCTAACTTGGTAGGTGAAATGGAGGCTTCCTATTGGTAGATGGTAGAACGCGCCCCGCCGCGCGGTGGGGTAGCTCCTCCCCCCCCCCCGTCTCCAGCGGTGGACGCGATAGCTGGTTTGAATCAGTATTTGAGTGGACGCTTGGTCGGGATATACGAATTTTAACTCACGCGTACGAAAGATAACTTATATATATTTTTTAAAACAAACGTAGACCGCGAACGTTGAAAGAGAAAATCTTATCTCTGCGAGGCGTCTGCTTGAAGCTCAGCATTAAATTTCATATTTGCATGGTAGTGCATAAGTGTGTTTCAGGTCCATACATAACCAACGAGGGGTGAATTTAAGATAGTTTAAGTTACTATTACAAATAACTTTTAAGAATAAACATAACTTAAATAATCGTATAATAGTGAATAAGTGTGTTTCAGGTCCATATATCCAACGAGGGGTGAATTTAAGATAGTTTTAAGTTATTTTCAATTAATAAAAAGTGATATTATGTAGTGTAAGTGTTTCATCTATAGACCCAGAACGAGAGCAGCGGTTGGTAAGATCTTTCTGATTTATTATTATTTGTTTTCTTTGCTCTGAACGTTTCGTTTCGTAATTCATTTTAGCAAAATTGTCATCAATATTACACGTGCATTTCATGTATTTGATTATTCTTTTCAGCACTATTATTCTCTGTTCCACCTGTATTTCCTGTATTTAATAATTCTTTTCAGCGGCCGTCATCACTGGTTTTTCTAATTTATTTTCTTTTTTAATTTTACAGCAATTTTTATTAACCGATAATTACTATTACGCGTGTATTTCTGTCAATTTAAGCATTGTTTTATTTTATACGCTCAACACGTTCTTTCGTCTCCACCATATTTAATTATTGTATTGACTAGCCGGCATGTAAACACCTTTATCAACGCTCTTCTTTGTTATATGCGATAACAATTTGATTATAAAGATTAGTGGTGCAAAGTTCGATATTTTTGTATGATCCTGTCTTTTAAAATCGATTCATGAAATTTATGCGGATCATCAATTCGCTCTTCGATTCAATATGATTCAAATATAGCAATCCTTATCTATCGTACATAACATGTACGTAGTATGACAGAGAAAACAAAACCGATTCAAAATATGATATGCAAATGTAGGCGTTAAAATGTTTGCATTTCAATGTACTTAATGGTCAATATTGCTTAAATATTTTATGAACCATAATGAATTAGTCGTGAATCGAAGATCGCCTTCAAAATAGTATATTCAATTATAGACATTACGTATTCGTTTTTCAAAGTATGTTGCGGTCAAAATTGCTTAACATATTTAAGAACCGCAATGAATTAGATTTTATGAACCATAATGAATTAGTTGTGAATCGATGATTGCCATGAGTCGCTATGTGTATCGCATTCTAACGATATTATTTCTATGAGATAGAAAGTGTGAGAGTGATGTATGGGTCATGAGCGGATCGTTGTGGCAACGTGAACCGTGAGTCACCGATTCAATTTAATGATCCGGTCAAATAATACGGATCACTCATTTTTCCCCGTCGCTAATAAAGATCGACCGAACAAAATTCGGTTACAGATTCGACCCACTATTTTTTTTGTGATCGTGATCTGTTTGCTGTTGTACATATACTGTTAGCGCCAAATTGCTCAATTACAATTCGGCTAAATGAAAGTAGACTGTATGTAACGAGATATGAAGAAGATATTTATGTATTTTACCATTGTCACATGGTACGCGTTTTTGAGACTTCAATTGGCACACATGTAATTGGATATTGAGATAGGACTCATGGGCGCCCGCAGAAAATTTTCAAGGGGGGGGGGCAAAATATTTTTAGTAATGTTTTAATGCAGACGGCAGGGGAAGCATGATCGGCCCAATCAATGAGGCGCGGGGGCCGAACGCCTGACGCTCATGTCACACCGGTGCGTCGCCAACCTGGCGATGATGTTGCTCCAGGTTGGCCAACGTTCTCTCTCCACAGTTTCTTTATGGTAACACAAAGTGATTTAAAATAAAAGTAACATTATTTGACTATTTTCAATCAATCCAGAGGGGGGCAAGTGCCTCCCTTGCCCTCCCCTGCGGGTGTCTATGATAATGAGACGACACGAGGCGTTTGAGCGAATTCATCAAAACTGTGCGTTAGCAAGTAGCGACACGAACGACGACAAACGACAAAAAGTATATAATACCTACGGATAATGCCAACGATGAATGATTGATTGACCTTCAGGTTGGACAGGCAGGGTATGGAGAGAAAGGAAGTTAGTTCCATTGCGCTGATAAATAATGAATCACATAACTATTCCACTAAGCAGTGCTTGTATACATTTATTCAATCATGTTATTTTATTTCTTTATTAATACACCATATGCATAAAATTAATATCAAATAGGTAATGATTTATTGAAAAATTAAATAAAATAGTATTTACATACTAGTTGTATGTATGTATGTGTGTATGTATGTATGTATGAATATATGTTATGTATGTATGTATGTATGTATGTATGTATGTATGTATGTATGTATGTATGTGTGTATGTATGTATGTATGAATATATGTATTTTGTGTGTGTGTATGTATGTATGTGTGTATGTATGTATGTATGTATATGTGTATGTATGTATGTATGCATGCATGCATGTATGTATGTATAATGCATGCATGCATGTATGTATGTATAATGCATGCAAGCATGTATGTATGTATGCATGTATGCATCAAATAGGTAATGATTTATTGAAAAATTAAATAAAATAGTATATACATACTAGTTATATGTATGTATGTGTGTATGTATGTATGTATGAATATATGTATGTATGTGTGAATGTATGTATGTATGTATGTGTGTATGTATGTATATGTGTATGTATGTATGTATGCATGCATGTATGTATGTATAATGCATGCAAGCATGTATGTATGTATGCATACATGTATGTATGCATGCATACATGTATGTATGCATGCATGCATGTATACATGCATGTATGTATGTATGTATAGGTTTGCCAAATTAGTATAGGTATTGGCATACAATTAGAACAACCCAGCCCTAAAAATGAACAACTGGTACAACGAAGTAAATAAATAAATAAAATAAATAATGATTAAAATATTTTTTTTATATTTTGATATGCATTTCTTTTAGAATTTTTAAATAATAATTATTGAAAAATGTCTATTATTTGATTGAGAACATGTACATGTAGAGATAATTGCAAAAAATCCTATATTATAGTAAAAATACGTAAGGCCAAAAGTTATAGCCGACATAACCTCAACGTCTGTAATGTTTGCCGCTTCAAAGCTAGTTAGTGTATTCTATGTTCAAAGCATACTGATACTCGCTACTGATGCATTCGCAAAAGTATAATCAGCGACCAAACTAAAAACTATCGACTTTTGATCCGTTTACACGCTCGCCGAATGGCTCGCCCCGAGCATATACCAACATGTAAACCTGGCATTAAATAATTATGCTTTGTATCTATATTATCTGTGCTTTGTATGTCTGTCATGAATAAGTTCTCTTTTCTATGGTCTCAATGGTCTGTCACTGTCACTATGGTCTGTCAGCATAGAAAAGAGAACTTATTTCTGTCAGTTTCAGCCGGTTTCAGCAAGTTTCAGTTACAAGTTGTAATGAATGAATGTGTAGAGTAAATATTGTAAATAGAGATTTGTGATCTTACAATTACTCGGCTTTCAATATTCATTTTAACTTGTGAATATTTGATTTCCTAGATTACGAATCATACTTTTCCCTGAAGGTGCAATTATATCCAGTTTTTATTTTGTGTTATGTGCAAAATGGGTTTTAAATTATATTGGAATAAACTTACTATGTATATAGTAAATTTAGTCGAAAAATGCTTTTACAATTTAGGAATTTTAGTCGCAAACAACCCCTGGCGGACTATTATTTTATGCTGGGTATTTGTGGCATTTAGTTGCTTAGGTTTGTTGAATTTTTATCGCGAAAATCACGCTTTGAAATTATGGGTTCCACCAGAATCGGATTTCGCGAAAGACACTGAGTGGTTAGTTGAAACATTTAATATTGGATATAGACCACAATATATACTCGCCAAGGCACCAAATGTTTTGGATCCAGCTGTATTAACAGAGTTAGCGAAAATCAACGAACAAGTGAACCAAATTAAAGCCAAGTTATATGAAGAAGAATATACATGGACAGACATTTGCTTTAAAGTTCCGATTGTTAGTTTTAATTTAAAAAATAACAGAAGACGGAGATTTTCTGACTCAGCATCATCGGATTTAAAATTTTCAAATTTTGATGAAGATTTTTTTAATAAGGATACTTCAACTATGTCACCAGTGCCGTTTGATCCCAGTGTAAGTCTCGACCCGTCGATTTATTGTGGACTTTTGGAATCCATGGAATTGGGTTGTCTTCAAAGGAGTATTTTAGACTTATGGAAATATAATGTGTCCATTATTGAAAACTTGAAGCAAGATGATATAATTGAAAAGATCAACCTAACGACGGTAAGTCCCGTATTAGGTCACAAAATGCAATATATAGATACTCTGGGAGGAGTACAAGTCGATGAAAATGGGAAAATTGTATCTGCAAAGTCCATTCTACTTGTTTGGTTACTTCATGTAAATTTCACAAATGTTGATATGACCAAAACCGGAAACGAGTTTGGTACAGAAGAATGGGCCTCAGAATCAACTCTGGCATGGGAAAAGAAGTTTCTTCACCTGATGAACAACATACAGCACAATGTGTCCAGTCTCGAGATATTTTACGAAGCTGGAAGAAGCTACGGAGACGTTAGCAGTCAGACGATGTTTCAAGATCTCGATAAACTTGTTATAGGTATAGCGATGATGTTTATATATATACAACTTATTATATCTAAATTTAATTGGATCGAATTTAAGTTTACCCTCGGAAGTGTAGGCCTGTTGTGCATCGGTATGGCGTTAATTGTGTCTGTTAGTTTATGTTCTTTGGTCGGCATCCCATATGGCCCAGTTCATTCATCTCTTCCATTTCTCATAATGGGTCTCGGTATCGATGATATGTTTGTAATGAAGGCATGTTGGGAACAACTTACCGATTCAGAAAGAAAACTTCCTTTACCCAATCAAATTGGCTTAATGCTTAAACATGCCGGTGTTTCCATAGTCATTACTTCATTTACTGATATTGTAGCATTTCTTGTCGGAGCTATAACTATTTTACCATCTTTACAATCATTTTGTTTTTACGCCGCTGTTGGTGTATTATTTGTTTTTATTTTCTCTGTAACTTTTTACGTTGCTATATTTGTTTTGGACATAAGGAGAATGGAGGCTCAACGTAATGGATTATTATTTTGTATAAAACACCCAAATTACATAGCCACTAAATCTAGTCAAAAATCGATATCTCAAAAAATCATTTATTATTTATATTCTAATGTCATATTGACCCTTCCTGTTAAAATATTGATAATATTAGGAACCTTAGTTATGACTGGAGTTAGTTTGGAAGCATTATTAAAGCTAGAACAAAGGTTTGAACCAATTTGGTTTATTCCGGATAATACTTATTTTAAAGAGTTTCTAGAGCAACGTCAGTCATATTTTCCAGATATTGGGAACGAAGCTATGGTCTATATAGGAGCAATAAACTATACAGCTGAACTACCAAAAATTTATTCTTTTGTCAACAAGTTAGAAAATGAAACAGATATTATACAAAATATTGATTCTTGGACCAGGCCACTGAAAGAATATATTTATGCTAATTTCAATAAAAACATTGAAACAACTGTTTTAACAGATTTAGAATGGCGAACATATTTATCTAAATTTTTGTTCAGTCCTTCTGGGGCATCATTTCAATCCAAATTCAGATTTTCGGGTAATATTGAATGTGGGAAACCTTCTCCTCCTGTATTAGTATCAAGTATTGATTTTAGATTCAAATTGTTTCCTGGACCAAGTGTGTATTTGCCTGCAATGCACACAATAAAAAATATAGTTAAAGATACAGATTTTCAAACTGGAGACAAATTTGCTATTGTTTGGGCTAAAGTGTTTGCCACTTGGGTGACAGATGAAATAATTCATTTTGAAGTGGAAAGGAATCTAGAATTAGCTCTGATATGTGTGATGGCATGTACTGTTGTTTTGATAACTGATTTGCAGATATGTTTTTGGATATTTTTGTGTGTGTTGTTAACTTTAATAAATGTATGTGGTTGGATGCAGCGATGGGGTTTGACAATCGACATAGTTTCTTGCGTAGGACTGGAGTTAGCTATCGGTCTCTGTGTTGATTACGCAGCTCATGTTGGACATACGTTTTTGACTGTAGAAGGTACGAAAAACGAAAGAGCTCTAAAGACTGTAACTTCTATCGGTGCAGCTGTACTTTATGGCGGAGGCTCTACGTTTCTTTCACTTTCTGTATTAAGTATGTCAGAATCTTATATATTTAAGTCATTCTTTAAAATATTTCTTTTAGTCATTATATTTGGGCTGTTTCATGGAATAGTATTTTTACCTGTAATTTTAAGTCTTATTGGCCCAATATCTTATTTACATGAAAATGAGAGGCAGAAACAAATTAAACTAGAGGATTGTGTAGATAATAATGTAAACCAAGTACAAATGGAAAAATTGAATACTACCGAAATTTGAATGTCATTTCCACTCATACATTTTAAAAGTACTACATTAATATGTTCATTGCAATGCTAGTACATTTTAAATAATTAATGATTTGTGCAGTTATATTTTTTACAGCCATTTTGTAATCTGCAAGAATAATCTAGAATTAAGGACCCATCATTTTTGTAATATTTCTACCTAAATATAACAAACTGAATTTTATGATTCTACCTAAATATAACAAACTGATTTTTATGATTCTACCTAAATATAACAAACTGAATTTTATGATTCAAAGAGAATGGAATAGAGGACAATGAATTAGATTGAGATTAGTGTTTAAAATTTTGACACCAACTATTTATAATTTTATAATGTGACGTGCTTAGATTATATATGATACGTGATGTACCTACTTTTAAACTTTTTTATAATGTAATGGACTGATTATAATAAGGGAGAACACTGAACTATGTAAATACACCTCTAAATTGCCAATGTAAAGGTATCTTAAAGGATGTGAATCTCAGTTTTGCTCTCCCGATTGAAAAATAGTATAATTTTATTGATGTAATAATTTAATTAGAAACAATTATCACTTATTTTTATTAAATAAAGATAATGATTCATATTATCAAAGGCACATTCACATTACAGTATGCCAAGATTACCTAGGATTATTTTTTTATGAGTAAAGGTCACAGTTGATCATTAATGTATTAAGTATATGAACAATCCATTTAATGCTTTTGAATAGATTTGAAAAATAAGCTGAATGTTCATTCAAGTAGATTATTAATCATTACAAAAAATTAAAATTATCCAAATTCTAAAATATGTGCCAAAAATATTTATAATTGACTAAGTATTTTCAATGTAAAATAGCTGTGATATGTCGAAGGCAAAGGGTGCCTTAATTATTAGTTAGATCAAATTTAATTTATCATATTAGTCATGTATGCAATAGTAATAATAGTCTATAAGCACTGAAAATATATCTTTGAATGTGATAATATTATGAAAAAAAATATAATAATAATTATGATTTTCTCAAATCTTTTTTGCCATTGTATTATATTTAATTAATAATAGTTGGTTAAAATCATTGTCATTTTGAATTACAGTAAACCCTCGTGTTTATATTTTCCTAGAAAACTGATAAATGAGACTAAAACCATAATTTGAATTGAATTGTAATTTTGACTGTCTGATTGTGTTTCATATATTAAATAAGTATATTATATTATTATTTAATACATTATTATTCATTAACTAATAATATGAACCAAAAAAATGTAAATTATTGTGATTTTATTTAAAGTCTGTAAAATTTTTATAAATTTTGATTTTGGTGATATTTATAAATTTTTATTATAAGATTTTTTTATTTCTTTGTGACAAATTATTCTGCGATGTGTAAATGGCGCCATACATATTGAAAAAATGTTTATTTTTATTAACCTATAAATACATTTTAGTATTGTCAATAATAAGAGCACAAATAAATGAGAAGTATCAACTTAGTGTTATTAATTATGTAAGTTTGATGCATAGAGTAAGAAACATATACAGAGGTAACATACTAAGACTTTAGACCAGGAAATTAGTTCACAGATACTCTCTATTTCTCCTAAGAATGACCAGGCATTTACGCATGTCACCGCCCATTAGGCGTACTTATCCCCGCTTTACAACCATCTCTATTCAACCTCCAAGCAACGGCGTAAATAAATGGGGTAAAAAAAACCCATGTCGATATTGTGAAGTTTTATTATTTTTAATTTCAATAAAGACAATAACTTTATTTATTTTATTTTTTATTTGTTTAGAAACCTAACAGCTATACATTTTTAATGCTTAATTGTAAATAAGAATACAAAAGAAATAGCCAATTATAAAGTTTCACATATTTAAATTATTATATACTAGCTGAGAAGCATCGCTTCGCTCAGCTTCTAAGCTAGGGCTTTCAGCCTACTTTTTACCGCTGCGCGGTAAATGGCCGCCTTCGGCGGTTCATGCAACAAAAAGCTTTTATGGTAGGTACTTAAAAAATATATTCAGTACAGTGTTACACGCCCATGACGTTGCCAAGTCCATGAAGACTTGGCCACGTCAACCTGAGCACCCGCGAAGAAGAACGAACGCTTGCCCTTAACCGTGAGTGCCGTGAAAAGATAAATTACTCTGGATGCTGCAATTTATCGACCTGTATCTTCGTTTTGTGTCTCATGGGCATATTATGATGAGTAACAGCACTCTATTCTCCATCATCAAAATGTAGTTATTTACCTCATTTTGATTATAAACCCTAATACCTAATTATATTTTAGTTTAAATTTAAACATAAAAATTAGATTTGAAGGCCGGTACCTACTTCTGTTTTGAAAATCAGTAAGTTATGTTATTTTATTATTCTTCAACATTTATTTAAGATAAATAATATCAATTTATTCAATTATTTTTAAATAAGTATTTTGTTTATTTATGTTAGTCCAATTAATTCAAACTTTGGGTTGCCCATATAGAACGAATGTGTTTTTAAAGTTGTAACGTGCACATCATACATTATTTTATAATCAATAATCAATAGTTGTTGATAATAATATTTCATTTTGATGACCTTTTTATTATTTTGGTATTATTCTCATCAAGAAAACTTATATTTTTTAACGCATTGCGGCGCTTTTGTGATGTCATTCAAATAATACTCCATATTTAAATAATAATTAAATTTAAAGACCTACCACGAAAGTAGAAGGTATTTAAATATTTTGTAATCTTATAATATTTTTAAACTGTATTCCTGTTTTACAAAATTTCGTAGAAATAAAGTTGTTTTTGTAAAAATGATTTTATATTATGTTTCCATAAGTTTGAAAATTTACCGATAGATGTCGAAAACCAACAATTTATATTCCTTTACATATTTTTTCGAATTTTTAAAAAAAAAATAGGCGTTTCCACAAAAAAAGAAAATTTTTCCCGTAATATGTATAATATTGTCTATCTTTAAACAAAAAATCAATATAATTGGCGTTGTAGGCCACTTGTAAAGAATCACATATTTTGACAGCTAAATCGGTGAAACAATGCAAGTAAAGCTAATCTGACCCATAATGCAAAAGGAAACGATTGTTCCGTGTAAATTGTTTCCTCTCCCATGTAGGATTTTATTATTTCGTGCCTTTTGAGCTCTGGCTATTACGGGAACAAACACAACTTTACGTTGGCATCAGTTGGCATTATAATAACCGCAAGGATATATTCTCATAAATCAATTTTGGCGACTCGGCGAGTAACGCAAAAAAACATTCTATAAGTCTTATTATATAACATTTAAACATACTTTCTTTTGAAAATATCATAAAAAACAAATTAGCTCACGAGGCTTTGTGTTTTATACTGTTTCAAATGTTATATTATAAAAATGTAATATTATAAGATTTTTGCTCTACTGTAAAATTGACGATTTTGACATAGTAAGATTTCAAACGAAACTTCGAGAGACAGACTGACATGAATATAGCCGTGCACAAACATGTGCAAATCCAGAACGACAATCTTACGAGGTCTACTTTATTTATATGCAGATTATTGATGTTGGGTAGTTATTGTATGATGGTGAGTGTATGTGGGGGAAAGGGAAGGGTAATGGATATAGGAAAGGGTTGATAAGGAAGGGATGAAGGTTTAAGGAAAGTAGGTTTGATTTTTAACCAGTAATATTACCAATAACCGCGCGTAATTGACGTTTCATCGATGTCTTTGTGGACTTGATTTCAATAAAGATAAAGACAATAACTTTCCTTATAAACAGTATTAAATTGGTACAAAGCACTCTTTGCAGGGTAAATTGCATAGTACAAAAAATAACTTGATTTCGTTATAATTTATATAAATATTAGGTATCTACCTTTATAAAAATAAATAATGACATAAATGAGGAAAGTAATTGAATTTATTTTGAATGTCATAAAATTATTATGTGTAAGTAAATAATGACAAGAAACAAAGGAAAGAACTTGATTTATTTTTAATGCTATTAAAATATTTTCTGAAAGCAAAAAAAAAAATACAAAAATTGACGCGATAAACATAAAACCATATTATGAATATGATCCGATTTCATTTTTAGAAAATAATAATATTTCGCTTTATTACGATAAAACAATATTAACTGACCGGTCAATTCAACATAACAGACCCGATTTAATAATACATGATAAAATTAAAAAAATAACATATATTTGCGACGTAGCTATTCCAAATTCTAGTAATATTATAAAAACTTTTGATGAAAAAATTAGAAAATATACCGCTTTAGGTAACGAGATTAAAAGACTTTGGTATTCTCGTAAAATAATAATATTACCGTTCATTATTTCAGCCACTGGCATTATTCCAAAATCGTTAATCCGTAATTTAGAAATGATAGATTTATCAAAAAACTTAATAATAAAAATGCAAAAAACGGTAATAATGAATACATGTAGAATCGTTAAAGATTTTTTAAACGTTAATATTCGGGAATCAGTAGGGTTGTTAGGTAGTATAGAGACCTCCTCAGAGCCTAATCCTTTGATATGTTAAGTATCTGGATGGGTGAACTATTCCCAATTGAAAGCTTGATGATGCGTTTGTTGCATTTTATTTTGCTCTTTTAAATAATTTACAATTTACGCATCTGCTAATTCTTTTGAGGAAGTGTATAATGGTAGTAATGATAATTGAGTGTTATTATTTGTAGTGCTTAATTGTTATTAATATCATTAGTAAATCGGCCAGCGCCGTATAAAAAAAAAAATATATGAAGTCGAATATTTTATCTGTCCATTTTTATTTCACTTAACTGGCGAAAGTGACGAACTGGGGGTAATATTTTCCATGTTGCTAATACACTGTCAATAACTACACTGGGGATGTCGACTGACTTAACTTATACCTGTTATTAGTCGACCTTTTATTGCGGTGGGCGGTACCTGCAGGGGGTCTAAAAATGGTTCTTAGTTGGTCGCTCTTAGGAGAACTGGAGAGTAGAGGTGTACTCCAAACATATATAAACTAGTTCCAACTGTCGATAGCGATAGTATGTATAGTTGAAGAATAAGTACCAAACTATAAACCCATAAATACAAATTATTTAATATTTTAAGATATTTAGTTTTCTATACAACACATGTAGGTATGTATGTCAAAATAGGACAGTATGGAGCTCAGTCCTTTTTTCCTACCCGGAATATGAAAAGAGCATGATGGTATTTATATATGTTTGGAGATTAAGTATCAAACTATTAAGTCTTCTTATATATTGTGTATTGACTGCCATACAAATTCTATGAAGTGATGTCCTCACTAAATTCAATTTTTATAGAAATTGTTAGAAAAAATTTGAGAAGGTAATTATTATGTAATATAGGTGTATAATTTTTAATTCTTTATTTAATAATTATCTAAATTTTTGTTTGTTTATATATTCATCTCATAAACGAAATAATAAAAAAAGTATGCACTTGGAATTCATTCGACGATCTAAGACAGTGATGGGCAAACTTTTTAAGGGGAGGGCCAGATAAAATAAAAAAATATCTAGGCGGGCCGAAAAATAATTGAACAAAACAGATTTCTAAAAGTGATAATGTTTATTTTTGATTTTTACATCACACACAGCTTATATTATATAGATTATACGTATGAGAAAAAAAATACAAAAATTGATTATTCTTTAGAAGAGTATGGCTTATGTGACAGATGAAACTGTGACCGAGCTTCTAAAAATTGCTAGGATGAGCTGATTCGCAGTAGTGAAGCTAAATGAAGCTTCAGAGTAGTAGAAAACACCTGTTCACAGATGTAGGAAGATGCACATATCGCTATTATCTTCTAAGCGTGAGATTTCGGGTTGGGGAAACTTGATTTTGACAGGGCCTTGTAGAACTCAATTATAGAAACGTTGAGAAATAGTTGCTTCAATTCAACGCAGAAAATACTTACATTTTGTCCTATTCTAGGTGTAATTTTAGGGGTTATTCGAAACCATGTCGCGGGCCGGACTGACTACCCCGAAGGGCCGCATTTAGCCCGTGGGCCGTACTTTGCCCATGACTGATCTAAGTGGATGGGACAAGTGGAAACTTTAAATACTCTTTTCACGCTTAATAACAATATATAAGAACATGGGGGTTGTGGCCAATACTAAACTCTTCATAATGCTTAAATTCATTCAAATTATAAAACCACTTTTCAACTCCAATTTTGCTGAAATTTCTTTCCCAGTCCAATCCTACTGAAATATCAAACCACTTCTCTTTACATTATTTGAGACTGAAGGGACAGTAAGGACTGAAGGGAAGGGACGGATGGAAGGACTGAAGGGACGGAAAGGAACTGTTTTAAAAAAACTAACTTATATTTGTAATTTTTATTTATTGTATTGGATATTTTTTACTTATTCTGAATTTATCATAACAAATAAACAGTTCAAAATTACGAAAACTATTTTCTTGATACGTTAGCGTATTGCTTCACATTTACCTTCTCGAGCAACGCCGGCGACCAAAATACTTTATTATAAAAAAACTAGTTTATAATAAAGTATTTTTCAACATGTTTCAAAGTACCATTAAAGCATTGTGTTGATAATTATTTATTGTGTATTGCCTGATACGTTGTTTAATAACAAAGTTTCATTATTTATCATAATATAATGACTAACATGTGTTTATATAAATCAGACATTTATTTATTAGTTCAGCGTTTCTCTTATCATAAATAATATTGTATTTGATAATTCTATTGTTTGAACAAATCAAAAATCTTATATGTAATTATATAAGTATGTTAAAACAAATTAAACTATATTGTTACATAAATGAGATTTTTTAAATTGATGTTGTGCAATTGGTTTTCTTCAATATACTGGAGAATTTCTCTTCTCTTTAGGCTTACATGACATTCCACCCAATCATTAGGATAATTTCTACCAGAATAAAAATATTTTTAAATTATTTTGAGAGCTGAGGTTATTGCTTAATAAGGGTAAAAAAAAATCTAACAATGTAGATATATCATAAAAAGATCAAAGATAAACAAAAGATCACATATACTCAATGAAATTGAACACTTCACAATATAAACATAAGATAAATGAAGAATAATGTTAATCGAATATTTTTTTAATTGCATATACGCAAACATTGGATTTTTTTCCCCTTTCGGGAGTCAAATGATATTTTTACTGACAAACATTTTTTTAACATTTCAATAGAGACGAAGTTGGGATATTGTAGAAGAACCAGGAACTCGAGGCACCTACAGGGACTGTGGCTTTCATTGTTTACAAATAAACTACAGGGACAGGGACTTTATAAGGACTGTGGCATCAAACAAACTGAACTCGCAGAACACAAAAATACATTGGTGACTGTGTGTAATAGGTGCCTTTTGATTCAATAGCCAGTGATAATTCTCGGTCACCAGTGGTGACTCGTCTGGTGACGGGGCAGAGTCATCGGTTAGTCACCAAACGCTGGTGACGTCACCGGTGACCCTAATGTAATAAGCACCATAAGAACTAGTGCCCAGCAACTAGTCAGGTCACCGGTGACGTCCCCTGGTGACCTAGTCTAATATGGCTCTAAAGGTTGTTTCGATATAGTAATACTTTTGTTTTACTGACTGATATAGCTATGTTTAGCCTCTGTGATACCACATGGAATTTGTTCAACATTTTTTTATTTATTTTTTTTTTTTTATAAATGAATATGTCCTTGTTGAACAAGTACATATACATATTCCTACATTCCCTAAAATAAGCATAAATACTTGTGCTTATGTGAACGAAATCAGTCGATGCAGGATTCGAACTCGCGCCCACTGGATTACTATCCCAATGAGCTAACCGCTCTGCCATCGACCCATCTTGGAAGTCGTTCTCAGTTTCAGCTATTATCACCGCATCAACTGCATAACAAACAACATTAAAAGTATTGCCACCCATTTTATAGCCTAGTACCAAGCCAGCCGCCTCTTCTATAATTAATTTCGTCCATTATGATACTAAACAGAAACAGGTTTAGACTGTCTCCCTGTAGAATATGTGCACTAATGAAATATTTTTGTATTTGTTACTTAATATTAACAAGTTGAAATGTCATATACCTACACATATCTCATGGCTTCATTCATCATTTAATCAATTAACCTTGTGTTGACCCTCATATTAGAGATTTATCTAATTCAGCTTAGACACTCAGACATTTGAGTATTCTTGTAATTATTTTTATCTTGGGTTTTTTACTAATAAGTTTTGGCCATTGTTATCTCCTTCCTGAGATAATCTAATAAGACTTTGATTATGTTATTTGTAAATGTAAAATCATGATCGACATTTCTTTGAAAAAAATTAAAAAAGGTAAAAAATGAAATTTGTATAACTCTATTAAAAATAAATTATTTTTCAAACAGTTTTATGTGTACTCTTTAATTTGCTTCGCCTATTTACATGTTTAACGTAATATAAATTATCAAGATCATATTAAAAAAGATGAAAAATGATATAATTTACAAAAAAGATGAAATTGAGTCTTTTTATACACATAGCATTTTAATAAAAGTATATAGTTAATGCTTAATTAATCTCGAGATTCTTGTTTATTTTGTTAGACAGATCAATTAAAAATTATTACTCCGGCTAACTCGGTATAATCTAGTAATATTTTACAGGAAGTAAAAGAATAATTTATTGATGATTATTATTTTAAAATAAAGAAGAATAATTGTCATGATATAGGTATGCTGTAGTTAAAAGTATGTGTAGGTATTTTAATCAAAGTTAAACATGAATCTTAAATCAAATTGAGTCTGTGAAAAATGGATAATAGTCATTGTAATATAAAGAAAATTAAAAGAATTTTCAATAAATTGTGTACATATATTTATTACAATCATTTAGATATTCCCGAAAAAGTGATAAATTATAGTGATAATCTGTGTTATTTGGCAATTGTTCATATTTATTTAGACTCGTTTGTCCATAGGTTACTAGGCCAAAGATAAGAGTCATTAAAATTAATAAATACTTATGATAAAAATTTCGCTTTGTGATAGGTATTCAATTAAATATTTTACACTTATTTTCGCTCCTCCAACAGCGTTTGTATCAGTACTATATGTAATTATTTTGGGGATAACCCACGTCAAATCCAGATCCTCGAGAGGATCAGTCGTCTGCTGATGTTTCACCTGTATCACAACAGGCATTTTCAAAAGTGTCTTGTTGATAAATTTTCGTCTCAAGGGATAGTCCGTTCAAGTCGGAAGCTTACCACCAAGTGACGACTGACTTTGAAAATCTCATGATTCACTTTTGTGTAATTTCACACACAGATGCATGTTGATAATAATGTGTATTAAAAATGCATTTTGCAGTGCATTTATTTTTTCTGAAATATACTATGGTACATACATTGATTATAATCTCGATGATGACTTAAGATACAATACATCATACAATATTGCCTTTGATCAAATACTTACTTTCATATAAAATTACGTATGTTGATACTACAATGACTTTTAATTCATATTGATTTAATGTTATTAATTATATCTTAATTACATGTTATGTATAATATCTTATAATATTTTATGTTAATCACTTTTTATATGATTCAATTGATAAAGGCACTGATCAAAGGTGTCTAATGTGTTACGAAATGATAACTTATATACCTAATTTATCAGAACATTACAATGCATACAAGAAAATTTATATAAGATATTCTGAAATGAAAATTTATAATAATATTGACTAATAATAAAAAAAGCCAGTGAGTCATGCCTCTCTGTGATGAAACTCTGTAATTGAATTTTTAATTACTTGTTTTTTTTTTTAATAAATTTTATTTTTAATCCAAGAATGAGTTGTTTGATTCAAACCTATGTAGCTATAAATAAATAATCTAGTTATAAATAAATAAATAAAAAATATTGTCAGCCTTCTTGGCTGAGTCGGTTAGATAATCTGACTTCTGAGCAAAAGGTCCCGTGTTCGATTCCCGGCGGAGACAGTTTTTAATTTCGTTTTCAGTCTGGATATGTGGGACGATAAATTAATACCATAAGTATCCAGAATATTACAACTTGTTATTGGGTGCATGTTAATTAATATTTGACATGGTAAGTAATAAGGGACAGAATTCAGAATGTCATGATAAGACAAAGAACCAAAGTAGCCGATGTAGCGGAAAGGGTCGCTGGCCTTAAGTGGAGCTGGGCTGGGCATATTGCCAGATGCCAGGATTCACGATGGACCAAAAAGATCGTAGAATGGAGACCGAGAACAAGCCAAAGAGGTGTCGGCAGACCCCAGGCAAGGTGGTCTGATAACATCAAGAAATGTGCCGGAGGGAGATGGATGCAGTATGCCCAAGACAGGGAGTTGCGGGGGATCAAGGGGGAGGCCTATATCCAAGAATGGATGAAAACAGGCTGAAGAAGAAAAAGATGGTAAGTAACTGTTAGTAACCCAAAAAACAGGAAAATAAAAAAATAAATTGATTATTTATGTACCTATTTAATTTTATTATTATTATTAAATTTATTGATTGAAATCAAGCATAGTTTAGGGAATTTTATAGGCCATTATTTTATTGAACTAAATCACACTGGATAAAATAAAAAAAATATTCTTTTTTTTCTTCTAACTACCCCAAGGGGATATAGTGGGGAGTTATGAATTCACAATTTAAAGATGTTTTTTTATTGCAGATTATTAATTAGTATCGTGCTGAGATTGTATTCTGAAAGTTTCATCACAATGTATCTGTGTGTTTGTTATTCTACTTTATCGATTATAGATTAAAGTACTCATTCAATTCTTTGTAAATTTTGCAAGTTTGTATATCTTATACTTGCTTAGATCTCACTAGATTTAGATGAATATCTGACTTTGAAGAATTATCAAGTTTTCATAAAAAAATATTTAAGTTGAAAACATTGATTACCTACCTATTTTGGAGAAATTGACATTCAAAAATAAACTCACCACTTGTTCATGGTGCAAGGAATTGTTTATTGTTAACATTATTATTGTTTTTCACTGTGTTTGTCTAGATTTATGAGACGGTCAAAATAATATTTTTCTAAGTTTTATTAGGTGGAGTGTATTGTGAAATGTTTACTTGTTATTAAGTGTGTTGAATAAATATTTAAAATAGTAATTATTAGTTGCCTTAAAGAATTAAAAAAAAATAGTAATTCGGTTAAGTAATCTTAAAATTATGTAATGGAGGCAAAGGTATAACTGCTTACAGATAATTTATAAAATAATTTGAGATAACATTGTATAAACAGAAAATCAATCTTTATCTATACATACAGAGAAACAAAACTATTTATTTGTAAAAAAAAATTATTTTAATTATTTGTGAAAAAATATAAAACAAATGGGTTGGTAGTTCTAAGTATGTTTGTTAATTTTATTTATAGAAAAGGTAGAAATTTCATTACAGAACAATGAACATAAATTATTGAAATTGGTAATAATTTGTGGATCCAACGATCAATCTTCGTGGTACAGTTAGTTTGACACAGTTTTTCAGTCTGGATATTTCAGACGATACGTGGCAACTTGTTATTGTGTGTGTATTAAATTCATATTTGATAAAATGCCTGTTAGCTGCTCGAGTAATAATTTGATATGCTTTTCACTCAACTAGCAATAATGATTTCTTGTACTTGTACCTAAAGTTGCCCACCTCTTGAAATCATTGTGATCATAATTTTGTTTGAAAAAATTTAATGATCATAACATTAGTTTAATATTTACTTTATTTATTAATGTTTTATTAATAGTTGCTTTTTTTATCATATTAAAAAAATGACGCGGTGTGTGTTGAAAATTGCAATGTATGTCCAGTTTGTAACTGGATGTGTTTTCATCTTATTATTCACTATTTTAGCAATATTCTGGTCGACTTTGTATTTTTCTATATTAAAAGATGTGAGTTTGATAAGTTTTTGGAGACTCAACAAACTAAAGTGTTTAATACTAAAAGAAATGTCAAATGAACATTCTGTACAAATGGTTTTTGTTTTTGAACATTGCTTGTGAAACTAGCCCACTCGCAGTAAAGATATGAATTGGCAACACTTGTCCATCATATTTATATATTAACACTGGAAAGGTGAAATTATTGAAGAAACATAAATATTGAGTTATATGTAAATGGTGAAAATCAACAAACTTTCAAACCAATATGATTTCTTTTAAGTTATATTCCTGAATTCAAATCAACTTTCGAGTATTTGAACACTTTTATGTTTTTATTTTAGAAATTAATATTGACTGATTCCTCATTCAGTTTTGATCTTTGGAAAGAAACACCTTTTCCAATGTATTTGGAACTATTTTTGTACAATTTTACAAATAGTGATGATGTCATGAATGCACCAAAGAATACAACCATTAAACCAATCTTTGAAGAAAATGGACCATATGTATTTAGAGAAAACCAGAAAAAGGTGTGTATTATTATGTTGAATAGGTAGTACATATATAATTAACAATTTAACATTCAACTGATGGTATTTTAACCAAGAGGCTGCCATGTCCATACAAAATATAAATACCCAAATATAACTATTATCTAACAATATATAAACAGGATTTTTTATTTTATTTTTTTATTTGTAACATAAGAAATAATATACACATCAAAGTTTAACATTACATTTTTTTTTTACAAAAAAGATACTTAAGCACTAGATGCGGAATGTTAACTGCTTGACTAGGTTAAACACCTGTTCTAAAGCAGCTTATAATTATATAAGTATATGATTTAGGTGCACTTGTGTGTCATTGCATGTTAACGTAAAGTAGTTTATTGATCAGTGTCTTGTATGGTTTTTTAACTATTTTTTAATCCTCATTTAAAACTATTTATATTTTTAGTTTTCTTTTTTTATTTATGGAAGCAAATTGAAAATTTTTACTCCAAGGAAATGTAAAATTCTTTGTCCATAAGTTGACTTGGTCCTCGGTGTCTGTATATTTGCTTGTCTAGTCTAACGTGTAGTTTGGGTCGATTGGAAGTTGTTGAGGTGTGAATAAATATAGATGCAAATGTTTTTAGCATAAAACTGTGGTATGTCTAGGATGTCAAATTTTTTGAATAGTTTGGCTGAGGGTGTGCGAATAGGAACATTAAATATTATTTTCAAAATGGATTTTTGGGCTTTAACTATTGGACCTATATTTGTTTTGCAAGTACCATCCTACTCTATAATACCATATTTTACTATTGATTGGTAATAGTACATATTGAATGACTGACTTAGGTAAAACATTTCTGATGGAGCAAAAAATATTTTTTTTTTTTTTTAATTTCATGCTTAAAATTGTGATATGGGGTTTCCATTTTAAACATTTGTCAATTGTTATTCCCAAGTATTTCGTTTGTCTGTTTTTTTTATTTCAGTACATGTACTTTGTTGATCTTTGCAGTCATGAACTTTCAGTGGTCTAATTTCATTTGGCTGTCCTTGGTCCATTTTGGTAAAAGTTATGTATACTGTTTTGTCATTGTTTAATGAAAGTTTGTTAGAGTTTAGCCAGTTTTTAATAAGATGCATCCCATTTTCTGCTTTTTTGTAAGTAGATATCAAGTTTTTATCACTAAACAATAACACAGTGTTATCTGCAAAACTTATGATTTGTCCTCCTATATTCATATTACATAGGTCGTTCGTGTAGTAAGATAGGACCAAGTATGCTTCCTTGAGGTATTCCGTAGTTTATATTGGAAAGTGAACTCAGAGTATCTTGAATTTTGACTAATTGTTTTCGGTTTGTCATATAGCATTTCAATAATTTTAATTCATTTCCGGTAATCCCTAATTGTTCCATTTTTTCAAAAAGTTTAGTATGGGATATTGTATCAAAGGCCTTTTTAATATCCAAAAATATACCAATTGTTTTTATTGCCAATGTAATGAGCCCACACTGTTGCCTGTCATTCGATACTGGTGATTTATCAGTATACTTAAACTTTGTGATCATACTTACGTAATTATCAAAAATATATTTTATGGGAATTATATCACTGTGTTTTTTTTATAAAAATAATGAAGTATTGGAGCTACATTTTGAATAAAAAAAATTTGCTGTCCGTAGTGTGACTTACTTCTTCTGAAGAATAAAATACCTAAATACTTTGTCAGTTCAATACTTTGTTTGTTTTCGTATGGGCCCCTCCATCATATTAATTTCTCCAAAATTTTTACTCCAATATTTCTATACAAGATGAAGATTCTCAATAGAGATGGAAGAAATGAAACTGTGGATGGAAGCAAGGAAGTCACAAGGATATTCTTACAGGGCTTATGACCTATCATCAGCTGGCTTTAGTGATCACTTTATGCGCCTGCGCAACATTCACCAATTTAATATCCTGATAGTGACTTTTCTTGCACAAACATTTTTAATTGAAAGTTGTATTTATTGAAACAGACAGATTTGCTTCACAGTTGTATATTAAGCGTCCATCTATCGAACTGAGTTCAAACTAATTTATGTTATCGTTCTTATAGAAACACAAAGAACTGTCAAATTAACAGCATATTCAAAGATTAGGTGTTTTGTACCGCAGATGACACTGCAGATATATATAAGATCCATACTTGACTTTTGAGTAGAACGGGTGTGCTCGCTACCAATTCAAAGCAGAAATCGAAATACAAGTCGAAAATCCCTTTGAAAATGGACAGTACTATTTATCCGAAACATTGGGTAAACAACAGTCTTTCTCAAGACTTTAATATGCGTGATAAGCCCTGTAAGAATGTCTTTGTACTTTAATATGCATGATAAGCCCTGTAAGAATGTCTTTGTACTTTAATATGCATGATAAGCCCTGTAAGAATGTCTTTGTACTTTAATATGCGTGATAAGCCCTGTAAGAATGTCTTTGTACTTTAATATGCGTGATAAGCCCTGTAAGAATGTCTTTGTACTTTAATATGCATGATAAGCCCTGTTGGAATGTCATACATACATACCATCTGTAGGTACCTACATATTCAAAAAATGTCTCCATAACATTTGATATTTTTCACATGTTGGAACATGGTTACTATGGTAACGGACACATTCTGATATTCAAATAAAATTTGTTCTAAATCGAATTCGAATTAATTTATAACATAATTGTAGGTAGGTACCTACATACCTAATACTTACTACTTATAAACCAAGAATATACTGATTTTGTATAGGAAAATTATTAAACTATTTTAGGTTAACTACAATACACATTCAATATACCTACAAACTATTTCCTATATTGAAATTCTTCTTTTTTCTATGTAGACCTTTGGGTGATTTTTTCTACAAACTATTTCTTGGGGTTTAAATCTTCTTCCTCTTCTTTTGTGAAGTCATTTGGGACAGTTCATAAATAAACTATTTCCTATAGTCTAATTTTTCTTTTTCTTAATTTATGAAGACCTTGGGTGAGTTTTTATACAAACTATTTCCTATAGTCTAATTCGTCTTCTTCTTCCTTTATGTAGACCTTTTGGTTTGTTTTTAAACAAACTATTTTTAAACAAACTATCCTTTAGTCTAATTCTTCATTTTCTTATTTTATGTAGATGTTGGGTGAATTTTATATAAAATATTTCCTATAGTTCAATTCATCTTCTTCTTCTTTTATGAAGACATTTTGGTCAGTTTTTTATATAATACATTTCCTAATGAGTAATTCTTCTATTTCATCTTCTATGTAGACCATTGGGTCAGTTTTTATTACAAACTATTTGTTATAGTTTTATACTTCTACTTCTTTTTTTATTTAGTCTTTTGGATTAGTTTTATGTCTAATAGTCTATTGTAACGAAATATTATAAACAACATGCATACTTGATGAAAATACATAAAAACGAATGGGATGTGACCAACACTAGAATCTTCTCATTACTTTTGTTCAATCAAATTTACACCATTTATTATATCATCATATATTGCTTAATTTTCAATAACTACACATTTCATTTTGATGACAATATATAAAAAATCGGGGTTGTGGCCATTGCTGAATCTTCACAACGTTTATATTCATATTAAAAACTATTTAACATAGCTTAAGTCTTCTTCTTCTGTAATGTAGACTTATGTGTCAGTTTTAAGTCTATCAGTTTTATTGTGCAAAACTATAATAAACTATATGCACACTTGACGAAAAATATAAAAACGAATGGGATGGGACCAACACTAGAATATTTTCAGTACTTTTGTTTAATCAATTTTTAAACCATTTCCCATCATCCAAAATTACTAAAAATTTAAAACACATTATTTGCGTTCGATGACAATATATAAAAATAGGGGTTGTGGCCAAATCCAAACTCTTTACGACGTTGTCTTTTTATAATAAGTCATATTTAAAATCATTTCCCATAGTCCATGCGTGCAGAAATTGTATGTGCTTATATATAAAAGCAAATGGATTGTGGCCATCACTTTAAGATTTTACACCGCTTAAACTCAATTAAATTTCAAACTACTTTTCATACTACGGTTAAAAAAAATTATGTGTGACAATATTATGTAGGTATATAAACGATTGCTTATTCCTTCACTAATTTACATTCTTGGCCAACGGCGGGACATAAAAGCTAGTATGTAATATAAACAATAGTTGACTTAACTTATTAAAATATTTACAGGTCAACATAACTTGGCATGACAATGGTACTGTGACATATTTCCAGAAACGTACATGGTATTTTGAACCTGATCTATCAAATGGTAATTTAGATGATAAAATAACCAACATAAATGTTATTGCTTTTGTGAGTTAAAAAATTCCTTAAAATTTTTCTAATATTTTTAAAATATTCTTTTTTGTAGGCATCGTAGCTGTTTTATAAATTTAAATATACAAAGAAAATTTTTCACTCCATATTCTAACGTTTTTGAGTTTATAAATGCATATCATTAAGAATGTCGATAGATGGGTCGATGGCAGAGCGGTTAGTGCGCTGGGCTAGTAATCCAGTGGTCGCGAGTTTGAATCCTGCCTCAACCAATTTCGTTCATCTATAGCACAAGCATTTATGCTTATTTTAGGGAACGTAGGAAGATGTATACGTACTTGTTTAACAAGGACGTATTCATTTAAAAAAATGTGATATTCTAGATTAGTAATCTTAACCATGGTGTCCATGATGACCATGGTGCAAAAAGAATGGTTGAATTGACTTTTTATATGTTATTACCTCATGTTATTTTTCAGAGTGCAGCTTATTCTGTTCGCAATGATCCACTTTCAATGCGCTTGACTGTGAATGGTTTACTCAAAACTTTTACAAAAAATAGAGTTCAAACAAAAACCGCAAGAGAACTTTTGTTTGATGGTTATTCAGATGCATTTTTAGATTTGGCGAATAGCATGAATATGAGTATACCATACGATAAATTTGGGTGGTTCTACGATGTAAGCATTTTTTCTATTTATATTTTGAATATGTATATACATTTAATATAATATTGAAAGATTTTGTTTGGGACAGTAAATGCAAAGGAACTAAGTCACAGTACAGGTGAATTTTGCTCCCCAAAAAAATCAATTATTTCATGGTAAATTTGAATGAATACTAGTGTGTAGCATACCAGACGTAGCTGGAAGTCTCGTTGATGTGAACTGTCTCAAGGAGCAGCTGTGATTAATCCTTATATTATGCCAATTCTAACAAATAACAGTGATGACACAGAAAATTCCTTGAGGAATGTCTTATCCATGGATTCAATCTGAGAACCTACAAATGCTGATATCATGAATTTGTTAACATCCATTAGGGGTGACTTCAATAAGATTCAGTCTGAATAGAGACCAATAAGAATATGCTGGATACAACGATAAATTCAAATACCTAGAACCTAGGGTCATAATCAATGGATACCATAGAACGAAGGATGGAAGCCAACGAGGCAGGTCTTGCATCTGTGCAATCGAAAATGGAATCAGTCAGTGGCAGATCTCAGCACATGGAGGCACTGGAGCGAAAGAATGATACATTGAAGTTAACAGTCGAGCGTTTGACAGATGAGAGCAACGACAACGGACAGCATACGAGAGAAAACAATCTGGAGGTGTCCGGGATTCCTTTCAATAAGAATGAATCATTATCAGAGATCATCCGGAGGGTTGCCGATGTTACGTTTCAGCCTACTGATGTTGTTTTTTACCACCGCGTAGCGTCGTGGGTAATCATAATAATATCCCAACGAAAATAATTATGAAGTTCCACAACAGAGACTTTTTTTTTTTTTTGCGGGTGGCAGCTCTCAGGAGAACACACTTAGGCCGGTTGGCCCTTTGTGATACCACAAATGGAAGATTTGGGCTGTCCCCCCCTCACTCATCCACCCTGAACCAGCCTGATTGGCTAATAAATGTCATAATGTCTCCTATATCGGCAGACGCTATGTCAATCAGATCATCATAGAAGAAACTTCCCAAGGACTTTCTTCTATTTCTAGAGAGAGCAGGACAGTGACAGAGGAAATGGACCACAGTCTCCTCCTCTTCTTCGTCTTGGCATGCTCTGCAGTAATCGTATGCCTCCAGTCCCAGCCTTCTGGCATGCTTACCTATGAGCCAGTGTCCCGTTAATACCGATACGATTCTGGCTAGTAAATCCCTTCTGAACGTGAGTAGTTCTCTGGTTCTTCTGTGGTCATATTTTGGCAATGGAGCATGTGCTTTCTTCCAGCCATCTCTGGTTAGCACAGGCTGTCGTCGTCTCACTTACCCGAAGTTTACATGTTGCCATGGGGACTCCAGGTCTATGTTTGATTGTATCTGGAGATAGCAGGGTACCTGCTCTGGCGAGTTCATCTGCCCTGCAATTCCCTGCTATATTGCTGTGACCCGGCACCCACATGATATGTAGATTGAACCGCCCCGCTGTATCATTTAAGATTCTGCGACAGTTCAAGGCCACTCCAGAAGTTGTGCTTACGCCCTTTAAGGCTTTAATAGCCGCTTGGCTGTCTGTGAGAATACGGACATCGCTGTTTGACACTGCGTTGCCTTGTATCCATTCTGCTGCTTCCTGAATTGCCAAGATTTCTGCTTGGAAAACACTACAGTGATCCGGCAACCTGAAAGAAATATTAATATTGAGTTGCTCTGAAAATACTCCTCCGCCCACCTTACCTTCCAGTTTTGACCCATCAGTGTAAACCACCTGGGCTTCACCATGACGGATCAGACTCTCCTTCCACATCTCCCTCAAGGGGATTTGGGTGGAGAATCTGTTATCAAAGAATGGTTTGGGAATGACGTAGTCGATACCTTCCGATGGTTTTTTAAACTCCTGAAGAATTACGGAGTGCCCTATGTGTGTCTCCTTCCAGGGGTTAACACAATTCATTCTTATTGCGACATTCGCTGCCATTTGCTTTCCTAGGAGGTCAAGCGGCATCAGATGCAGGATGGTGTCAAGGGCTTTTGATGGTGTAGTTCTCAGACAGCCAGTGGTTGTCACTTCTGCTAGTCTTTGAACTTTTGCCAGCTCTTTTAGGTGTACTCCCTTTTTCAGGGAATGCCACCATACCACCACTCCATACATCATGATTGGCCTTATGACCGCCTTGTACATCCAGTGTGTCATCTTGGGGTGTAGTCCCCAACGTTTACCCTACATTTTTCATCCCACGATTTTCCTACAGGTGTACAGTGCATTTGTAGCTTTACGTACCCTTTCCTGCATATTGGACCTCCAATTCAGTTTTCTATCCAGGATCAGTCCCAGATATTTGGCTTGAGCTGAGATCCCTAGCGTCACCCCTTCTAGGGTTGGCAGCTCAAAGGTCGGGATTACCCGTTTGTTTGTAAAAAGGACCAGCTCTGTTTTCTTCGGGTTTACTCCCAACCCATTGTTGTTACACCACTGAGCTATCCTGTCTAGTGCTCTTTGTAAGATTGATGAGAGGATATTGGGGATCTTTCCGGACACCGCTACGGCGAGATCATCCGCATATGCGATAACCCCAACACCAATATCGTCTAACTCTGTCAATAGGTCATTTAAGGCTAGGTTCCATAAAAGAGGTGATAGAACGCCCCCTTGGGGTGTTCCCTTCACTGGATATCTTTTGATCCTTGAGCCTCCTAATTCTGAGTTTATGACTCTGTTTCTTAACATATTGTTGATAAATTCTGTGAGCGATGTTTCGATCCCCAATTTCCTTAGGGATTTAGTCATCGCTTCGTATTTGATGTTATTAAATGCTCCTTCTATATCCAGAAAGGAGACCAGTGTGTGTTCTTTGTATTTCATCGATTTCTCGATTCTGTGTATCAGGGTATGCAATGCTGTTTCTACAGATTTCCCCTTGCTGTATGCGTGTTGAGACTCTGACCATTTTAGTGGATTCATTTAACTTCTAATCCTGGTCTCTATGAGTCTCTCTAGCGTTTTTAGTACAAACGAGGATAGACTGATTGGTCTGAAATCCTTGGCTGTGTTATTGGATGTTCTTCCTCCTTTGGGTATGAACACCACTTTTACTTCCCTCCATATCTTGGGGGTATAGCAGAGCTCTATACAAGCTTCGAAGATTGAATCCAACCAGGGTATGACAATCTTCGAGGCCGCCTGCAGTTCAGCTGGGATTATACCATCCGGACCCGGCGACTTGTAAGGCTCAAATTCGTATATTGCCCAAGCAATCATTTCTTTACTTATTAAATAATTTACGGGTCTGCGCCCCCCTTCTGGGGCGACCAGCTTCCCTAGACAAGTCCTGTTTACAACCAGGAAAATGCGTTTTTGTTAATAGCTCTAGTGTTTCGGAGCTGCTTGAGGTCCAGCTGCCGTCATTTTTCTTAATGTATTCAGGCATCACTGGATCCGTAGCTAGGATTTTGCGAATCCTGTTTCCCTCTGGGATTGTTTCAATTTTTGTACAGAAATTTTCCCAAGATATTTTCTTTGTCGTTTTTACCTTACTTTTGAAAACTCTTTGACTGGCCTTATAGCTTTCCCAATCATTGGTTTTCTTCGCTAGGTTGAACAATTTGCGACATTCCCTTCTCAAGGTTACAATCTCTTCTGTCCACCATGGTGGTCTTTTTCTTCCTTTAGCCGTACGCACGGGCACGATTCTCTGGTCGCCCGGTTACAAGCCTTGGTAAGAATCTCCGTTATGTCATCCAATTCCTCTGTTGTTGAGGGCCTGGGTGGCGCTTCTGAAAGAAGTTTACTGAGGGCAGTGTTGTACTTATTCCATTGGGTATTTCTTCTATTCATGTACATGACTTTGTCTGGCTTCTCAAGACTTAGGCTAAATTCAATGTACTGGTGATCAGAGAAGGAGTGGTCTGCTGAGACTTTCCATTCTCTTACTAATTGGGCAGCATGCTCGTTGGCAATTGTTATGTCAAGAACTTCGCACCTAATTGCTGTAATAAAAGTTGGGGAATCACCTGTATTGCATATTTCAATATTATTTGATAAAATATAATCAAAAAGCGACTCACCTCTTACATTTGTGTCCGTACTGCCCCAGACTGTGTGGTGTGTATTGGCATCTGCACCTGTCACCACGG
This sequence comes from Molanna angustata, assembly GCA_963576475.1. Taxonomy (NCBI): domain Eukaryota; kingdom Metazoa; phylum Arthropoda; class Insecta; order Trichoptera; family Molannidae; genus Molanna; species Molanna angustata. The sequence continues at coordinate 10,806,271 of OY754973.1, forward strand.
ATATCTTCTTTTCACCTGCTTTAGCGAAGGCCTGCTGAAGAATACTCGGAGGGGGAAGTTCTTCATGATCATGTCCTAGGTAGGCGGAAATCAACTATATAGTCTGGGATTGAAGTTCCACTGCCAGGCCGTGATGTCCTCGTTGCAGAACTCTGATACCTTAAAGGCATTGAGTTCTTTCTTTATGAGAATATAAGATCTCGGTCTACTATTTTTATTAGTATAAAAGATCTTGTAATCTTTAGATTTTAGTCCGGCTACTAGGTTTTTAACGACCCATGGTTCTTGGACTAGAATAATGTCCTCTCCTTTTGCAAAGAGGCGAAGAAGTAGAGCGGCAGACGCCGCCTTCGAGTGGTGCAGATTAATCTGAACCACTCTTATACAGCAGTACACGTCTGCCCTCCTCCCCCTCATTGCTCGAGATATTAGGACTCTCAAGATCTATTGCGCCCTCTTTTCGAAGTGCGTCAGATGTTGAGGCTTGGACTTGGATTAAATCAAAATCCTTCTCCAGGTAGGTGTTACCCTTTGAGGGTTCTTTCCCACTCACGTCCAACGCCTCCGTGATCGATAGAGGCGATGATCTAGGGTCTACAGGACTCTGTTTCCCGACCATACTGTCCTTTGCCCCCGTGACAAGCACTGACGACGGACAGGATGTTTCGGGAGGACCGCTGGGTTTTCCACTTCTTGTCCTCGAGTCCTTCTTGTAGACTCGCAGTGCAATGAGCTCGAAACCGTAGCCAATTACACCGCCGGTCTTTTCTAAAGGCACCAGCGCCTCTTCGTTCAGGATAATAAGAACATTTCTCCTGTTACCCTGAACTTCTTCCACCTTAGCGACTTTCCAGTCTTGGGTGGGCAATTCTGGATTGCTCAACTGAATGAGGTCCAGTATCTCTTTCGGTTCGGCCGGTACCGCCGGGAGCCAGACCTGAGACCTTGGTCTGCACGGGATCAGATCCTTTGAGACTGCCTCTAGCCTCGCGCCCGGCCACACCTCGCCTATCTTTAAGATTGCCAGTTTGTAGAGATCTGCAGAGCGTTTTTTTCGTTTTTTTCGGGGAGGAAAGAACCTCCCCGCGGTGCCCCCTGGTAACAGAAATATCCTGGCAAATCTTTCCAATACAGCAGCAGCAACAGTCAATAACTGTTTGAATGCTGCTGACACGAAGAAGAAGAAGAAGCAGAGCGTTGATCTCTACCGGCGATCAACTTTATGCCTCCCTGGTACCAGCCTGCATCACTGCATAATGGGGGTGGACCAGGGTTTTCTGCGATCACCTCTTTGTATACTCCAAAGAGTGCTGCCGCTGCCTTCCTCCAGTTCTCCGGAGAAATCGAGCCATCCGGTTTACTTCTATCGATCACTGCCCATGTGATGAAGTTTTTTGCAACCTCATTATATGGGCGTAAACTGCTGCTCGGGAGGAGCTCTTGCCTTGGCTTCTTGGCCGTGGGTTGGGGCCCCTCTCCTGATCTTTGTCTTTTTGATTCACCAAGTGCCTTGTGTGAAGCAGAGGAACTCGGTCTGGGTCCAGTTTCCTCTCTCTTCTTGAGGACCTCTTTGGCCCACTTCAAGGACTCTCCTTCCTTCTCGGTGAGATCATTCTCTGGGACTTTTCCCAATCTGTCCACCAGTCTCAGTGCTGCCCTCTTCTCTCTGTATCTTAGGAGTGAAGCAGTTACGCGTTTACCAGTGGCCTTTTCCGCCGATCCAGGTTTGACGGCCTTAGATTCAACCCCCCAACTTTGGCGTTGGTGGGTCTAGTTTCCCATTTCTGGGAGGGTACAGCCTTCGCTGCTTTGCCCCTAGTGGGCAGCGACTCTCCCTTGAGGGTTCGTCTAGGTCCCCCCTTATTACAGGCGGACGGGTTAAAAGGATTATTTTTGTTAGGTTTGCTCATCTGGTTCGTACGGTCCTTCGGTCGACAAGGCGACCTCCAGATAAACGGTCGACCATGACGGAGCCCCACGTCATGGCAAGTCCTGCTTACACTCCGGATTCGGACCGGTTTCCGGAGGGCACAACGCTTGCGACACCATATGACCCCGGTGCCATTCAGCCCTAGGCACGTTGTAGCATAAGACCTGGCTTGGGTGGTTTTCTGTCGGGGTTTTCCTTCCCTTAGCTGGGGAGGGGGAGTGGGGGATTTGGAAGGATTTGATTCCAGTTTTGAGGCGCCAGAGAATCGCCGTTCATCCTCTCCTATTTGCTATGGCTACGGCCACATTGCCCGGGGTTCGCGGGATCATAAAGACCACTCGAGGACGCTAGGAGTAGGACTATTGGTAGTGTTACTAAAAGCAACTATGTCGTCGCGGTATTTATATGATACATATTTCCAGCAGAATATGCATCAATCCGTGGCCCTACCAAAAATGAACCCCACATGGACTACGGAGACAACAGAGACATAGTCTACGCTTTCATCTCTGCTGTCCATAGGCGTAAGGGTCTCACTATGTCTGATAATGGAATGAGTGGGAATGCATCGCAAATAGTGAATAATAAACGACTTCTGAAAACCTTAAATGAAGCAGCGAAAATCTAGGAATACCAATTCTGTTGGGTGAATCAATGCAAAATTTAAGTTAGAAAGAATACAAGTTCTCCAGCCATATTGATAAAAAGCATACTGACACCCCTTGCTCAGTGCTATAAATTTGCGGGTGCCGTCCCTGGTCACACGCAGTACTGCGCCATTTTATTGCCACACTAACACTAGCGTATACCGGGGTAATTCAACTTTACAAAGACTGCATAGTTTGGGAAATCAGTATGCACAATACACAGATATATTTAATGATTCGATCGGTATTTATAAAAGACACCTATACATTGCACTGGTCAACGAGACCAAACTTTAGATTATTTTGTCGCTTTTTAAATATTTTTCACATTTCTTTTTTCTTATATTATTTTTTACATGTTTTTTATTTATTTTTTGTTTATTTTTTACATGTTTTTCATTATTTTTTACATATTTATTAAATGTTTTTTGTTTATTTTTTACATATTTTTTTTTGTTTATTATTTTTTATTTTTTTTTACATATTTTTACTTATTTTTTACATTGTTATTAATTTTTTATTTTCATTTTTTATATTCATTTGTTGTTTTTTTTTTATTCTGTTTTTTTTAATATATAATATATACTTGTATATGTAAAAGGCTATTAATCCGTAAATAATAATAAATAAAAAAAATGACAAAGGACAAAGTACATCAGTGGGCTGATTTGATTGACTTTGTGCTTTTTCTATCCCATGATGATTGTTATTTTTATGTTCACACTGTTTATTTATTCAACCTTTATATACACTCAATACACACCGAAAATTGTTGAATTATTAACAACAACGCCCTATGATCTCATGTTAATTGTAATTTTGAACTTAAAGCTTGCTTATTGTGTCTTTCAACATAAACCACATGTTGATACTCTACTGCCTTTAACACATACTTACCTACACTTAAATATATTATTTACATTTGTATTAGCACTGAATTTTGGATTTATAATGAAAAAATTCCTTCCATCCCTTCATATCTCCCAACCTGATATTACAATTTACACAAAATTGATTATTTCTGTTTACTTAGTTGGTCCTTTAACGGAGTCTTATATTATTCATGTATAACTTGTTTTTAATATTGTATGTTTATGAAATAAAATAAAACTAAGGAAAAAACTAATTTTAAGATTCAGAATACATAATGTACGACTTCCATAACCAGCAACTTTACTATCTATCTCATTTGAATTATCATTATTTTCATAGATTAATGGTTAGGTGTATGTAGTATGCAACTACCTACATCATATAATAATATATAATTACAGTCAAAAGTGAATTGGTTTGATGTTATGTACACAAGGTGGTGAAGTGCTCTGATATATATCTCTGAAATAAAAAATAAACCTTCAAAAATTAACAAAAAAATATATTCTATCATACAGCGCAATAACTCTGATACATTTGATGGAGAATTTTTGATGCATACAGGAACTAATGATATTACAAAACTGGGTGATATAGAGCTTTGGAATAAGAATGAAAATATAAACTTCTATGACGGAGAATGTGATTTGGTCAAAGGCACAACAGCTCAACTTTTCCCTCCAAGAAACTTTATAGATAATTTTAATCTCTTTTCTTCAGACATGTGTTCGTAAGTATATTTTTTATTCATATTTTTATACGCACTTTCATTTTTTAATAACTTTGTAAAATAATAACCTAAAAATTCATTCATATTTCAAATTAATTATAGCCTAATGAGCTTCCACCGGGTAAAAGATGTGCAAGTTCAAGGAATTGATGGAGTTCTCTTTACAGCAGATAGATCATTTGATAATGGAGCAAATTTTACAGAAGAAGGATGTTTTTGTCCTAAGAATAGTGTTTGTCAACCACCTGGAACAAGAAATGTTTCATTATGTAGACTCGGAGCACCAGCATTCATCTCATTTCCACATTTTTATAATGCGGATCCTGAATATCTTTCAAAAATTGAAGGATTGGTGCCAAATGAGTAAGTACTTATGAAATAAACACAAAATTATGATTAATTAATCAAATAAGAGTTTTTTTTAATGAATATATTTTAATGATATATGTACATACTTTTTTTGTGGGCCCCATACTTATCCACCCTAAACCAGCCTGAGTGGCTCATGAATGTCATAACGTCTCCGATATCAGCTTACACTATGTCCATCAGATCATCATAGAAGAAACTTCCCAAGGAGCTTCTCCTATTTCTAGAGAGAGCAGGACAGTGACAGAGGAAGTGGACCACAGCTTCTCCTTCCTCTTAGTCTTGGCATGCTCTGCAGTAATTGTATGCCTCCAGCCCCAGCCTTCTGGCATGCTTTCCTATGAGCCAGTGTCCCGTGAATCTCTTCTAAATTAGAGATATTTTGGTCAAGTTTGTTTGGTAATGAAACATGCGCTTTCCTCAGACCACCTCTGGTTAGCAGTCATTTTCTCACTAACCCTTGAGTTTACATGTTGCCATGGGGACTCCAGATCTATGCTTGATAGCATCTAGAGATAACAGGGTATCTGATCTGACGAGTTCATCTGGCCTACAATTCCCGCTATATTACAGTGACCCGGCACCCACATGATATGTAGATTGAACCGCTCCGCTGCCCCATCAAGACACTGCAGCAGTTCAGGGCCACTCTAGAAGTTACACATACACCCTTTAAGGCTTTAATAGCCACTTGGCTGTCGTGAGAATACGGACAACGCTGTTTAGCGTTGCCTTACTGCTTCCAGGTTTGCCAAGATTTCTGCTTGAAAAACACTACAATGGTCCGGCTCCCTCAAGAATTTGTGTGGAGAACCTCTGGAAGAAGGGTTTGGGAATGACGTAGTCGGTACCTTGCGATGGTTTTTTTGAAATCCTGAAGAATTATGCAGTGCCCAATGTGTGTGTCTCTCTCCAAGGGTTGACACAATTCATTCTTATGGCAGCATTTGCCGCCATTTATTTTCCCAGGAGGTCTAGCGGAATCAGATGCAGGATGGTGTCAAGAGCTTTTGTTGGTGTAGTTCTTAGACAGCCAGTGGTTGTAACTTCTGATAGTCTTTGAACTTTTGCCAACTCCTTTAGGTGCACTCCTTTTTCATGTGCCACCATACCACGACTCCATACATCATGATTGACCTTATGACCGCCTTGTACATAATAATAATAATAATAAAAGACTTTTATTGAGTTAAACAATGTGGCGGACATATTGCCCGCAGGCAATCTCTACCAGTCAACCAGTACATCCAGTGGGTTATCTTGGGGTGTAATATCCAGCGTTTTCCCATGATCATTCTGCAGATGTACAGTGAACTTGTAGCTTTACGTACTCTTTCCTGCGTACAGATACTTAGCTTGAGCAGAGATCTCTAACATCACCCCCTCTAAAGTCGGCAACGTGAAGGTCAGGATTACAAGTTTATTTGTAGAGGATTAACCTATTCACTTTTTTGTAATGGGAAAATATCCATGCACAAAATAGAAAAATCTTCTAATTCAACACTAAATTGCTAAAAGATGTGAATACCAGATTGAGATACAGAGAAGAACTTCAAACGACTATAAGCAACATCGACACATCATAAACAGTTGATGAAGTCTGGAACTCTTGTAAGAAATGTATCAAAGATGCTGCAACTACTGTCCTTGGCAATGAACAGCCCCAAAGACGGGCTTACTGGTTTGACGAAGAATGTACACTTGTAACAAAGAAAAAGAATGAAGCCTACCTCAAAAACAACAAGGGAAAACAAGAAATGCTGAGGAAGAATACAAACAAAGGAGAAGAGAGGAGAAACAAACCCATAGAGCCTGTTGCCGCCAATGTGATATGTATGCCTATAACCATACTATTTATTTATATTTTATACCTATCAAATGATTTTAATACACATCATTTTTTAAACTACTATACCTAATGTTGCCGCCAATGTGGTATCTATATAAGCAAGGCGTGAAAGTTATCACGTGACCTCCATGTGTAGTAGGCAGCAATCAAAATTACTTCTATAATTCAACCACAGCGTGCACACCAAACGTATCGTCAAACCAATTTTTTTAACTATATATTTTTTACTTTTTCATCTTTTTAAAATAACTATTTATATCTATGAATCAAATGGCCTGGTAGAATATAAGATGGTGTCTTGCTCTACAATAATATAATATATTTTGTTTATTTAGTGTAAGTTGTGGTATTCAAATAACGTTTGTATGTAAATAAAAGTTCAAGATACCCAATTAAAATAGATAAAATAATTTATGTATTGAGCTATGTAAAAGGTATATATGTTAATGTTATGTAAAAGGGAAGCAGAATTCTTGGGTGCTATAGCAAAAATAATATGAGGTGTGAAAGTAATATTGTAAAATTTCTAGGAAGATATTAACATCAAAATGATAGTTAAAATCTTCGTATTTACGTCAGGATAACAATTGAATCTTCCCCCTCCACCGCTACACCAATCGTTTGTATAAATATACGATGTCCGTATTTGAAAGATACACTTCTACTCAAGCCTTACTACTGTACCAAGACATCTGCTTCTCTACAAGAAACAACACTGAATACAAAACAACTTTAAACTATCACGCTGTCTGTCTTCTGAACCTTGTTGGACATCCGTCTGCTTGGTGATCCAGCGAACATTGAGCACAAACAGAGCTAAAAAGAAAGCCTATGAGACAAGACAACTATGTAGAAGTACTTGAAAACTTCAAGAATCGAAATGAAATCCGAAAGTTTTATCAAAGTATTAACCAACAGAGAAAGGACTTTAAACCAAGAATAACAGCATGCAGAGACTCAAATGGAAATATTTTGAATGACAAGTACGATATTTTGAAGCGCTGGGCGCAATATTTCGATAAATTGTTGAATAGGCAGAGCTGAAGATATTGATTTTAAACTCCCCTCTGACAACCCGGGACAATGAAGAAGCAACCCCATCAATCGGAGAAGTAGAAAGATCCCTATTATGCCTCAAGAACAATAGATCTCCAGGAGAGGATGGAATTCCAGAATTACTTAAATATGGGGGAAATGAAGTAAAGATAATACTCCACACATTAATTACAAAAATATGGGAATGCGAAATAGGCATAATATGTCCTCTTCATAAAAAAGGCGATGCCATGGAATGTAGCAACTATCGCAGCATAACGCTACTCAACACAGCGTATAAAGTGTTTGCGGGCATGCTGTTTGTACGATTGCTTCCATATATTCTTGATAGAATGTTCTTAATTACTGCAAATCACATATGTATGTAGATGACTCACAAGTTTATTTGTCTTTTGAAAAACACATTTAAATAAAATTCATGCTTGGGCACAAGCCCATGCACTACATCTCAACCCCCGAAAGACTGTAGCACTGATTGTGGGCCCAAAACAAAAATTTATTGCTGTGGAAAGCAGCGGATTTAGGGTTGTCATTGATTCCACTGACATTCCATTTGTAAGCGTTGCACGAAATCTCGGTATAGTAATGGACCAATGGATGAAATATGAAAAGCATGTAAAAAAATATGCAATGGGGCTATTCAAGGTTACGCCTTTTATATAAAATACGGTAATATGTTTCGGTCAATGTTTGCAAACTGCTGACAGTCTTGTTTTATCCATATTAGACTATGGGGATGCGGTGTATGGTCCTTCTTTCTTAAAAAATACACAAAGACAAGTGCAACGTATTCAAAATGCGTGTGCGAATTTTTGTTACAAAATACCTAGGCGAGCACCCAAATATTGGAATGAATTGCCGCAGCACATTCGTACGGCAGCCTCACTGCAGAGCTTTAAAAAGCATTGCAGTCTATGATCGACCAAATATTCTCACCTTGACAAATACCGGAGAAGACTCTCGAGCATAAAATTGAGATTCACCACATCTTCATGGACTTTAAGGCTGCATATGAAAGCGTTAACCGGACTAAATTATATCAGGCGATGACAGATTTTGGAATCTCCCCAAAACTAATCAGACTGGTAAAAATGTCAATGGCTAACTGTAGTTGCCGAGTTAGGAAATATATGCTGGCAACTAGAGGTGCCCAACCACATCATCCCCCAGGAACTTCGGTAAGAGCAGGTACCCACAATATTGAGTGTGTGGACACATTTACTTAGGTTTGGTCGTAACGAGTGGTAATGTAACTAGTGTTGAGATCAAGAAAAAACTTGCCACGGCTAACAAGTGTTACTTTGGACTACAGAGATCACATGTACTGTCAAGAAACACCAAAATCCTCGTCTACAAAACTCTTTTACGACCTGAACTAACATATGGCTCTGAGAGATGGGTTCTTGATAAAAAGGATATGGATGCGTTACTGGTTTTCGAAAGAAAAAGTTTGAGAAAAATTTTCAGTCCCCTCTGCTACCAAGGCACATGGAGAATCAGGTACAACCACAAACTTCAGAGCAAGCTTCAGAGCCTATTCAAGGAACCAAATATCGTCCAAATGATAAAAATAGGCAGGTTCCGCTAGTTAGGACATGTGCATCGTATGGAAGATGACCAGATACCAAAAAGCTCACATGACGTCCGGAGGGAAGAAGAGGTGTGGGAAAGCCGAAACTACGATGGATGGATGGAGTCGAGAAACACCTTCAGATAGCCGGTGTGCAGAATTGGGGAGAAAAGGCCATGGATAAGGTGCAATGCTTGAGGAGGCCAAGGCCCATTCTGGGCTGTGGAGCCACTGATGATGATGGTGAACTGTTATCTTTGGGATAACTCTCAACCCACTATTAATACACCACTGAGTTATCCTATCTAATGCTCTCTGTAAGAGAGATGAGAGTAGTTTGAGGATCTTTCCGGACACCGTTATGGCGAGATCATCCACATATGCAATAACCCCGACCCCGGTGTTGTCCAACTCCATCAAGAGTTCATTTAGGGCTCAATTCCATAGAAGAGGTGATAGAACACCTCCTTGGGGTGTTCCCTTCACCAGGTATCTTTAAGCCCCTAGTTCTGAGTTTATTACTTTGTTTCTCAACATGTTGTTGATAAATTCTGTGAGCTATATCTCTATCCCAATTTTCTATTATAATAATTTATTATAATAATAATAATAAATTTGGATAATTTATATAGCGCCGTTTTTGTGAATATCTCACCTCAAGGGCTTTGAAAAAATGATTACGTTGTATCATTTCGGCTCTGGTAAGATTTGCCAAAAAGGTGCGTTTTGAGATTTTTTCTGAACGAAGATATATTTTCGGTTTGTCTGAGGGTGTGTGGGAGCTTATTCCATGCATTTGGTCCTGCCACAGCAAATGCACGATCACCGAAATTAGTTTTATGTTTGCTTCCTTTAAAGGAGATCAGAGTATATTCTTTGTACTTCATCAATTTCTCGATTTTATGTATCAGGGTATGCAATGCTGTTTCTACAGGGGGACAAGTCTGGTCAACCGGCGGAATCAAAACCATCCATGTTTGATTCCGAGATGTTATAGAACTCCATATGATAATTATATCCATGACATGGGTAAACATGGATGGTTTTGATTCCATCTGTTGAGTAGACTTGCCCCCCAGATTTCCTATTGCTATACACAACATTTTGAGAATCCGACCACTTTGAAGGTTCTATTTTACTTTTTATTCTGGTTTCTGTAAGTCTCTACCGTTTTAAGGACAAACGCGGATAGACTAATTGGCCTGAAATCCTTGGTCGTATTATTGAATGTTCTTCCCCCTTTGGGTATGAACACCTTTTATACTAGCCACCATACTTTGGGGTATAACAGAGTTCTATACATGCTTCGAAGATTGCTCCCAACCAGGGTATGACAGTCTCCGAGGCCGCCTGCAGTTCCGCTGGAATGATACCATTCAGACCTGGCAACTTGTATGGTTCGAACTCATAAATTGCCCAAGGAATTATTTCCTTATTGAACAATTTCTGGGAGTTTTTCTGTTTCCTGGTTTGGTTTGTTGTTTCAAGCATGTCCCCATGATGGTTCCCTAGGCATGTTCTGTTTGCATCGAGGAAAATGTGTTTTTGTTAATAACTCCAATGCGTCAGAACTGCTTGAGGTCCAGATGCCGTCGTTTTTCACAATGCATTCAGGCATCACTGGATCCGTAACTAGGATTTTGCGAATACTGTTTCCCTCAGGGATTATTTCGGTTTCTTCTGCATATTGAATTTTTTTGCTGTCATCTTTCTTTTTGTGAACTTTTTACTGTGTAGGTTGATATATAATTAATATTTTCCTGTGAACTTTTTACTGTTTAAGTTGATATAATATATATATATATTGTTTTTTTTTTGTAAACCTATGTATGTGATATATTATTTTGTATGGTAAAATGTACTAACTTTACAAACTTTAATGATAATTGCTTTGGTACAGAATCTGTCTAGTGAAGCAGTTATCTTTAGTATATTTTGTTTTTAATATTGTGGTAAAAATAAATAGATAAATACAAATAAAATTATTTCAATTTTAATTCAGAAATTTAAAAGAGTTTCTTTTTTTGATTTACTTTTAAAAACACTTTGACTATATACATACTTAAATATATATTTATATATTTTGTATTTGTTTTTGCATATTTAAATAACAATTGCCTATATTTTACTTAGTTTTTCTTATAATAAAATATGATTTCAGGGAAAATGACAAATTTGAAATAGTTATGGAGCTTCGTAATGGTGTTCCGCTTCTTGTTAATGCGCAATTACAAATTAATATTTTGGGACAAAAGATTCCAAATATGGAGTAAGTTATTTCATCTTCAATAATAATATTAATAAATGCTGTAAAATTTTAACAGTTTTTTTATCCAAAGAGTCTCTGCATAGACAATCATAATATTAAAATTAATTAATATTTTTAATAAATAAACATAAAAAACTTGTTTATAATTTCGTGCTAAGCACATTTTCAAGTAGACTACTTGAAAATGTGCTTAGCACGAAACCGGTTGTAGGTTGTAGTCTTAAATAAATAGTGGAATTGATTATAAACAAGTTTATTTTTATTTATTAAAAATATTAATTAATTTAAATGGAATTCCATCAAGAACTGACGATCAAAAAGTTAAATCTAATGACAATCATATCATAGACTATACATTTTGTAAAATGCTTTCCACTCATCTAGTTTATTTGTACAAGGTGTACTAAAATCGAATCACTAATATAGGTTATAAAGGTTTCGGCTGATTAGGTCCTATCAACCGATGCAAATTATTTGTTATGATATATCAGATACAATTTAAAGATTATTAATTTGTGAATCAACCTCTGCGTATTGTTTATTTCACCAATATATCACAAATAAAACTAATTAATTTATTTTTCAGTTACTTCAAAGATCTTCCGGACGATTTATATTATCCTATGCTATGGTTTCGACAAAGAGTTGAAATGCCAGAGGATATGGCGGAACAAATAAAACTTGCATTGACGATTGAAAATAGCATGCCCATATTTTTTTATGTAATGATTGGCTTAGGAGGAATTCTCTTTATCAGTTCAGGAATAATTTTATTATGTAGATGATTCAAAATACCTATATATATATATATATATATATATATATATATATATACAGGACATGTTAAACATGATGTTATATTTCTCAATAGTTATAAAAATTATTATGTTAGTTTTCCGTTAGTTAGTTATATAGTTATCGACATCCGAAGCAGGATTATATATTTTTATAATACAAATTATTTTAATTAAAATGTATCTTTATTTAAACCCCAGTTATGTCTTATAATGAATTTTTCCTAGATGCTGCTTGTCCTTTGAATTGGTTTAATATTTACCTCCTGCACCGAGTTGAAGAGAATCACTGAAGACCGAGCGGAGTAAACAGATGCATCACTTTGATGCCAAACCAATTCCCGAAATTGAAAACAAAGAATAAGAATATTTAGACCAATGTCTGAGAATGGTCAACTACATTTAACAAGAAATAATCTTAAATTAATATTATTCAAATGGTAAAATATATCAAATAGGCTTTGAATGTTATAAAATAATTTGAACTAAATTTTTCTAAGGAGCAATACAAAATATTTTTTTTGAGGAAGAATGAAAGATTATTTTTGATAATTGTCAATTTTTACATATTCACTAAAGTCTAAACTATTCAACAAAATAATTTTGATTAAGAAAATGTATTCCTATGATGTATTCTATGAAGTTAGTTTTATTTATGGTTTTATTTGACATTTATATTTCAAGTGTTGCCAAGTTTAAAATGTTTTCTCGTGATTTACTTGCTCTGGCAATCATTTTGAGAGTATTTACTCAGCACCATCTTGAAGTAATTGTGTCATAAGGAAGCCAACATATTAACGAAAGGAACTGCCTCTCTGACCAGCCAGGATAGCATAGGATGTTCACCGATTTTTTACACGTAACCTACAAAAGTTCGGTAAAAATAGGTTGGTTAGGTTTGTTTGTAGTTATAATTGCGACTGGCGTGAGCCAGTTGCATTATATATTAAAAAAAGTAACTAAAATATTAAAATAAAACAACTAAATTCGTTTAGTTTGTCGATCGACAATTCTTGATAGAACTCCATTGTACGTTGATATGTTATAAAAAATATAAAAATACTTGGTAATTGTTCTATTGTGTTTATTTGATTATTGACGCGTTTCGTGCAAAGCACATCGTCAGAATAATGCTCTACAAGACTGAGACTAGTGGTTATATACAAAATTTACATGGCAGGTGTATAAAAATGTTGGTTTTTGAACGGTTGAAAAGAAGTTATATAATGCAAATGAATCTATACAAATCTACGTTTTAATACAATGAATGTAGTTGGGTCACTGGTTGTAGTCCCCTGTGTCCATTAGGCCTGTAACAAAAGGAAACGACAGCAGTAAAATTCGAAAGGTAAATAATATTGTATTTATTGGTTTATTGTTATCTTTTAAGTGTGGTTAAAACCAATGTATTTCATAGATATTTGGTAGTTATAATTACAAACAGTTTAATTTTAATCTTAATGTATTTAACAACAAAGGAAGGTATATGTCTGTCTAACCTATCGGTTTCAATAATGGTGAATATATATGATCAATTTGTTTATTGATGAGTAATTTTTGTGGATCCTTTTTTACTCTGTTTATTTCTAATATTTCTAGTCGGTCAAGTTTTCTCCCTTTTATTCCCCGATGTATTATATTTATATTATGGTCACTATTAAATTGGTGGTTGTTTTCGTTTATATGTTCTGCAAAATTTGAGGTGTCTTTCTTTAATCTAATGCATGCCATGTGTTCTTTAATTCTTGTTTTAAAGGCACGGCCTGTTTGTCCAATATATGTTCCCGTACATGAGTTACAATTTAGTTTATAAATTCCGCTGTTATCCAACTGTTCAACCTTGTCTTTATTATTAATTAACAATTTACCTAATGTACTTGGATTAGAAAATGCAATATTTTTGCCAGTTTTTTTAATGACTCTACTGATATTTGTTGTGACATCGCCGACGTAGGATAGTTTTACCCATTTATTAGATTTTTCATTTAAATTTGTTAGGCCTGGTGCAATATTTTTTAATAATAATTTCTTTTTCTTTTTAAATATCAGATTGTCTATTAAGTTTTCGTTGTAACCATTATTATATGCTAACGTTTTTATTGTTTTTAATTCATCTAAATATTTATTTTGACTCTGTGGTACATGTAATAACCTGTGAATTAGTGAGTGGAAAGTGGATAATTTATGTGACATATGATGGCGGGATTTATTGTGAATAATATTATCACTGAATGTCGGTTTTCTGTATATACTAAAACTAAGTTTATTTTCTAATACTTCTATGTTGAGATCTAAAAAATTTAAAGAATTACCTCCTATTTCCATTGTGAATTGAATGTTTGCATTAATTGAATTTAATGCATTTAAAAACGTATTTAACTGTCGTAAAGTTCCCGTCCATAATCCAATTATATCATCAACATATCTATAGTAAAATAATAAATTTTTAAAACCTTGAATGTTCTTAATTTTGGATTCTAAATGATTCATAAAAAAGTCTGCTAGTAAGGGAGAAATTGGGCTACCCATCGCTAAGCCATCGGATTGTTTGTAGTATTTATTATTGAATTTAAAGTAATTTTGATCTATACACATACATAGTAAGTCTGTTAGTTCATTCATTAACACAGGGTTTAAGTTGTTGTTAGATAGATATTCTTTTAATGAAGATTTTAACTCATTTATCGGTATACTGGTAAATAAACTGACTATATCAAATGATACTAAAATACTGTTTTTAGGAATAACCGTATTTTTTATGTTGTCTATTAATTGTAGAGAGTTTTTTATTGCAAATTGTGGTTTAAATTCAGTTAGTTTTTGAAATAAAAAATTGGCATGTTTTGCGATTTTAAAGCACGGTGCTGAGTTATATGAGACCACTGGTCTCATGGGCATATCCTTTTTATGCACTTTAGGTAGGCCATACAATCTGGGACATAAAGGATTCATTTGACAAAAACGTGTTTTATCGTACGGATCACTAAATATTGTTTTGCAATTATTAACTAAAGATTTAACTTGATTTGAAAAGTATGCTGTTGGATCATTATTAATTTGGGAAAAAATACTTGACAGAAAAATTGATTCGACTTTATTAATATAATTATTTTTATTTAAGATAACAGTGCTGTTGCCTTTATCAGCTTTCGATATCACTAAGTCATTGTTTTTAATTTTTGATTTTAAGCTTTTTATTGTGTTGGTATCAGAATATGGTATATTTTCAACATTATAGTGTTTTTTTAGAATATTAGCACATAAATATTTAGACGCGCAATCAGAATCTAAGGCAATATCTGTATCTAATGCTAAACATTCAAAATCACGTGTTTTCAAATTTATATAAGGACTATGTTTCAATCCTTTATTTAAAAGGTTTGTTTCATTCAAATTTAATGCGATATCTGTAGTATTTACTATTCTGTCGTAGAAAGTTATATTAATATTTTGAGACTCTTGGTTTTCATTTTTAATTAAATTCTTTTTCATTTTTCGTAGTTTTTCAATTTTAGATTTTTGTGCAATGAATTTCGTTTGAATTATTTCTTTTATATAAATCATTACATCAAATTGTAAAATATCAAATTCAACCGAATTTAAACGTGACAACAGGTTATTATGTATGTAATAAAGGTAAACACTTACATTGTCTCGGATTGAATACCACTTGTTCCTCTCCAACATCAACCAGTTTTTTTGGGCGGCTTGCAGGACTTTAACAGCGACAGATGTTCTTGATTTGGTTTTGATGTTCACGAAGTTAGGAGTTACCTCTGCTTTTCTGCACTCGCCGATGAACCAAATGTGTTGTGTGGCTACTGATCGTTTCAGTTTTAGTTTCTTGTAGAGGTCGATCACATAAGCTGTACTTGCTGATTTAACTAAGTTTAGTTTGTCGATCGACAATTCTTGATAGAACTCCATTGTACGTTGATATGTTATAAAAAATATAAAAATACTTGGTAATTGTTCTATTGTGTTTATTTGATTATTGACGCGTTTCGTGCAAAGCACATCGTCAGAATAATGCTCTACAAGACTGAGACTAGTGGTTATATACAAAATTTACATGGCAGGTGTATAAAAATGTTGGTTTTTGAACGGTTGAAAAGAAGTTATATAATGCAAATGAATCTATACAAATCTACGTTTTAATACAATGAATGTAGTTGGGTCACTGGTTGTAGTCCCCTGTGTCCATTAGGCCTGTAACAAAAGGAAACGACAGCAGTAAAATTCGAAAGGTAAATAATATTGTATTTATTGGTTTATTGTTATCTTTTAAGTGTGGTTAAAACCAATGTATTTCATAGATATTTGGTAGTTATAATTACAAACAGTTTAATTTTAATCTTAATGTATTTAACAACAAAGGAAGGTATATGTCTGTCTAACCTATCGGTTTCAATAATGTTTCAATAACTTCTTTTCAACCGTTCAAAAACCAACATTTTTATACACCTGCCATGTAAATTTTGTATATAACCACTAGTCTCAGTCTTGTAGAGCATTATTCTGACGATGTGCTTTGCACGAAACGCGTCAATAATCAAATAAACACAATAGAACAATTACCAAGTATTTTTATATTTTTTATAACATATCAACTAAATTCGTGTTGGTCAAATAATTTTTAACCAGCCGGCTGGTCAGGGAGGCAGTACCTTAACGAAATATTATTCAAAATGGCGATTTTCATGTGGAATGTTTGCTTCGCATGCGTTCAATAGCGTTTTTTTTATTGTTTTTAATAGAATTTCGTCGTGAATATTATTTTTTTACTAAACAAATCTAGTGAAGTGCATTCTGTGAACATATTATTATTATTAAAATTTTATATAAGAGGTATATACTGTAATGTACCCGGGGTCCTCTCCCCCCCTACCCTAGAAGAGTTTGACACCAGCTCTCTCTCTCTGCGGTTGCAGAGAGGGCTGTCAGTCCTATGGACGCAAGGCGTCCTAGTTAAATAATGTGACCAGCTTCGGTCTTGGATCGAGAGGAGAACTTGAAGGCACTCACCCCAAGGACGCGGTCCTTTCCTCTTCGACCGTCTGCTAAGGGAGACGCTCAGCAGATCACCCCGTCGTAGACCAGCAGGAAACTACAGGTGGGTGACGTCCTCAATAACTGTCTCTAATACATTCCAATAGTTTGATTTATTAAATACTTATATTTTAAATTAGAATGTTATACGAAGATTACGCGGATTGAAATCTAGGAGGTCGCAAGGACAGCGCGACCGCGATGAATGGTACTGGGTAGATCGAATGGCCGCTGCCTATCTGAGGCGGCTTTATATAGTGCTGAATCGTCAGCATTCAGACACTAGCGCACGCCATAGTATCAAACTATACATATTGTGTATAGGCGACTGCCATACAAATTGTATGAAGCAATGTCGTCACTAAATTCAATTTTTATAAAAAATTGTTAAAAAAAATGAGATGTATATAATGGTGTGTATTAAGCAAATTAAATCGTTGTTCTGTAAAAAGAGAAATTTATTATTAAAATAATTATAAAATACAATAAAAGTAATAATAACATAAACATAAATAAATAATAATGATAACAAATATAATTTTACCTGTAAAAAGAGAAACGACATTAAATGCTTTTAGTTCCTCCTTTTTAGAATCTTAACTGTCACTTTAAAACAAATATAAAACTAAAACTTTAATATAGAACCAATTCAAATAAAAATGAAATAAGTACTTCTAGGTGACATCTATGTAAGTACTTGTTTTACATCTCCCCCCCCCCCCCAAAAAAAAATATATAAAACAATACTACTAAATTAATATAATTTTTATACAAAACAATACTTAATGTAGTACAATTTTTCATCGGCTATTACAATTTTTTTTTCTATGTATTTAATCAATAATTGGAACAAGTTTTGTGATTTAAAAAAATATCTATTCTGTATATTGAGTTTGAAATTTTTTCTAAAATTTTATATGGTCCAATTTTTAATTCATCCAATTTTTTTCTGTTTAATCGATTTCCGTTTTCAACAAATACAGAGTCTCCGATTTTTAATTAGCATTTTGTCCTGTTTTTGTCGAAATGTTGTTTATTATAATTGTGTGATTTTATCGTATTTTTTAAGGCAAGTTTTCGATCTTGGAATAAATCATTAAGTGTTTTTTCCTGTTTTAATTCATCTGGCAAAATAGTAATATTTTTTCCTTCTAATAAATATTTAGGGGCAAATCCAGTTACTGTATGTTCTGTTGTGTTATATCTTAGGATACATTCATGTGCTATTGTCGTCCAGGCCAATTTTCCTTTCCTTTCATTTACCTTACATCTTATTTTATTAACGATTGTTTGGTTAAGCCTTTCATTCAGGCCATTTGAAAAAGGTGCATTAACTGCGGTGAAGACAATGGGTATATTCTCATTACTTAAAAAGTTTTTAAAATCTTTTGAATTTATTCCCGGATATTGATCCGATAGAATCATACCAATTTTATTTCCTTGCATCGCTTTTCGAACAAGGTTTATAAAGTCACTCGAACTTTGACTTTTTGAAGTCAAAATATAGGCATACCTCGTGAAATGATCTACAAGAAGATGCAAGTATGTCTTTGTAGAACGTGAGCCACCAAATCCACCAATTGTATCTATAGACATTATCTCAAATGGGTAAGTTGCAGGACCTAAATGAGACATAAGTCCAAATTTATATTTTCCTCGAGATTTGTTTTTTATGCATATTTCACATTTTTCGCAGATTTTTTTAATATTATCGGTTAAATTTTTTGCTGTGTAGAATGGTATAATTTTATTTTGCATTTGTTTTGTTCCTATATGACAGTAAAGATAATGTATATTTTCTATAAATTTTTTACTAAATTCCTCTGATAGTATTATTTTTTCTTTTTTTCCAATTTTTTTGTAGTATATTTCATCTTTCAATTTTAATTTATTTTTATTATTTTTCAAATCTTCATTATTTTTCTGATCATTTTGTATATCCCCTAGTTTTATTAAGTTTACGATTCTTAAATTTTCTTCCTGATTTTCATGTGGTTCTAACACCGGATTTCTGCTTAAACAGTCTGCTTCTAAATTGTATTTTCCTGGAGCGTATATTACTTCAAAGTTAAATTGAGATAGATAATAAGTTAATTCTCCTAGTTCTTCATCTGTTCTGGCTTTTATATTCATTCTTTCTAGTGGTTTATGGTCTGAGTATACCGTGAATTTTTTTCCTATGAGCCAATGTTGCCAGTATTTTACTGTCTCCTTTATTGCTAAGCATTCCAAATATATTGCCTTTTTCTTTTTTTGAGTTTCATTTAATTTTCTCGAAAAGTATGCACATGGTTTTTCTTCTCCATTTTTTTGTGGTTGTTTCAAGACAGCTCCTATGCCCTGTATACTCGCATCTGTGTAAATATTTATTGGCAAATCTGGATTATATATTGTTAAAATAGGTGTTGAACAAAGTAATGTTTTAATTGTTTCAAATGATTGACATTTTTCTGACCAAATAAATTTTTGTCCTTTTCTCAACAAATTATGTAAAGGGTCTAAAATAATTGATATTTTTGGCACATATTTAGCATAAAAATTTATTTTTCCTAAAAATTGGCGCACATTTTTTTGTGTTCTCGGAAGAGGAAATTTTTTTATAGCAATTAAATTATTTTTTAATGGACTTATTGTGTTATTCTTGATTATATGGCCTAAATACTTCACCGAATTTTGTGCAAAGTTGCACTTGGAAAATTTCAATCTAAAACCTTCTTTCAAAATTGCTTTTAATAATAATGATAAGTGATTAATGTGTTCTTCAAATTTTTTTAAAAAAATCAATATATCATCTATATAATTCACTGTGAAATCTGATAGTTTATGTTTCCTTATAATGCTACTTAAAATTCTTTGGAAAATTGCTGGTGAAGTTTTTAAACCAAATGGTAAACAGGTCAACTGAAAATGACCTTCTTGTGTAACAAATGCTGTTTTTTTTATCTTCAATTTTCAAAGGAATAGACCAGAATGCCGAGTTTATGTCCAATGTTGAAAAAAAATTACATTCTCTCGTTTTAACCATTAAATCCTCGATCAATGGGAAAGGTTGTGACTGAGGAATTATAATTTTATTTAAATCACGAAAATCTATAAACAATCTTGATCTTTTTCCGTCTTCTTTTTTATATGCCAAAGTCACCGGTGCCGCGAAAGGACTATATGACTCTTCTATTAATTTGTTTTTTAACAAATTGGATACCTGTTGTTCTATTTCTTTTTTATCTTCAATAGTGCATCTATACGGTCTTTTACTACAATATTTATCTATTAATAAATCAATATGTGCTTCATATCCTTTTACCATACCTATATCATATTTATCTTTAGCAAAGAGTGATCTATAATTATATATCAATTCATCTATTTTAGACTGTTGCTGGAGGTCTAGATGATTTATTGAAATTTCAAAATTGTCTACTTCTATATGTTCATTAAAGTTTATTTTATATTCATCATTACTTTCATCCTTTTTCTTTTTTATTATATCCAAATATTTATTATTATTAATATATGAATATTTTTTTTCTTCCATTTCATTACCTGAGAAACCAGGAATTATTTTTTTATTATTTTCATTATCTACTTTGTCATTCTCGTTTTCTTTTATAAGGCTTATGTATTTTTTTTGAGTAATTTCCAATTTTTCATTTTGCATTAACTTGAAATTTTCTATGCAATCTAATCCAATCAAGAAATCATAATCGAAATTGTCTTTATCCATTATAAAAACATTTAAGTTTTTCTCAATATCAAAAATCTTTATCTTTAAGGCTACAATACCCATAGTTTTTTTCACACCATTAATCGTTTTTAAATTAATATTTTTCTTATTATTATTTATTTGATTATGTTTCAAGCACAATAATCTCGAATTGATTAAAGATACATTTGATCCTGAGTCATTATTTCCCCAGATTCTTAAAGTATCATTTATTAACAATTTAGTTTTGATTAATGGTGTAATTATAAGTTTTTTGGATCAATTTCATTTAATTTTGTTTCTAATTCAGAGTTATTAACATTTCTTATATTATATTCTCTTTTTTTTCATCATTATTTTTGTTTTGGAACCAACATGATGATTCGGGATGAAAACGAATTCCCTTATTTTGTCTTTCACAAATCCTGCATGGTTTGTCTCTGATATAATTTTTTTTTATTATATTTTGAATACTAGTCTTTTTTCTGAATGATTTTTATTTGCTAAATTTTCTAAACCTCTAATGTTATTAAATAAATCGCTAGTTTCCTTCATGTTGTTTCTATCAATTTTATCAGATATAATATTTGGTAGTCCCGTAGCAATCAGATCAATAAGAGTGCACTTATCTATCGATTTATTTATTTCCAATAAAAGTCTTTCTTTTTTTAAAGCATATTCTAATAATGAGCCTTGTATATATTTGAATGACATTGCATACCTGATTGGTGTCCAACCTTTGTCTGCATAAGTTTTACAAAAGTTATCTTTCCATGTTGACCATTCTGAGTTTACAGTATATTTTATAAGCATTGACCTGTACCAGTCAAGACATGACTCATCCAGAAATAACCTAAGTGTTTCAATTTTCTTAATATCTTCTTCAATTCCCAAACGAGTACATTCACTTTCAAAAATATTTATCCATTGTGATACGTTAGAAGTTTTTGTCGTAAAATTTTCTATAGCAAAATTAATTGCTAATTTTTTTATACTATTAGGTTTACAAATATCTTTTTGAGCTATAAAATTGTCAATAACTTTTGTCTCCTGTATTTTATTTTGTGTAATTTCTTCCAAATATATATTATCAAACTGTAAGTTACCATCTTCATCTATGTATGTTTTTTGTAACTCATCTATTAATGTTATCCAAACTCTTCGTTCTTGATATCTTTTTGTTATACTTCTTTTTACTGTAATAAAGGCACTTGTTTTTATTATTTCTTTGTGATTGCTCACTGGTTGTAGATCTTCTGGTATGGCATAAACCTTGTTATCAGTTGTGGTGATTGAGATTATATTATAAACATTTGTTTTTCCATCACTTCCAGGTAATATTTTAAATTCAAAATGAAGTTTCACCATTTTATGTATATTGATTTTGTCGTTAAACAATAATGTCGTTTTATAATGGTGTGTATTAAGCAAATTAAATCGTTGTTCTGTAAAAAGAGAAATTTATTATTAAAATAATTATAAAATACAATAAAAGTAATAATAACATAAACATAAATAAATAATAATGATAACAAATATAATTTTACCTGTAAAAAGAGAAACGACATTAAATGCTTTTAGTTCCTCCTTTTTAGAATCTTAACTGTCACTTTAAAACAAATATAAAACTAAAACTTTAATATAGAACCAATTCAAATAAAAATGAAATAAGTACTTCTAGGTGACATCTATGTAAGTACTTGTTTTACATCTCCCCCCCCCAAAAAAAATATATAAAACAATACTACTAAATTAATATAATTTTTATACAAAACAATACTTAATGTAGTACAATTTTTCATCGGCTAATACAATTTTTTTTTTCTATATATTTAATCAATAATTGGAACAAGTTTTGTGATTTAAAAAAATATCTATTCTGTATATTGAGTTTGAAATTTTTTCTAAAATTTTATATGGTCCAATTTTTAATTCATCCAATTTTTTTCTGTTTAATCGATTTCCGTTTTCAACAAATACAGAGTCTCCGATTTTTAATTAGCATTTTGTCCTGTTTTTGTCGAAATGTTGTTTATTATAATTGTGTGATTTTATCGTATTTTTTAAGGCAAGTTTTCGATCTTGGAATAAATCATTAAGTGTTTTTTCCTGTTTTAATTCATCTGGCAAAATAGTAATATTTTTTCCTTCTAATAAATATTTAGGGGCAAATCCAGTTACTGTATGTTCTGTTGTGTTATATCTTAGGATACATTCATGTGCTATTGTCGTCCAGGCCAATTTTCCTTTCCTTTCATTTACCTTACATCTTATTTTATTAACGATTGTTTGGTTAAGCCTTTCATTCAGGCCATTTGAAAAAGGTGCATTAACTGCGGTGAAGACAATGGGTATATTCTCATTACTTAAAAAGTTTTTAAAATCTTTTGAATTTATTCCCGGATATTGATCCGATAGAATCATACCAATTTTATTTCCTTGCATCGCTTTTCGAACAAGGTTTATAAAGTCACTCGAACTTTGACTTTTTGAAGTCAAAATATAGGCATACCTCGTGAAATGATCTACAAGAAGATGCAAGTATGTCTTTGTAGAACGTGAGCCACCAAATCCACCAATTGTATCTATAGACATTATCTCAAATGGGTAAGTTGCAGGACCTAAATGAGACATAAGTCCAAATTTATATTTTCCTCGAGATTTGTTTTTTATGCATATTTCACATTTTTCGCAGATTTTTTTAATATTATCGGTTAAATTTTTTGCTGTGTAGAATGGTATAATTTTATTTTGCATTTGTTTTGTTATTTAAGTACTTCTAGGTGACATCTATGTAAGTACTTGTTTTACATGTATTTCTACAATATTAATATTTTTTATAGAAAATTAAATTATCTATTTGGGGTGTTTCGAATTTTTTCGATATTATTAAAAACTTTGGAAATATAGGCATTTAAACTCATAAATTTATATAAGTAATACCTAATGAATCACATTCATGTTACGTAATCATGCGTCGTGTTAGGAAAGAATTTATTATTACTATTCTTTATGTCCTCCCTGATCGATGTATTGCTCTGAGTTTATTTATTAGTGAATGTTCAATGTTTGCGCGCATCGCTTATGATATTATTGGATTTAATTTATTTAATTATTTTCAGCCGACCCGAAGGAAGACGACCACCAGGCAGACCACCAAAGAGGTGGAAGGATAGCTGGGACTCAACCTCGCAGGAGAACAACGTCTCTGCAAACAACAGGCCCTGAGGCCTAACATAAGGAAAAGAAGAAGAAGAATTATTTTCATTTATTTTACCGATTCACGTTACCTCGACCCATTTCCTTCAAAATAATATTTTAGTTTTCTGTATCCTGGGGATGATTTTCGTATGTACCTAATACATTTCATGCCTTTGTTATTTAATTATATTTTGTAGGTACGTATTCCATTTACAATCTTTTGTTTCCATCTTGAACCGAGGCGATTTGTGAAAGCCAGGGCGATATCCACATCTGTGGACCAGTTGTTCGGATTTCTTTTGAAAAGCTGAAGTCGGAGCCCCAAGTCCCACGCTCAAATATGTGTTCAAACAAGTTTAATTGGCTTCTTTAGCGGTGCCGCAAACGATTTCAATGTCGCATGTGCGAGCTTCAACTATACCTTGCCATTTCACCTTTTACGACCCTCGTATTTGGGCGGACTCAGCAGAGGCGCAACTATCTAACCGCAGGTTGTGGCCGAGGATCAGTTTGAACTGGGCCTGAATTTCACCAAAACAATCTTAACTCATTTTTTTCTTTTTGTTTAAGGAAAAAACACATGCGACCGACCTTCACAATCTAAATCGTACTTTGAATCTAACCTATGTTCTACAACTTATTAGTTATCAACAAGAAAGAATATAAATAGACAGCGATGATATTATAAGAAGTAAGTTTAGTCTACTTAAGCTTAATTTCTTATTTACCTATTTATGCGAAATTATATTGATACCCTCCTCCCAAGAGGCTTTGAGGTCGAGCTCACTTTTCTTTCAATGTCTGTTTTGGAATTTGATATTCCACACATTACCTCGCTGAACGAGATGAATAAAAAAGTAAATGATAATTGAAGCCGTGGTCTGACGATACACAAAATGTCAAGTGTCACACGTCAGACGGCACGGTCATGTCACTAGATAAAATTGATAAAAATTTCTAATAAAATAAATAATTAAAATTGGTAATAAATTAGGACGTCACAAATTAAAATAAACAGAGTCAATATTGGACGTCACACGTTAAAATAATGTCAGTAAAATAATGAAATAAAAATCACACACAGCCGAAATATTGTCACACGGAAATAAAAAAATGTCACAAATATTGTTTTGGGGCACCCATATTTTTCTCTTCTCGGCCATGGGCGTGCTGATGCACCGCCAATGCCGGGATGGACCGTCGTCGATGGGCGAAGGGGCAAAGCTATCGGCGAAAGCAACCTCGGGTCCCTGACACCGGCAGATGCCGGTTGGGTGACTGGCGGGAGCGAACGACCAGGGTCCAGGGTCCAGCGCGACCCAACAGCGTTTGGAACACTTTCCAAACTCAGCACCCGCTTCGGCCCAGGAAAGCGGCTCTCTTGCCGAATGGTGGTGCGCCGATCCATCTCGGCACTCCAGGTGTCACATCCATGGCTACCGATGTGGAGCGAGCCTAACCGACACCCTCGGGTGCAGCTTGCAGCTGCTCTGGCCACGAGGGATGCAGACGTTCATCCCTCGGCCGCGGTGAGCGCGGTCCGTGTCGACACGACGCGTGTCTAATTTCGACTGTCACTGTCACTTCCAATTTCACATTTCAGGTTATGTTATTATTGTCAATTTTTTTTTCTTACAATTTAATTTTCACACACTATTTTATCATTAATGTTTGTTTGTGGTCAGCTGATTTGGCGCCGAATTTAAATAAAAATAACGCGAACAGGGGAGGTCGCGTCAATCCTCCCTGCTTTCTCGACGCGAAATCAGCCAGACAAACAACAAGGACATAGGCCTCCAACTAGGCTGCATTGAGCCTGGGGTGAAACCTGGTGAATTGTTGAGCGTCACCGAATTTTCTCCCGAATTCGGAAACGGAGTAATTTCTTTTCTTAAATATCAGGGTCACGGATCAGTTGTGACTCTCTTGACACAAAAATCAGACACTAAGAGCTTCTGATTCTGCCTCACGTTACTGGGTGCCAATCTGACACCAGCTCTCTCTCTGTGGTCGCAGAGAGGGCCGTCAGTCCTCTGGACGCAAGGCGTCCTAGTTAATTAAAGTGACCAGCTTCGGTCTTGGATCGAGAGAGAATTGAAGGCACTCACCCCAAGGACGCGGTCCATTCCTCTTCGACCGTCTGCTAAGGGAGACGCTCAGCAGATCACCCCGTCGTAGACCAGCAGGAAGCTACAGGTGGGTGACGTCCTCAGGTATAGGTCCTCGATCCAGAACAAAACAGAAAAAAAACAGAGAAGAGATTTCAGAAGAAAAATTCTGGGTCAAGGGCGCGACAGCCTGGGGTGATCCCTCCCTCCACACGCTACAAAGGGGGGCCCTGGCTTGCACTAGGGCAAACGCTTCCCAGGCCGTCGGCGCCTCGAGTCAGTAATAGGATATAGTCAGGTGTTAAAATAAGTGGCAAGTTACGAGACGCACTACGGCCTGAGAAGCTACTTGTATCCTTCGGCTGCAGTCTGAAAGAGGCCTCTACAGTTACAAAATGCTGCCAAAATATTTACAAAAAAGTTTACCGAATGGCGGAGGTACCCCGTTGATCAGCGGCAGTTTGGTGCAGTTCGAGCCTCTTGAGTGGCAGGACCGATAGAACTCGATATGTTGGGATTCTCTGGCGGAATCCCAAGGGTTCTTTTAGTTATCAAGTTGTTTTTTTTGTGCCGGAGAGTGTCCGGCCGTCTTTGATTAAAAAGGTTAGGTTCTGTCAGTTAGTGAATTAAAATTTTGTGCTCAGAAGATGGTATATAGTACCAATCATATTTATTCACATAAATTCTTGCTGTTTCCAGTACATAACTGCCAATTTTTTTTATCGTCTATCATAAAACCAGATGACAAAGCTTGAAGAATTATGTAAAACCGTTCCAATCAACCCTACATCGACTCCTGTAATTTCAGCAGAACAGCTTGCATTATAAAAAAATCTTCTAGCGGTATTGCCATCGTTGCTATTACCGCTCACTTGACGTGGTTTATCGATGATCAAACGAAGTTCTTCACGAAACCGTTTTTGTACCAAAGCTTTCTTTTCTTGCTTCAATTGTTTATTTTGTTCGTTTGTTGCAGACCATATTTGAAAGAGAAGGTTATATGAAATATGCAATATCGTTTCCATGCAACGAATCCAGGCATGTACAGTAGATGGTCCGTATTGATAAGATTCTTCATTTTCTGGCCTAGCAGTCACTTTGGTCAAATCATTCATTTGTCGTGGAGTAGCTCCACATAGCATGTGGAACTGGAAGCTGTGTCTGTTAATACTTGAGCCACTTTTCCATCTATCATTGTTAGAAATAGTTCATCTTTTACTTGAACTCTTTCGCCTTCTTTCAGCATCTTCTCCTATCGAACGTAATGCCTGAAGATATGCATATATGTGTTCAAATCCATATTCATTTAGTAACATGGTATTTTTTTCCTTGATTAAGAAGAATCCCTGTAAGAGACACATGGTCTTCCTCGCTTCTCAGAAGAAGTAGATGGTGTAGAGTAAATAAAATCGTCTTTAAAAGTTGTTAAAGTCACCGAGTATTCTGAATCCAGCCAATTACTATTATTTCTTAAGAATGATTTCTTTTTGCGTGATGCTTGTTTCCATCGGTTATTGAACGAAGCAATAATATTTCTCTGCATATTATGGACGATAAAACATATTTTTTCATCAGAAAATTGATAATTCTCTTGTAAAAATATTGATAAAGCTGATGAAGTTTGTCCTCCTTCAATGTAAGTAAGTATTAGTTCTCGTTTTGAGCACTTGAACGTAGACATTTTATATTATTTTGAGTATATATTTAAGTAAATTTATGTTTATGTATGTAACTAATACAAAATTGTTTTGATGATATAAATTAAATAGTCGCGTCATTTTATATACTAGAAGAAAAATAAAAACTGTGTGCAAAACTGGATTGTTTCTCTTACATAAAATGAGCGGAAAATTTTCAAAATATTATTTTCAAAAAAATAAAAATATAATTATGTACATATGGTTATTATTATATTACAAATATATTTTTGTTGTTTTATAAACAAAATAATACAATTTGACTACGAACAATTGATAAAAAATATCTTCCTAGTATGTAACCGCAAAATCACAATATTTTGTGTAGTCCTCTAACATCATATTTTTCTTCATAACTTTTTCAACCGCAAATCTCCGCAGCCAATTTTTTTATATGTTGTATATGAGTACCTAAGCTATAAATTAATATCAATAAGAGCGCACCGGGAAACGTCGGTAAAAACGAAAAGCTTTATCGAACTTGAAGAAACCGCAAATTTTTTTTTTTTACTATTTTGAGTTAAACACTCATATTTAATTATATTTTCTTTATTTTAATAATAGTATCGAATTTGGCATAATACGAGCTTTCCAAAAATATATAGACATAGTATGTTTGTTTGTGAAAAGACCAAGTAATTTTTACTCAAACAGTCGCCGAAAAACTAGCCGAAATTGAGCACGAGTAGGAAAGGACATTTTATTCAATTTTTATAATTATTTCTAAACGTTTAAAAAAATAAATACCTATTGTTTATAAATGGTAAATATGTATACTATCAATGTAAATTAAAAAAAATTTCACAATTGAGAAATTAGTAAAAAGCATTTTTGATATGGCTTTGTTCTACCATATTCCATAGTGCGGCGGTCGGACACAGTAGGCTATGGATATTCACATTTTTTTGTTGGCAACTATATTTCTTAATTTTTTTATTTTATTATAATGGCAATAAAAGTACTCAAGCATCATCAAATAATAGTGTTGGCTGCCAATTTTTGGTTTTTATTTGATATTTTCCGTTTTTGGATTGAACGTTAGGATGGAAAGTTATTATAATTTTGAAAAAATATTTTCCGACTTTACTAAATAATATTTTGGCAGTTGGAAAGAGTTTAGGGGGTGAGTGAAGAATTTGTGAACAAGTTAGGTTGTCGCAACTTGACATTCATAATGGCGGTCAGTCATTAACTTTATTTCTTTTGGACGTACGCGAAAAGATTTTACTGTATATTAAAGTATCGTACGAAGTGAAATATTTAGCAGTTCAAGTGTGATTCGGTGGTGATATCATTGCAAACGATGGTATGATTTACAGAAGTAGTATTTCTTTCAGATGGATTTAAGCGATGAAGCCCTCTTGGATATGGATCTCCTTGCGGATGATGGATCCGACGAAGAAGGAGATGCTCCTGTATCGTCGGGTGAGTATTTTGATTGTGAAAAGTTTGATATTTTATATCGTTTTTCCGAGTTTTATGTGTTTACTATAACCTGTAATTTGTCAATGCAATACTGTTTTGCTAGTTATGAGGCTCATATTGAAGGCGGTTTATACACCCTGGAATAGTTCAGATATAAATATTGTACTTAACAAGTTCTTTGAGCCATGCTTAATTTTTAACCTAAGAACACGACTATACCATAACATGACCTTGATTATTACCTCACAACTTAATTGCACATTTTCATTATTTTTGTTTTCATTCAAACTTAATTTACTTATGCAATATTTTGTACAAATAATTTATATGCGGCTTAATATGCACATTGAATAGTCTAGGAAAGTTTGTACATTGTATCTATTTTATGATAGGTTATATTTTTGTTTGTAATGTTAAGGGCCAAATTTATAAAATGTACTTAGTATTTGCTCAATGCTTAGCACCTCAAAATCATATCAATAAACAATATGCAATGCTTTTGTCGTAATCGCGTACTTAAGCATTGCAGCGCAGTCTATAGAAATATGTTGAATGCTCAGGTCGCCCGGCTACCTGCCTTGGAGAACTACTCAGATAGACAGAACGAGACAGAGCTATACTGAGTGAAAGAGATGATAATATGCGTGTACATAACTTCGTCATTATATATGTATTTTACAGTTGTCAATTTTGTGTATTGCATCTTGTTAAATTTTCGGCTTGGGCTCCAATTATTACAACCAATTACCTACTATTTGGTTTTTACTTCAACATTGGTTTTTTATAATACTGAAACTTGCCATAAATACCTATGATGTGTTGAATTCAGGGATTAAATAGGGATAGTGATGTTTTCTATAAAACTACCTCGATTGTTTTTTTATATGATCTTTTCTTTTATTGGCGTATATATTTGATTAATATTTATACTATTATAGATGTAAGAATTTGTACTTTTTTCCATCATAGTACCCACAACCATAGTTTTTTATTCTTTGTATGTTTTATTGCTAGATTTGTAATATACTATTTTTACTGTGTACTTATATTTTTGGTTATATTCATGGTTGTTGATAAATTAGTAATTCTCGTAATATTTTAGATTTTTGGATTTTTTTTTATCAGCATTGCAGATTCATTGTTGTATTATATTGTTAATTCGTCATCCCATATCTTGTTGTTATTATTATAATAAGTGTGTATGTGTCTGTACAATAAGTATTTAGAAGTATTCAGAATCCCAATACAGCGGCCCTAAATGTGTTGGTTTTATCAAGTAAAAAATACAACTCATAGACAAACGTTGTTCTCGACTGAGTAAACTTAAAGTATTGTTTATTAATAGGACATTGTTAGTAGTTCTCAGATTCGTTTGAGTACTGCTTACGTGAGAATTCTCAGAGTCACCATTTGAGAACTGTTTATAAAGTGTTTTGAGTGAGCTGCTTTAAATGTTGTGTTAAGTATCTCCTTACAAATGAATAGAAGTTAGTTAATATATGATTGGAATAGACAATTTTGCCAGATAAACTATTAAAATTAAATAATATTGAAATGTGTGGATAAACTATATTACAAAACAATTTTGATTACAGATTTGTCATAAAATATAGTTAGGATAATGAACAGTCAATTTATGAGTAATAAACATATTCAAATATATTCTATTATATTTATAATGATGAACATCGTTCATGAGAGTCACAATAATTATTAAACTTACGGAATAAGCTAAAAAATACCCAAATATTAAGGCATAAGCAATGCAGATAAAAAGATATATTTATTTTCATACATTTTATGCCATTTTTTATTACTTTTCTTGCATTTATGAGCTTTTCCGAAGAAAATAATATTAATCTCATAGATACATATGGTAGGAAATATTCAGAAAAATCAATTATATTAATAAATAATCATTATTCTCATTACATAGTATTTGGTAAATTTGATATTGAAATATTTTTTTGGAAAAAAAAAGGAGAGAGAATTAGAAGGGTGGTGGCAGAGCACTTAGCGTGCTGGGTTAGTAATTCAGTGGTCGCGATTTCGAATCCTGCTACGACCTATTTCGTTCACCTAAGCACAAGCATATGCTTAATTTAGGGAGTGTATTAGGATGTATACAAGGAAACCCAAGTGTACATCTATTACATCTTCCTATATCCCTAAAATAAGCATAAATGCTTTTGCTATAGGTGAACGAAATTTGTCAAGGCAGGATTCGAACTTATGCCCACATGATTACTAGTCCAGCGCGCCAACCACTCTGCCATCGTCCTATATTGCGTCATCAATTTATCAACATTCATGCTTAATCACATATTAGTACCTTTTTCTTGGATTACACCGAATCTTTGTTCCAATTCAATTATTATTATTATTATTAGACAGGCAGCCAAGTTGGATTGTCTGTTCTTAAAACTATATTGCACCAAGTCCAAATGTCAGGACCAGCAACACTACCAACAACAATCAGTCACTCCTGTCATAGAGTCATACAACTTTTTAAAGGAAGTTACATCCGGTGAATTAACCAGTTTCGGAGGCAAACCATTTCGCTCAAATGTTTTCAAGGAGTCAACTTAATATTTTGCTTATCCAACTTTAATCTATGACTCCTTGGATTAATGTTTCTAACTGGATAATTATAGTGACCATGGAGTATAATGTATATCTATATCATGTCAACCCTCTTTCTTATTTTCTAGGTCCAGCGTCGACCCCAACATCGTCCACATCGTCTCCGCCTCAGGGAGTGGAGGAACCCCCCTCACCTCATGGGTCGTGGGGATCGGGACTCTTTGGTTCTAGTTCCTTCTTTGGGGGCGCTTCCTCGGCGAGCAGTTTTGGACGCCTGTCCTATTCTGCTCGAAGAGGACCCGGCAGGCCTAGGAAGGAGGGACTCAAACCCACGCGGGAAGGGAAAGTTGTTCGGAGGTAAACTATTAAATTTTTTGTGTAATACCATTTTACAACTTTTAAATAAATTCATAATATCACATTTTGGTTTGGTGGATTAATATTCCTTTCATTTTGTTATTGATATTTCTATTTTAAATTTATGTCAGTAATGGGGTGTTTCACCACCTCTGGATATAGTGCTTGATAGCTAATCCAACACAAATCCGACATATAAAATGAATTGGACAAAAATTAATTGTTAGATTGCCATAAAGACTAATTTATCTTATTGGTAGTCATCTAAATCTTTACCTGAAGACGGTGAAATAGTCTGTTAATGTATTTTGACTACTACCTATAATAATATGTTTTGTAGTATAATTATTTCCATTGTATTGATATTTATGAACATTTACCTAATCATTTTATTTTAAATTGTAGATACCGTTTAACACAAATGCGGGGGTTTAAAAAGCATAGAGGAAGTCGGGACGATAGTTTGGAAGATCTGTTTGAAGACGAGGCTCAACTCCTGTTGTCTTCTGTCCCAGAAGAACCTCCTTATTTTCCGGAGAAATGGTAAGGATATTTATCATTTATAGCCTACTGTATTTTTGATATGTTAAAGTCATTAATGTAAAATAAAAATACGAAATGCATTTCTTATGGTTTTCTATTTTATTTTATTGATTAGGCCTGGCAAAGTGTGTGCACTGTGTAACTTGAGCGAGCGTAGTCAGTTGGGACAAGGGGAGATGCAAAGAGTGGAGTGTTCCTTGAAAGCGGCGAGCGGAGGATTCCTCGCAGACTTGGCTTCACCACCCGCCTCTTCAAGTGGAGATCCTTTAACTATCACACCAGGTCCCCTCGTAGTTGCTTCCTCCTCAAACATGCCACCGGCCCCCTCAATGAGACGACAGAAGAACCTCTACAAGTGCAAGTGAGACAAAACATTCAATGATTGCTATTATTTATATTTTATAAAATACGTCATTCGTGTTTTACATATCTGGATCAGAATATTAACAGTGAAAGAAATTAAATTTATAAGAGTATAAATGAGTATTACCTCTCCTCTAATCTTTATTTCAATTCGTCTTAAACGATTAATGGCTGCTTTCACCAATGTATATAGAATCAAAAAATATCAAGTAAGTATCCATCCAAAGATTAAATCCATGATTGGATCATATAGATTACCACATCAAAAGCTGTCATTGTTTTTTTATGATTTATAATAACGGTCTACGATTGTAAAATAAACACTTATCATGCTCTAATGTTTTTGTCAAGTATATTGATGATTGGTTTAACCTACTATAGAATATTACTAAACGGAGGTTAGATTATAGGTGAAACAAAAAAATTGTTTTGAGCGTATTGCGGCGAATAGGTACATTCGTCGCAAGTACATCTTGTTGTGCAATTTGCACTAGGACGAGGTCAGTAACCTACCAGAATATCGAATACAACAAATTTCAAGAGGTACTTATCTAGGGAGGAACATTTGAGAACCACCATGAATTACCTTTCATTTACTCAGTTAACTACCATAAGGGAGGTCCTACTCTGCTTATATTAATTTAAGTTTAAACTTAACTATCTCAAAAGCTTTTAATTAATAGCTTCAATATATAGTGACAGCCTACATTGATGCCCCTGTAGCAGACGCACTGCGTCTCTATTGACAATAGGTTGTCCCTTGCACGGCCGCTGGCGGACCTACGTTTTTGTTGTACCCGAGCGTATTCAATGAGCACTATTGCCTGACCTGTACACCAATGATCTCCCTACAGTGATCGCCCAAGGAGCGATTTGTAGACTTTTAGCAGTATCAGAAATGACTCGAACCTCACAACAGTGACCGCTCAAGGAGCGGTTTGTCGATTCTTGGCGTTTAAGGGAAGCGAATCTGCCCCGGTATACCAGCATAAGCCAGGGTCCAGGCAGGCAGTACTTCACCTTATCAAGTCTATTTCTTCCTGAACCAGGTATTCAGTCGTAGGGTTTGCCTACAACCAGAGTCTAGGATCGAGAAATGAAACAAGTCAGACAAGTAAAAAAGCTCTGTTTATTCAATAAAATTGTTCATTTTTATATTTATTAATTGACGGCCTAATAGCGCCCACCCACATTGTTTTGTATGCGGGGGGTCTGCCCACACACCGCGCAATCGTGGGTGGTCGTCGATTGTAGGTACCTACATGTACCTACTGACAAATACCTATCACAGTTCAGTACTTGTCAGTCTGCAGCACGACACACAGTTATACAATTTTATATCAAATAAATAAATACAAACAATAAGACATGTGTAAAGGGCATGGTACAATATAAAACAAATGTAAATAAGTATTCTTAGATCTAATTGATAACCGAAAACGTAGACGACTTGCGATATAATTTTTAATTTAAAATATTTTCATAAATGCTCTCGCTACGGTCGTCTCCGTTTTCGGTATCATTTTTAGTATGTGTACATACATAATATTAACAAATTTTCCGAGATTATTTTAGTCTGTTTCCTACGTTCGTAACAGCCCCTTTAGGCTAAAGTACCAAAAAATTGAGTTTTGTGTTAAGGAACCATGTTGAAATACATAGGCCCGAGATATCAGTTGGCCCTTAAATCGTTGGATTTAGTAATCCAAGTTAAAAGTTTAGGGAAGATTAAATTTCATTCGCGTATTTCAGTGCAAAATGAAACGTCAGTTACGTAATCTTTAACTATAGATATATTTTACGTTTTTCTATGGTTATTGTCTATAACGCATCTGTCAAATTGTAATAACCTTAAATGATACGTGACGCGAAGCTGTAACTAAATATTATTTTATTATTATAACAACACATTATTTTATTTGTTTCATTACACAGCATGTTACTTTTTCAATTTTTTATACCGATTGATATTTTTTTTAGTTAAAATCAAACATTGTAGTGAAAAAATGTCATTGAATATGTACTACGTACGTAGTACTTCAATGCAAAATGTATGTACATTTTACAGATGGATATGGAACTAAGTGATAATGGTAAAATAGTGTCTTATGTAGAAAATTTAAGAATACACATTATATATATAGAAACAGGATGGATCAATTTAAAAAGTGGGATGAAAAAACATCGCAAAAATAAAGTTGCGTGCCTGACGTTTCATTATGGCTGAAAGTTTATTTCGTTTGTTGTCAGGCAATACATTATAATTATGTAAAAAAGAAAATAAATATTTAATACATGAACCACTTCTATATCAAGTCTTTTATTTTAACAACAAAAATAAATCATGATTATAATTATTATGCATAGTTATTTGTAGTATAAAATGAAATAAAACATTAAAGCGTGCGGCGATTAGTACGCCACCTGGCGAAAAAGACTAGAAACAATACTTAACTCAAGATTAAGACACGCAATCCGCCAGAAACGTTGAGTTAAATATTTGTCGTTTAGTGACGTATTTAAGGGAAGATTAGGTACTGAAATACGCAATATTTTTGTTAAACTTGAGTTAAACTCCTAAGGCCGACTGAAATACTGGGCCATAGTGTGTGTTCTATATTCCCCTATTTGTTAAGTATCATATTTTTATTTTTAGGACTCCATCAAATAATCCCGAGCATACAGACGAGCTATCTATCATAGGACATCCTGAAGCTGTTGAAATATTGAATATCGCCGATGGAGGGTATCTATATGTGCACAAACAATGTATAGAATGGAGTCCGCCTGTTGAGGTATCAACGCCGACATTATCAACTATCAACAGTGATCAGTCCCTGTCGTCAAAGGATGAAGATAAGAATACCAAAGATTCCGATGAAGCTCTAACAACCATAGTGGCAGTGGCACTTTATAAGAAATGCTATTTTTGTCAGCGTTTTGGTGCTAGCATTACTTGTAAGGTGAGGAAACACATCATAAATTGTTTGGTTGAATTTAAAATAATACCATTTAAAAAATTAAAAAGGTGGGAGTTTTTATTCTTCTAATCTCCAAACCAAATAGACTGACTGGGCGGATAGCAAAACTAATGTTTCTTTACTAAGTAGTTACTTCATTTGCGTTTCAATGGAGTGTGACTACAAATACCTGTCTCTTATGTAGCTTTGTATACAACACGAAAAGATTGTCTTTCACTTTTATAACCATCATTAAAAGTTTGTTTTAAATTTGGATTTGAATCATTGCTTAGTATTAATATTGTCTTATTTTTTCTGTTTCAGATGAGTTGTTCAAAATATTTTCATTATCCTTGTGTGTTGGCATCTGGTGGTTTTCAAGATGCCAGCACGAGAGCATCATTTTGTAAAGATCATGTTTATCAAGTGCCTCTTGTATGTAAGTATCATGACAAAAAATGATTTTGTAATAATATTTTTTAATAACATACACATTTTATCAATTAAGTGCACATTATAACTATTAACCTTTTTAAGACGAGCGTCATGTATAGATGCCCACCGGCCGCGTGCCTAAACGCCGAGCGTCATCTATACATGCCCTCATGGCTATACACAATTATGAACCTTCATATCTCAGTAAATTCATACTTGATTGAGACGAAAATTGGATGAATATTACTCCCATATATTTAACTTCTAGACATCTATCGGTGAATCAACAAAACAATTGTTAGATTATTTAAAAAATCAAGAACTCTAAACACTGAAATTCATTGACCATCACTGCCGGAAGGATCACGTGACATATCGATGCCGCCATGTACTGTTTTATATGGAGATAACTACGATAACATTATTCTTCATTTATCTTATGTTTATATTATGAAGTGTTCAATTTCATTGAGTATATGTGATCTTTTGTTTATCTTTGATCTTTTTATGATATATCTGCATCGTTAGATTTTTTTTACCTTTATTATATTCAATTAAAACGAGATTGAAAAAAATCTGTGTGCAACGCGAAATACCGTCCGTCCGTAGGTAATGCAAGTACTTGTACCTATCCGTCTTGATTGGGTTAATAATGTAATAACATTAATATAAAGAAAAATAAAACATAAATAACCAAAGTTTTCCCAAATCCTGTCGGCCTTCGTGGCTCAGTTGGTTGGATATCTGACTGCTGATCCGAGGGTCCCGGGTTCGATTCCCGGTGGAGACACAGTTTTTAAAATTGTGTTTTCAGTCTGGATCTGTGAGACGATAAATATCGTAAGTCTCCAGAATGTGGCAACTTGTTATTGGGTGCGTGTTTAATAATTATTTGACATTGTACCTGTTAGTTGCTCGAGAAGCTATCTGCATATAAATAAAGTAGACCTGGTAAGATTGTCGTTCTGGATTTGCACATGTTTGTGCACGGCTAAATTCATGTCAGTCTGTCTGTCTGTCTTTCGTTTGAAATCTTACTATGTCAAAATCCGCAAAATCGTCAATTTTACAGTAGAGCAAAAATCTTATAATATTACATTTTTATAATATTACATTTGAAACAGTATAAAAACACAAAGCCTCGCGAGCTGATATGTTTTTTATGTTATTTTCAAAAGAAGGTATGTTTTAATGTTATATAATAAGACTTATAGAATGCTTTTTTGCATTACTCGCCGAGTCGCCAAAATTGATTTATGAGAATATATCCTTACGGTTATTATAATGCCAACTGATGCCAACGTAAAGTTTTGTTTGTTCCCGTCATAGCCAGAGCTCAAAAGGCACGAAATAATAAAATCCTGCATAGGGAGAGGGAACAATTTACACGGAACAAGTGTTTCCTTTTGCATTGTGGGTCAGATTTGCTTTACTTGCATTGTTTTACCGATTTAGCTGTCAAAATGGTGATTCTTTACAAGTGGCCTACAACGCCAATTATATTGATTTTTTGTTTAAACATAGTCAATATTATACATATTTCGGGAAAAATATTCTTTTTTTGTGGTAACGCCTGATTTTTTTTAATAAATACGAAAAAATATACAAAGAGTATAAATGGTTGGTTTTCGACATCTATCGGTAAATTTTCAAAGTTATGGAAACACAATATAAAATCATTTTTACAAAAAATAACTTTATTTCTACGAAATTTTGTAAAACAGGGATACAGTTTAAAAATATATAAGATTACAAAATATTTAAATACCTTCTACTTTCGTGCAGGTCTTGAAATTTAATTATTATTCAATTATGGAGTATTATTTGAATGACATCACAAAAGCGCCGCAATGCGTTTAAAAATATAAGTTTTCTTCCGATGAGAATAATATCGAAATAATAAAAAGATCATCAAAATGAAATAATATTATTATCAACAACTATTGATTATTGATTACAATTTAAAAATATATAAGATTACAAAATATTTATATACCTTCTACTTTCGTGTCAGGTCTTGAAATTTAATTATTATTTAACTATGGAGTATTATTTGAATGACATCACAAAAGCGCCGCAATGCGTTAAAAAATATAAGTTTTCTTCCGATGAGAATAATATCGAATAGAAATAATAAAAAGGTCATCAAAATGAAATATTATTATCAACAACTATTGATTATTTATTATAAAATAATGTATGCTGTGCACGTTACAACTTTAAAAACACATTCGTTCTATATTGGCAACCCAAAGTTTGGATTAATTGGACTAACATAAATAAAAAAAAATACTTATGTACCTATTTAAAAATAATCAAAATGAGGTAAATAACTACATTTTGATGATGGAGAATAGAGTGCTGTTACTCATCATAATATGCCCATGAGACACAAAGCGAAGATGCAGGTCGATAAATTGCAGCATCCAGAGTAATTTATCTTTTCACGGCACTCACAGTTAAGGACAAGCGTTCGTTCTTCCTCGCGGGTGCTCAGGTTGACGTGGCCAAGTCTTCATGGACTATTGGCATCGTCATGGGCATGTTCATGGGGCGTGTGGCTGGGGCCATGTGTCCATGCGGAGTAGCCGCAAAAACAACACTGGCAATGGACTGGAAGCCCGCACCTTGTGAAGTCCACTAGACATTGTGACGTCCACCAGGTGTTGGTTAACACTGTACCGAATATATTTTTTAAGTACCTACCATAAAAGCTTCGTTTCATTTTGTTGCATGAACCGCCGAAGGCGGCCATTTACCGCGCAGCGGTAAAAAGTAGGCTGAAAGCCCTAGCTTAGAAGCTGAGCGAAGCGATGCTTCTCAGCTAGTATAAAATAAAATAAATAAAATAAAATAAAGGTTCACACTGTGATGACACTTCATATACCGTTAAACATTTTGGTAAAACAAATATCAAGATAAAAACTTTAATGTTTCATTTTGACCAATTTTATCTATAGCAACACAGTTACACCTGTACTCTCATAGATAATATTTATTTTATGACTAAGTAGTATATTTTTTATACAATGTTCTAATGATGTTTGATACAAATTTCAGGTACAGATGGAGTAGAATGTCATACGTGCGGTGTCATAGGTGATATGGCTAATTTGATGACATGTTGTTCTTGCAACGCTCATCATCATGGTACTTGTGTTGGACTTTCGCAGATGCCAGGTATATATGTGTATTATAAATGTTCATCTTTTTCATTGCCACAATCCTAGGATTGGTTTGCACCAAGCATTCCATATTCCACATATTTCTATTGTCCGCCAGCCTCTTTATCTCTTGGTAGCTGCTATAGCCCACATCACTGATACCCTGGTCCATATAAATGTTTATAGGGTAACCTCTATAGTTTCTGCCCTCCGTTATTACCTCAGCGACATTAACCATCAGGCAAGTAGACCAATCCATTTGGATCGTTGTTGGGCAATCTTCTTTAGGATTTGTTTCGTTTCTCTGAATGCTCAGTAGCATTTCGTTTGGAATGTGGGCTGACCAATGGATCCTGGCCATGCGCCTGTAGTACCACATTTCAGCCAGAAGTCCAGATTCTCTCCGGCTGATAGTTTTAATCAAGTTCATTGATATCAATGTTAGGAGATTCAAATGTGATAGTTTTTGTTGAAAGTAACTCTTGCCTGTTGAACTCTACTTATTATTTCTGCCTTCAAGCGACCATCTTGATATATTCTGCTGCCTGGATATACAAATTCTTTGATTGTTTTAATGCGGCGCCACCCAGAACAATAGCTTCCAGCAACCATGCACTTAGTTTTTTATTTATTTATTTTTTTTCATGTTATATTTTGAGTTCAAGATATTTTCCATCTTTCTCAAGCCCTCATTCAATTTTTGTTCCGTCTCTGTGAGGAATGCAATATTGTCGGCATACCTTATCATATCAATCTTTTGTCTCTAGATCTTCACATCAGCCCAGTCTCTCATTTCCTCCCTCAACTCATCAATAGCTTTTATCTCATCAGTACAGTAGAATATAATAACACGGTGTACGAGATTAAGAACAATGGAAATAACAGTAAATGACAGACTATGGTACATGATAACAGGACATGATATGGTACAGATAATATTCTTTTAGTTTTACATACATTTTTAACAAATGAGAAAAACAAAGTTTATGGATCATACATGGAATATACAAGGAACAGTACAGAGAAGATTATATTATAGGATCATAACATGGGATTCTAATGCCCGATTTCCCCAAGGCTCCTTAACTTAAAAAATCACATTTATGAACCACTTAGTGCAAAATTGCATTTCATCAAACAATCTTAGCCTCGCTTAGCGACGTCGGCACATAAAATTTAAGTGGCGGTTTCTAGTGAATTAACAGTTCATAAACGTCACTTAACGCGTTTGACAGATAGATATTTGGGTTACCATTTTGTCGCAGAGTTGTTTTATTATTGAATTTATCTTTTTTTTTTGTAAAATTTAAGTTATATTTTGTTTATTATCATCATGGAAGATGGCTGGATTCGTGAAATCGTTGAATTGGTTGATGAAATAGACAGAAGCGGATCTTTTTTTTTTTTTGCGGGTGGCAGTTCTTGAGAACACATTTAGGCCGATTGGCCCTTTGTGATACCACATTGGGGCTGTCCTCCCACTCACTCATCCCCCTTGAACCAGCCTGAGCGGCAAATGAATGTCATAATGTCTGCAATGTCGGCCGACGCTATGTCAATTAAATCATCATAGAAGAAACTTCCCAAGGAGCTTCTCCTAATTATAGAGAGAGCAGGACAGTGACAGAGGAAGTGGACCACCGTCTCCTCCTCCTCCTCGTCTTGGCATGCTCTGCAGTAATCGTATGCCTCCAGCCCTAGCCTTCTGGCATGCTTTCCTATAACCCAGTGTCCCGTTAATACTGATATGACTCTGGCGAGTGAGTCTCTTCTGAACGAGAGTATTTCTCTGGTTCTTCTGAGATCATATTTTGGCCACTTTTTAGGTTATATTGTCATCATAAATAATGTCAACTGACATAATAGATACCACAGAAACAAATAGAAGTCATCCACAGATAAAATAGAAGTCAACAGATACTATAACTGTCAGAGCATTTTTCACTCCATAATTTTACCGAGCGTTTGGTGCGTACAATCGACGTTCAATCTAAACGCCACAGTGTCTTTCGAGAGCGTCACAAATTGCACTCGGTGTTCATTGTGAACACAGCCCTGGGGAGATATCTATATGACAGCACTGTTGACTTATTTTTAAGGATTGTGACTTTTATTGTTTACGAATCAATTTCTCTATACATGGCGTTGGAAATCCAAGTTTCATCGTCACTCCATAGGTGGCAATGTTGTATTCACCTTATTCTCAAGCATTGTAAAAATTACAAATAATATATATAGAAGTTTAGATTGATAAGGAAACTCAATTAAAAAATATGTAAATGTTGCGCAAACGCTTAAGGCCAGTCAGGCACTAAAATGTGATTAGTTGCATTTGCATTTCCTCATTGACTCAGTCAATACTGACTGACTGATATTATCATCTTGAAACTAAAGACAGGGATAAATGATAATATTAATATTCTACAGCTTGACAGTTCCAGAATCTAATTTGCATTAATCTCTTAAAAAGTAATACCTAAAGTACCTCTCATTTGAAATAGACAGAAGCGGATCTTTTTTTTTTTTTGCGGGTGGCAGTTCTTGAGAACACATTTAGGCCGATTGGCCCTTTGTGATACCACATTGGGGCTGTCCTCCCACTCACTCATCCCCCTTGAACCAGCCTGAGCGGCAAATGAATGTCATAATGTCTGCAATGTCGGCCGACGCTATGTCAATTAAATCATCATAGAAGAAACTTCCCAAGGAGCTTCTCCTAATTATAGAGAGAGCAGGACAGTGACAGAGGAAGTGGACCACCGTCTCCTCCTCCTCCTCGTCTTGGCATGCTCTGCAGTAATCGTATGCCTCCAGCCCTAGCCTTCTGGCATGCTTTCCTATAACCCAGTGTCCCGTTAATACTGATATGACTCTGGCGAGTGAGTCTCTTCTGAACGAGAGTATTTCTCTGGTTCTTCTGAGATCATATTTTGGCCATGTTTGTCTGGCAATGGAGCATGTGCTCTCCTCAGACCACCTTTGGTCAGCACAAGCAATAATTTTCTCACTGAACCGGAGTTTACATGTTGCCATGGGGACTCCAGGTCTGTGTTTGATATTGTCTAGAGATAACAGGGTACCTGCTCTGGCAAGTTCGTCTGCCCTACAATTCCCCGCTATATTACTGTGACCCGGCACCCACATGATTTGTAGATTGAACCGCTCCGCTGCCCCATTTAAGATGTTGCGGCAGTTCAGGGCCACTCTAGAAGTAGTACTTACGCCTTT
Source organism: Molanna angustata (assembly GCA_963576475.1). Classification (NCBI taxonomy): domain Eukaryota; kingdom Metazoa; phylum Arthropoda; class Insecta; order Trichoptera; family Molannidae; genus Molanna; species Molanna angustata. The sequence continues at coordinate 10,849,174 of OY754973.1, forward strand.
TAAGGCTTTAATAGCCGCTTGGCTGTCTGTGAGAATACGGACAATGCTGTTTGATACTGCATTGCCTTGTATCCATTCTACCGCTTCCTGGATTGCCAAGATCTCTGCTTGAAAAACACAACAGTGGTCCGGCAACCTGAAAGAAATGTTAATATTTAATTGCTCCGAAAAGATGTGTCAGTGAAAAACACCTGAGCTTCATCGTGACGGATCAGATTCTCCTTCCACATTTCCCGCGAGGGGATTTGGGTTGAGAACCTGTTCTCGAAGAAAGGCTTGGGAATGACATAGTCGATACCTTCAGATGGCTTTTTGAACTCCTGAAGAACCATGGAGTGTCCAATGTGTGTCTCCCTCCAAGGGTTGACACAATTCATTCTTATGGCAGCTTTCGTTGCCATTTGTTTTCCTAGGAGGTCAAGCGGCATCAGATGCAGGATGGTGTCAAGGGCTTTTGATGGTGTAGTTCTCAGACAGCCAGTGGTTGTCACTTCTGCTAGTCTTTGAACTTTTGCCAGCTCTTTTAGGCGCACTCCTTTTTTCAAGCAGTGCCACCATACCACCACTCCGTACATCATGACTGGCCTTATGACCGCCTTGTACATCCAGTGGGTTATCTTGGGGTGTAGTCCCCATCGTTTTCCCACGATCTTTCTGCAGGTGTACAGTGCATTTGTAGCTTTCCGTACTCTTTCCTGCGTGTTAGGCTTCCAGCTCAGTTTTCTATCCAGGATCAGACCTAGGTATTTAGCTTGAGCTGAGATCTCTAATGTCACCCCTTCTAGGGTTGGCAATGTAAATGCCGGGATTACCCGTTTATTTGTAAAGAGGATCAACTCTGTTTTCTTTGGGTTCACTCCCAACCCACTATTAATACACCACTGAGTTATCCTGTCTAGTGCCCTCTGTAAGAGAGATGAGAGTATGTTGAGGATCTTACCGGACACCGCTATGGCGAGATCATCTGCATAAGCGATTACTCCGACCCCGGTGTCGTCTAACTCCATCAACAGTTTATTTAGGGCTAGATTCCATAAAAGAGGTGATAGAACGCCTCCTTGGGGTGTTCCCTTCACCGGGTATCTTTTTATCTTTGAGCCCCCAAGTTCTGAGTTTATAACTCTATTTCTCAACATATTGTCGATAAATTCTATGAGCCAAGTCTCTATCCCCAATTTCCTCAGAGACTGAGTCATTGTTTCATATTTAATGTTATTAAAGGCTCCTATGTCTAGGAAGGAGACCAGTGTGTACTCTTTATACTTCATCGATTTCTCGATTCTGTGTATCAGGGTGTGTAATGCTGTTTCTACAGATTTCCCTTTGCTGTACGCATGTTGAGACTCTGACCACTTTGAAGGTTCTATTTTACCCCTTATTCTGGTTTCTATGAGTCTTAAGGACAAACGAGGATAGACTGATTGGTCTGAAATCCTTGGATGTATTATTAGATGTTCTTCCACCTTTGGGTATGAACACCACTTTTACTTCTCTCCATAATTTGGGGGTATAACAGAGTTCTATACATGCTTCGAAGATTGTCCCCAACCAGGGTATGACAGTCTCCGAGGCCGCTTGCAGTTCCGCTGGAATGATACCATCCGGACCTTGCGACTTGTATGGTTCAAACTCGTAAATTGCCCAAGCAATCATTTCTGTATTAAATAATTTCTGGGAGTTTTTCTGTTTCCTGGTTTGGTTTGTTGTCTCAGGCATGTCCTCTCTTTGCAGGTGGGTCTGCGCCCCCCCTATCGGGTGGACGGTTTCCCTAGGCATGTCGAGTTTACATCCAGGAAAGTGTGTTTCTGTTAATAGCTCTAATGTTTCAGAGCTGCTTGAGGTCCAGCTGCCGTCGTTTTTCTTTATATATTCAGGCATCTCTGGATCCGTAGCTAGGATTTTGCGAATCCTGTTTACCTCAGGGATTGTTTCAATTTTTGTGCAGAAATCTTCCCATGAGGTTCTTTTTGCCGTTTTTACTTTACTCTTAAAAACTCTTTGACTAGCCTTATAAGTTTCCCATTCATTGTTTTTCTTGGCTAGGTTAAATAGTTTGCGACATTCCCTTCTTAGGGTAATTATCTCTTCTGTCCACCATGGTGGTCTTTTTCTCCCTTTAGCTATACGCACCGGGCACGATTCCCTGGTGGCTTGGTTACAAGCATTAGTAAGGGTCTTTACCATGTTATCCAATTCCTCTGTTGTTGAGGGTTTGGTTGGTATTTCAGAAAGAAATTCACTGAGGGCAGTGTTGTACTTATCCCATTGTGTGTTCCTTCTATTGCTGTACATGACTATCTGGTTTCTGAAAGTTTAAGTTAAATTCAATGTACTGGTGATCAGAGAAGGAGTGGTCAGCTGAGACTTTCCATTCTTTTACATATTCGGCAGCATATTCATTGGCAATTGTTATGTCTAGAACTTCACGCCTTATTGCGGTAATAAATGTTGGAGTATCACCTATATTACAAATTTCGAGGATATGTGATAAAATATATTCAAAAATTAACTCACCTCTCTCGTTTGTGTCCGTGCTGCCCCAGATTGTGTGGTGTGCGTTGGCATCTGCACCTGTCACCACAGGTATCCTCTCATCTTCTGCTCTATGTATGGCTTGTTGAAGGATACCTGGAGGGGGCGGTTCTTCGTGATCATGTGCTAGGTAGGCAGAAATCAGCCAAATGGTGTGGGACTGAAGTTCTACTGCCAGCACCGTGATGTCTTCGTTGCAGAACTCTGACACCTTAAAGGCATTGAGCTCCTTCTTTATAAGAATACAAGACCTTGGCTTACCTTTATTGTTTGTATAGAAGATTCTGTATTCTTTAGATTTTAACCCAGCCACTAGATTTTTGACAACCCATGGTTCTTGGGCTAAGACAACATCTCTTAGCGGAAGCGGATCTTATATCTATCCTTGGTTTATCCATAATTATACTCTGCTAAATATTATACTCTGATAAATATGCGCGTCCCGTGTCGAACAATCTCAACAATCAACAAGTGCGAAGCTCTTTGCGTTGCGAAGCGAATAACAGCCATGACAGTGAGCGCCACCTACGGCATCAGCGGTAATTATTTATACTCATGAGATCAAAGTAATACTTTTTTATAATTAATTTATATGATATATAAGAAAATATTATATTATAGAATGAAAATCACATGTTAGAATATTTTAATGATATTTTTATAGTTTATTATGTATTTCTTATTTGTATATTTTTTAAAGTAACATTATCTTGAGTCCATATTCATGTTCACCGGAAACATAACAAAAAATAATCCTGACATCAGCTTAGTGTGGGTTTTATTTGTTGGTGAAACGCAAATTTATTAAGTAAGCCACTTAAGGATTTAAGTTTTGATTGGGTACTTAGCTGATGTTCGGTTTTGAGGGACCTTGGAGAAATCGGCTGTAATGGTTTGTTTTATTTATTTTCTTTAATTCTGTAAACCGACAGTTGTATACAATTTTATAAGAAAACATTAAATGCAATATTTAAATAAAATCATTAGGAAGTTCCCTAATTTTTTATACAATAAAATAGTTTAGCTTGGGTAATGCAAACCCTTACATACATAAAATAAAAGATACTTATATACATTAATAATTTAACATAAAAAATCTCAATTGAATAGGAAGAGAGTGGGAATGGGGATAGGAATTTTATAATTTACGTTTTATCAATCACAATTACTATTAAATTATTTTTTTTCTTTTGAATTTGTAGGTGTAATTTCAACATGAAAATAATCAAATATACTTATACCATCTATTAGGTAGTGTAAATTAACTACCTACATTATGAACTCTAGATGTTTCTATACTATAGATGCATTGAATGTATTTTGTTTATAATTATGATGAATGTTGTTGATAGGTGTACGAGCCGGATGGAACTGTAAACAGTGTCGTGTGTGTCAAGTATGTCATGGACCAGGGATGGACACTCCCGATGCAAAGGCAATAGCGTGCGAACAGTGCGACAAACTGTACCACGCTTCATGTATACGACCAATCATGGCTACCGTTCCCAAGTATGGTTGGAAATGCAAGGTAAACCATAAACACATCTATCACATCTATTTTTTGCTTTTATTGCGCCATGTATTTGTAAATTATAATATTTAATATTAAATAATGACCTCAGCGCAAGTAAAAAATATTGAATCTCTACAGTTGCATTGTGAATAACTGCTTTGGAATCGATGCCTTATTCACTCTGTTTCTGGAAATCCATAATTTTGAAACAATGGCATCTTTGATTTACACCAGCCATTCATTCATTTGTTGGACCACAGTGGATGGGAGTCGCACAGAAGGAGAGGGGAGGCCTATTATGTCCTGCAGTGGGCAAACACAGGCTGATGATGATGATTCATTCTACATACCACACTTAATTAAGAAATACGAAAGCCATTACAATGGTGTACACTTCAGTTATCATTTTTTGTTGTGGTTCAAAACATGTATTATCGATGATTGAAATGGAAAATTGAGCATTTTGCTTTGTTTACATATAATATGAATTATAATATATTGTATGACTTAAAGCAGTGAACTTCAAATTAACCTTTTTGTGTCTTTAAATCAACTTTAACCTTATTGACCTTTAACCTCCATTGTTTCACTTAATTTTATTTTTCCATGTTGTATATTGAATCTGATTCAATATTAAATTGATTTGATTTGATTTCTTTTGCATAATCAATAGGAATGTGGAAGTCTATTTTGTTGAAATAACAGGCCAATTATTGTGACTAGATTTTTGGTTATTGACATTTTTTACTACTGTTCTCTAACTATTTTTGTTAATGAATTATTTTGATTAATTAATGATGATCTGGGGGGCAAGTCTGGTCCGATCGGCGATATCAAAACCCTTGTGATTACCCATATCATGGATAAAATTATCGTATGGAGTTCTATGACATATAAAGATATTGTAGAACTCCATATATTAATTATATCCATGATATGGGTAATCACTAGGGTTTTGATTTCGCCGAACGGACCAGACTTGCCCCCCTGATTACAATTTATAGATAACTTACATTATATGTTTCATTAGCAAGTTTATTTAATGTTAAATTACATTTATAAAATCTGTGCTTTCAAAACAACTAGTGGGCAAGTCTGGTCCAACCGTTGAAATCAAAACCCTCGTGTTTACCCATATCACTGATATACATAATTATGACATCTAAAGATATTATAGAACTTCATATAATAAATTATATCCATGATATGGATAATCGTGAAGGTTTTGATTTAACCGGTTGGACCAGACTTGCCCCCTAGATGAAAATTGGACAGTGTAAAATTTTCATTTAAAAAATAATGTTGCGATTTCACACATTAATATTTAAAACTCAATCCATGATATATATTTTTTATTTTTATGATGAGATATTTAATGACCCATGATTGAGTTTCATGAATTGTTGTAGCATTTTAAATTTGATTCCCGGTTTGTTTCATTATTATAAGTAGATATATATTTTTAACAGTGTTGCCGTGTTTGCTCCGACTGCGGATCTCGAAGCCCCGGGGCTGGTGCATCATCTCGGTGGCACGCCCACTACACCGTTTGTGATTCTTGTTATCAGCAACGCAACAAGGGACTCTCCTGTCCGATATGTCGGAGGGCGTATCGGGCCGCTCACCAAAAAGACATGGTTCAATGTACGCAGTGCAAGAAATATGTTCACGGTACTTGTAATCCCGATGCTGATTTGGCCACCTATCAATTGAAGAAAGAAACTATACCGGATTACGATTATGTGTGTCCAATTTGTCTCTCGATGGGTGCGTCCTTACAGCGCAGAAAAGATAGCATAGACGATGAGAGCCTGTCAGCGTCCCAAGAATCATTATACGATGAAATTTCTATGGAGCAAGATCATCTAGCAATGGATACCAAGATGGATTTTGGACTGGGCAAAGGAAAACCTTACAGCGTATCGTCTAAAATTGCTAAAAAGAAATTAGGTGTTTATAGATTTAAAACTGGATATGGCAGTATGGCCGGGAAGTTAGCGTTCAACAAAAGACAGAGGTCAAATTTTATGGACTTTGGAAGAAAGCGAGGGACCAAACCCAAGATGCGCGGAGTCTTCGGAGTGCCTGGACTGGGACTTCAAAGACCGCTGCCACAAGACAATAAAGGAAGTGACGATGAACCTGGTAAATTTATTTTTATTTTTAAAGGAATTTTTTTTGTTCTTGTAATAAAAAAGTATTTTACATGGTATTTTTCATAGAAACACCTGGAAGAATTATAATCATAAATATTCCTATTTTATATTGATTTATTTTATGGTAAAATATTTAATTTTTTAACAGGTGTGGAAAATAAACTGGTGCTGTGTTCAAGTAAAGACAAGTTTGTTTTGTCTCAAGATATTTGTGTGATGTGCGGAGCTCTTGGTACTGACTCTGAAGGTTGTCTCATCGCCTGTGCCCAATGTGGGCAAACATATCATCCGTACTGTGTCAGTGTTAAGGTAATCATTTTAATTTTTTTTTTTATAGTGACAACATATTCTCAGTTTTTAAGTGCATTTTCGTTTATTGTATCGATGTCATGTTTTATGGTTATGATTAAATTTTTACATTTAGCATGGTGTGTAATGTTACTGTAATGCCTATGTAGGCATGAAAATAAATACATGGTTTGACAAGAACTACTTTAACCTCTTCATTCTTTTGAACGAGCAGTGTTCGCGGGCGGCGCATATGTCCGTCTTGTTTGCGTTACATTAGATAAACAAACAATCCATGTAACCAGTTGCCATTTGATGTTCGTAAAGGTTTATGAAAATCTATTCTTATTTTAACTTATTGAAAAACAAAATAACAATAATATTTTCATCATAACAAAAGTATTATGTTTTAAAAATCAGTGATATATTTTACGACTATAAAATAACCTGATGTTTTTAGTTCTATTTTTGTGAATAAAATCTGAGCATAGTGGTTAATTATTGCAATCATTGTCCAACTCTAATATATCTTTATATAATATATCAATCATCAATATATCAATCCGTGTCCTGTTCACAAGGACAATATATATCTCAACCAGTTCCATCACACACATCTTACATTAAACTTATTCATAAAATATTATATGTACATAACACATCACCTGCATGTGAAGTAATAAACGTTATACATTTGTGTGTACAATATTCACAACTACTGACCTGCAATCGGTGACAAAAAAAGTAAACATACTTTTTTTTTTTTTAAATTATCAATTTAAATATATTAAAAACAGAGTCCTCTTAAATAAACTAGAGACCAGTTGCTGATGAAGATTGTTGTTAATTTGTGTGGTGTTGTTCCAGGTGACGAGTGTAATATTATTGAAAGGTTGGCGGTGTTTAGACTGTACTGTCTGCGAAGGTTGTGGGAGGCGGGACGATGAAGCCCGACTCGTTCTCTGCGATGACTGTGATGTGTCTTGTCACACGTACTGTGCCAGGCCACCTCTCCCGGCTGTTCCACGAGGATGTTGGAGATGTGCCAGGTGTAGACGGTGTCATACGTGTGGTACCACTGATCCTGGAGCAGATTCCAATTGGTGCAATGGATACACAGGTATAAATTGTAAACATAAAGTGCATTGTAGATAAAAAGAGAGTTGTTACTAAATTATAATACACTTACCTATGAAACTACCTACTTATTATATTAGAATTATCAAGAAAAAACTAAAGTAGGAATATTTGTCCGTAAACACCTGATCCCAATTTCCTCTCCATGTCCTTTCCCAATCCTTTTTTTTTATCTTAGTGAAATATATTTTTTATTCGTTTTTTATTTATTCCTACCAAATTTTTGTTGTTGTACACATATTATGTTGTCTTTGTGTGGTTGGTTGGAAGAAATTGCTCAGTATCAATAGGCCCGCCAGTGTGCAATATATTTATAATATGTCCAATTCTGATTCGTCTAAATTTATCCGTCTGATTTTTAGTACATGGGAAATGTAAAAAAGTGCTTGCATTTATATGGTACTCATTATGTCACAGCGCGCGTATAAAATCCTTTTATCCACGGTCGCCTGTTGGTTACAGACATTTTCGTACTCTGAAACGAATCAGAATAGGACATATTATGTACAAAAAGATAAATAACTGTGGCATCTTGTTATTGGGTCCTTCAAAAAGTACTCATAGTCCAAGAAACAAATTTACAAAAATATAATATATTTATTTTGCCTCTTTCTTGCACCCTGTGCAAATGGTGAGTTTTTTTTTATTTAATTTATTTATTGGTGACAATTTCTTTCAATCACACCAGCGCTTCCAGCCCAGAGGAACATTTCCACAGCACTACTTGTACTTTCATGTATCTGTAATTAATATGAATGGTTTATGTTTCAGAGTGTGGTCCATGTGCATCGTTAGTGTCATGTGCAGCATGTTCTGCTCCATACAATGACGGTGAACTGATATTACAGTGTGCTCAGTGCAGGCGGTGGTTGCATGCGGGATGTGATGCAGTACACTCTGAACAGGATGCAGACATCTGTTGTCAGAAGGGGTAAATATTATTGGCAGATCATCTACTATCATACTTCTCCTTTTGTGAGATTGGATTATTCGAAGTTTTGATAAATAGGGACCAGCACAATACTAAGCATAATATTCACAACATCTATGTACAATTGATGTAAACGAGTAGGTTGTGACCAATACTAAACTCTCCACACCATAGTATGCATTCATTTTTTCTTCTTGAAAGGTTGACAATCTCTAAAGTACATTTCTATTAGATTCTTAAATAAATTAAGATTCCCAGAGGACAATAGTTTTCACAATAAACCATACGCACAAAAACATTGTCACGAAACTGATAGTATGTATTTTTTGCATGATACATGTTGAGAAATTTTAAGTAAAATTGCATTACTAGCAAGATGAGCATGTATGAGACAGTGCATCAATTTTGATGAGGTGATGTATGTGTCAAGATGGAAGAATGCGTAAGGGAAAATTGATCACTCAATTTTCCCTTACAGAAGCTATTTTACTTCTGCTATATACATTTTTCATACAAATATGAAATTTATTTCACATGGATATGGCAAACCATAGATTTTTTTCTATGAGTGTATTTTTGCTGTATCGAAATCTCAAACAGTATACAAAAAACTCGATTTTCCTGACCATGAGAGCATTTTGAAAATTTGGACAGATGAAATCATAGAGAAGAAATTAACGGATATCTATGGAAAACTAATCAGCTCTAGGTCTATGCACTTTACATATATGATGTTAATATGAAGTCGATCGGACTCATAGTTTGGGCTGTAGAGAGGACACAAAAAGTATAATCCGTACGCCATACATACAAACACATCACGCCGAAACTCGCAGTGTGCACTCTCTACATGATACCCGTTGAGAAATTGATGTAAAAAAATACGCTTAAAAATTGTGAAATCATGACTCCACTATTCCATAGTGTGGAGAGTAAGAATTGCAGTTAGCAATTTGGTTTTTGTGTCTTCATAGATGTTTCTGAATAATCTAATTACAATTAATATTAAATATTACACTTGCCTATACCTCTAATGATTCATTTGTAGAGTGTTTTTGGCTCATTTAGGTGTTGCTTTACAAAATAAGTTTATTTATAGTTTTATTTATTTCAGTGTAACATGCTCTCACTTTTAGATTCCACATTATAGGTCTTCAATCGCGCTCTGGTGATATTACATAATATTTCTTTGTGAATTTTAAGCCCCCCTTCATCACCGGGGATACATTCTGGATAAAGCCCCGATAAGCTAAATTAGGCTATATAAGGTTTCATAACTCTAAAAATACCTTATGTATAAAATACACACTTTATTCATTCCACTTTGCAAAATGATTCTAGATTTACTTGTTTCTGGCTTTTCAATGTTTATTATGTAAAATTTGTCTTAAACTGTCAAATTATTTTATTTTATTTAATTCTGGAAACATACAGTCAAATTATTAAACTCAATATTATATAAACAAAACCACTATAGATAGTACCCTAGTGCATTTATACTTAAGCAAATACCTTGGTAATAAAAACCTTTCCATAATATGTAACAACCACTCTTTACAGGACTCACTCATTCATAATCTTTGTAGTTTTTTTTAACAATCTCATGCTCTCATTTTGAAGAGGAAGGACCTTTCCAATAATTTTGACATTGAATTTTTGCACGAGAATTTTGCGATCCCTTTCACGTGGGACAAAAATTAAGGAACATAGCGTGAAGAATATGCAATTTTTGCCGCTCAAGTGTAGTACAGACTATAGTACGACCATTACATTTTTTATCATCCAAGATTGTGAATTTACATAATTTGTAATGCGCATCATGTGAAGGAGAAAATGGCCGAGGGCGAAGTATTCAGAAAAAAAAACTAAGAAATCCATTCTCGCCAGAGTTGCAATGAACCTGTATTCCTCTTCCTGTCATACCACTTAGGTATTCCTCTTCCTGTCATACAGCTTAGGTATTTTTTTTTACTGTTTCAATACAAGATATTCTTTGTAATAGCATAATATAGAAAAAATAAACGATTAAGACACCCTTTAGTATAGAAGTCAGCCATTGTATTGTATTGATTGCGTCCGTCTCTTAAAAAGTTGATATGCTTATGTTTTTTTATGTCATACGACTTGAATGCAAGGTGCTTCCTTGAGAGTTCTTCTCTCTGATGTAGTTCTTGAAATGTCATTTTATTCAATGTATTGATTCCGCATCAAAGAAATCTTGATAATAAATGATTACAAAATTTGTCTGGATCTGCTGCTTGTTCTATTTTCTACTAATTTTAATGATATATTTCAGGTATAGTTGCCTACTGTGTAGACCGCGAGACCAGCCTCCCCCACACCTGATACCGGAGCCAGTTCCCGTCCCCACCCCTCCCCCGCCTCCCCCTCCACCCAAGCCATCCCCTGCGCAGAACGCACGCCCCCCCACTCCTCCCGGCGGAACCGGAGAGTTCTACCTAGATGGGGTCTGTCTGAGCACTGGGGGCATGCGAGCAATGAGGTCTCTGCAAAATGAACTGGCCTCGCCACAGGGGCTCCTCGGAGCGAGGAAGAAGAGACGTCCCAAGGATGCAGGTAAACCTTTTCCGTTTTAAAATTAAACATTTCACTAATGCTGCTTTAATAATTAACTGTACTTATAATCATATGATATAATCTAATACTTTTATTTTACTAATACTTTTTTGTGCTCAATTCTCAAATTTGTTTATCATGCTTTGCATTTTTTATGCACGTATATAATGAGTAATATAAATTAATTTCAAAAATTTTATGGGTGTATTATTATTTAATAATTTTTAAGATAAACCATAAAAAAAATTCAGTTTCATTATTTTTGTGGGTTATCCAATTGGTTGCAAATATACATAATATTTTGTATGCACATGATGTTCGATGACCCGTTAATCTTTTCATATGGTTATACCATAAAAACTCTTCTATTCAATATAAGATCACTTAGCTGTTTAAAAAGAGTCTTCAAATAATATTAAAAAAAATTTGAATTGTCTTTAATAAGGTGGTGCTTTATATATTAATATTTAATATTAAAACTTTTTAACTATAATGCTTTGATTCAACTGTTACTATGTTAATTATCCAACATTAATAGTAAACATGCATATCGAGTACAATTTTATATTGGATGTGTGTTTACTATTATCTTTAATAAATAAAGGGTGGTTAAATTTCAATGGCTGATGTTGATTTTGAATAAAACACAAATTATTTAGGGAATTATTGACATTTCTTTTTATCTTGATAATATTGGTATGGCTCAATTATGTATCGAACAAAATATCGGCCAAATGGCGGTACACCTCCATCCGATGGTCCAAATTTTCGATGACGCTGAGGCATAATTGAGGTTCTATGTCATTAATGCGCCGAATTATCTCATCCTTTTGCTCTTGAGTTGTTGCTGGCTTATCGACGTACACCTTTTCTTTCAAATAACCCCAAAGAAAGAAGTCCAACGGCGTCAAATCACATGATCTTGGCAGCCAATTGACATCGCCGCGACGTGAGATTATTCGGTCATCAAATTTTTCGCGCAAAAGAGCCATTGTTTCGTTAGCTGTGTGGCAAGTGGCACCGTCCTGTTGAAACCACATATCGTCCACATCCATATCTTCCAATTCGGGCCATAAAAAGTTCGTTATCATTTCATGATAGCGAACACCATTCACAGTAACTGCCTGACCGGTCTCATTTTGGAAAAAATACGGCCCGATGATGCCGCCAACCCATAAACCGCACCAAACAATCACTCTTTGTGGATGCATTGGTTTTTTGACAATCACTCTTGGATTATCATTCGCCCAAATGCGGCAATTCTGCTTATTGACGAATCCACTGAGGTGAAAATGTGCCTCATCACTGAAGATTATTTTCTTCGAAAATTGATCATCCACTGTTGCCATTTCTTGCCACCATTCTGACCATTGACGACGCTTGAAATGGTCAAGAGGCTTTAGTTCTTGAGTCAATTGAACCTTGTAAGCGTATAAATGCAAGTCTTTATGCATAATGTTCATCACCGACGAGCGTGAGAGGTGCAATTGTTGGGCACGACGACGAGTTGAGGTGGACGGCTCTTCAGCCACACTATCGCGAACAGCAGCAATATTTTCTGCAGTACAAGCTGTACGAGCATGCACTGGTGTTTTCACATCTACAGACCCGGTTTGCTCAAATTTTTGCACGATTTTTACGATTACGCACATTTGGACGATAAAATTGACCGAAAATATCACGAAGTGCACGATATCCATTTTGATTTGAACGCCCATTTTCATAATAGGCCTGAATAACTTTAACGCGTTGCTTGATTGTGTATCTTTCCATGGTTCAAATTGAGTTAGTCTGAAATTGAGAAATGTCAAATGAAATGCTGAAAAAAACTTGACGTTTAGGTGTGGTTCACATTGAACATCGGCCTTTGAAATTTAACCACCCGTTACATTTAGTTTTTTTGTTTTTAATAAAGTGTACAATATAATAAACATATAGTTCATCTCAACACCACTACATATATAGTTCATCTCAACACCACTACATATTAATAAATTAATTGTCCTTCACTCATTAATTTCTTCTCCGTATTAATCCTTTTTTAAGGAATAATGGCCTCTATTGAATCAGTGGTGCAAGGAGCTGATTGTGATAATGAAGATAAACTTGACGGGTTAGATATCAAGGAGGAACCAGGTAAATTATATATTATTTATTTTAAAAAATCTAACAGTATTATATAATAGAATATTTTGAAAGTTTTGACAGATAAAATTATCATAGATAAGAAATAAATTAATGTATGTTTATGGAAAACTAATCAGCTCTAAATTGATGCAATATGAAGTCAATTGTACTAATAGTTTGCGCTGTAGAGAGGACACAAAAAGATGCGCCATACATGATGATTTCATTTGAAAATTTGGGCAAATATTTTAAACTATCTGGGATTTAGTTGGTTGGAAGAAATTGTCTAATGACAATAAAACCGCCAGTGTGCATTTTATTTGTTTATATTATTTACAAAAAGGTGAATAAATAAAAGATTTGGACATATTGAAAGATGAATGACTTTTAGGTCTCAATGCTGTTTGTATTAAAAAATTTGTAAACGAATGTGAATTTTATGACTGAAATATAAGTGCACAATTGGTAAGCCATTTGGATTATGTAAAGTTTTATATTTTCATTTTAGGTATCTGTCTCTACAAGGAGGGTATGATTTGGTCCATCGGTCAGGATGGCCCACCCCCTGAAGGCTTTACTTTATTCACCACGGAGACGGGAATCACTGTTCTGCGCAAGAAGAGACAGAGGAACCTCAACAGGGTCGGTATCGGGGGTTTCAGTGTTCGAGTCAGAGCCCAGGGAAATAGAACTCCTTCCACGGGGGGTGCTGAGCCTGAAACAGTTACAGTGACTACACCAACAACACCTACAAGTATGTTGCTATTTCAAAAAATACACCGTACAATATAGTACAAATTTTATATAAAATGATCACAAGAAAAACATTGGTGAATAGTTACCTACATATACAGGTTGTCCCAAAAAGTACATTCAAAAAGTCTAGAGGTAGAGTCCCTCTTGAGATGATTTTTTGTAGATTTTGAGTTATGATTTTTTATATATTACTAGTGATCCCCCGGCAAACTTCGTATTGCCTGTATAATTAAAAATTTTCCTTTATTACCACCCGTCGCTTCTGACCCTTCAGTACCTCCCGTCCCTTCAGTTACTCCCGTCCCTTCAGTTACCCCCGTCCCTTCAGTTACTCCCGTCCCTTCAGTTGCTCCCGTCCCTTCAGTTGCTCCCGTCCCTTCAGTTGCTCCCGTCCCTTCTGTTGCTCCCGTCCCTTCAGTTGCTCCCGTCCCTTCAGGGAGCTCCCGTCTCTTCAGTTGCTCCCGTCCCTTCAGTTGCTCCCGTCCCTTCAGTTGCTCCAGTCCCTTCAGTTGCTCCCGTCCCTTCAGTTGCTCCCGTCCCTTCAGTTGCCTCCGTCCCTTCAGTTGCTCCCGTCCCTTCAGTTGCTCCCGTCCCTTCAGTACGTCTCATCCCTTCAGACCCTTCAGTACCTCCCTTCATTACCTCCCGTCCCTTCAGTTACTCCCGTCCCTTCAGTTGCTCCCGTCCCTTCAGTTGCTCCCGTCCCTTCAGTTGCTCCCGTTTCTTCAGTTGCTCCCGTCCCTTAAGTACCTCTCATCCCTTCAGACCCTTCAGTACCTCCCTTCCCTTCATTACCTCCCGTCCCTTCATTACCTCCCGTCCCTCCAGTAGGTCCCGGTCATACGCTCTACAATTCACCAAAGTTTCATTGCGATCGTATGAACGGTTCTCAGGATAGTCCACCTTCATCGGTAAAATGACCTGATACCCGATGAAGAAGAAGAAGATATTTTTTAATCCAGAAACTATCCCAGGCATACACTCGACAATTCATCAAAGTTTCATTGAAATTGAATGAACGGTTCCCAGGATAGTCCACCTTCATCGGTAAAATGACCTGATACCCGATGAAGAAGAAGAAGAAGAAAAAAATTTTAATCCAGAAACTATCCCGGTCATACGCTCGACAATTCATCAAAGTTTCATTTCAATCGGATGAACGGTTCTCAGGGTAGTCCACCTTCATAGGTAAAAAGACCTGATTCCCGATGAAGAAGAAGAAGAAGAAAATATTTTAAATTCAGAAATCATCCCGGGCATACGTTCGACAATTCACCAAAGTTTAATTGCAATCGGATGAACGGTTCCCAGGATAGTCCACCTTCATAGGTAAAATGACCTAAAACTCGATGAAGAAGAAGAAGAAGTTAAAATTTTTTGATCCAGAAACCATCCCTGGTATACTCTCGACAGTTCACCAAAGTTTCATCGCAATCGGATGAGCGGTTTAGGAGCGCATTCAACACATACATAGATACATACATAGATACATACATAGATACATAAAAACATTCAAATTTATAATATAGATATTGTCAATCCTTTACTAATAAGACATAGGTAATTGGTAACAGAGACATCAGACTTTTTGTGAAGACAACTTCAATCTGAATTTGAAAGATTGTGTTGAACAGGTGGTACACATAGAAAGATGGCATTTCTTTCATCATAAGTGTATTGTCCCTTTTCTTGACAATTTGTCTTACTCTTATCTGGGGATAAATTGTTCATTATATATCCTTTTTGTAAGACATCTTCAATCTGAATTTCAAAGATTGTGTTGAACAGGTGGTACACATAGGCCCAGTATTTCAGTCGGCCCTTAGGAGTTTAACTCAAGTTTAACAAAAATATTGCGTATTTCAGTACCTAATCTTCCCTTAAATACGTCACTAAACGACAAATATTTAACTCAACGTTTCTGGCGGATCGCGTGTCTTAATCTTGAGTTAAGTATTGTTTCTAGCCTTTTTCGCCAGGTGGCGTACTAATCGCCGCACGCTTTAATGTTTTATTTCATTTTATACTACAAATAACTATGCATAATAATTATAATCATGATTTATTTTTGTTGTTAAAATAAAAGACTTGATATAGAAGTGGTTCATGTATTTAATATTTATTTTCTTTTTTACATAATTATGATGTATTGCCTGACAACAAACGAAATAAACTGTCATCCATAATGAAACGTCAGGCACGCAACTTTATTTTTGCGATGTTTTTTCATCCCACTTTTTAAATTGATCCATCCTATTTCTATATATAATGTGTATTCTTAAATTTTCTACATAAGACACTATTTTACCATTATCACTTAGTTCCATATCCATCTGTAAAATGTACATACATTTTGCATTGAAGAACTACGTACGTAGTACATATTCAATGACATTTTTTCACTACAATGTTTGATTTTAATTAAAAAAAACATCGATCGGTATAAAAAATTGAAAAAGTAACATGCTGTGTAATGAAACAAATAAAATAATGTGTTGTTATAATAATAAAATAATATTTAGTCACAGCTTCGCATCTCGTATCATTTAAGGTTATTACAATTTTGACAGATGCGTTATAGACAATAACCATAGAAAAACGTAAAATATATCTATAGTTGAAGATTACGTAACTGACGTTTCATTTTGCACTGAAATACGCGAATGAAATTTAATCTTCCCTAAACTTTTAACTTGGATTACCAAATCCAACGATTTAAGGGCCAACTGAAATCTCGGGCCATAGAAAGATGGCATTTCTTTCATCATAAGTGTATTGTCCCTTTTCTTGACAATTTGTCTTACTCTTATCTGGGGATAAATTGTTCATTATATATCCTTTTTGTAAGACATCTTCAATCTGAATTTCAAAGATTGTGTTGAACAGGTGGTACACATAGAAAGATGGCATTTCTTTCATCATAAGTGTATTGTCCCTTTTCTTGACAATTTGTCTTACTCTTATCTGGGGATAAATTGTTCATTATATATCCTTTTTGTGAAGACATCTTCAATCTGAATTTCAAAGATTGTGTTGAACAGGTGGTACACATAGAAAGATGGCATTTCTTTCATCATAAGTGTATTGTCCCTTGTCTTACTCTTATCTGGGGATAAATTGTTCATTATATATCCTTATCTTATATCCTTTCCTCATCCATCTCAAACACTCTAAATATTAATTCTATGTATTTTGTAGGTGCGGGAACTTCAGAGAGTCCCAACTTAACGAAGAAGAAGCCTCGTAGAAAGCCTCGATCCCGTTTGATGGAAGCCTTTCCTTCGTACATGCAAGAGGCATTTTTCGGAAGAGATCTGTTGGATACAAACCCACAACCCTCCGAGGGTCGGGAAGTTACAAATTCGGACAGTGATACCGAACAGCCACCGCCATCACCCACTATTTGCCTCAATCCAGTAAGTCATTTTTATATTACTATAACTGTATTTTTTTTATTGAAAATGTGTACATACTTCATAGACAACTGCCTGGTGTTGAGTAACTGTATTTTCACCGTAGAAAAAATTAATAGTCTTTCATCTCTGAGTTTGTTGATAACTTAATATTTTTTAACACATACTAAGTCATTTGTTCTACATAAAAGTAAAGGTTTATTATTTTTTTAATCATATATGTAAAAAAATTGATTTAACTTTGTTTCAACAATAAATGTGCTATTTTATACAAACTGGAAGATTCTTTTGAATTGTTTAAAATGATCCACATAGGTATGCCGGAAAATATAAAATAAGACTCAATTAATAATTTTACTTGTCTTTATTTAAATTTCTTAATGGAACTTCATATCAAATTAGTAATTAATTTAAAATAAAACAAGTAGTTCATAATAATAATAATCACTTCCTTGCACCCTGCATAAGCGGGGAGTTTATTGCCATATGGCAATTTCTTCCAAACTAAATTAATCAATTTAAATAAATTTCTCCTCTGCTGGGGAATTCATCTAATTTATATTTATTACTAAGTAATTTGATTTTACTTGTGTTTTTAGGAAGAGTTGCAGGTGATTGAAGCTATTCGTACCAAAGAGGAGAAAGAGAAGGAAGAAAAAGAAAAGTCCAACGATCTTAAAGGTGAAAGAAAAATAAAGTTAGAAATGGATTCTACAGGAATGAGTGGTGAACTTCAACAAACTGATGATTCAAAGGCTCTCAAGGAAGCGATGATGCTCCCCAATCAGACCAATAGTGATAATGCCATGACTACCAAAGTGCAGAATACTGATCTTCCACAAAAAGGTAAAATATTTTTTTATAAGAAGCTGATTCCTTATGTGATACAACAAACAAAGGCATAGTCTACTGTGGAAACATAATCAAGTTACAATAGGGTAGACTTTTTATTTTACATTACTTCTCGGGCAACTAACAGGTACAATGTCAAATATTAATTTAACACACACCCAATAACAAGTTGCCACAATTCTGGAAACTTACCATATTAATTGTCTCACAGATCCAGACTGAAAGAATAATTAAAAAATGTGCCTCCATCGGGAATCGAACCCGGGACCTTTGGATCAGCAGGCCAAGTCAGTAAAAAAGTCGAGATCCGACAATGTATCGCCGCTCTTCTCGCCATGTTTACGCCCATGACGACAATTCGTAGTCACTAAGCGCTGTCGAGTTCGTGAATGCACTTATTAGTATTTGTCGCCGTTAGGCTGGCTTGCGGTACATTTTTGAATTATCATTTATGGCAATACACAATACTTTCCCCATGATTTGAATAAATGTCAAATTTGTTTACATAAATTTGTTAAATAAATATAATATGGTTATATTTTTAAGCACGAAAGCAAGTTATAATACGATTAAATTAACTTCTTTTGTGTTTATTGAATGTTTTGAGAGTAATTTTAAAAAATATTTTTAATTATATTTCGGATCAATTTATCAAGTGTGATGACAGCAGCGTGTTATTTTTTTTACTAAAAACTACGCCGAATTTTCTTTTGTTAATTGTTAAAATACATATGTGATAAAATAGCTTACAAGAATACTTTCTCAAAATCAAAAATTACTTCAAATCTATACCTACGGAAAACATTTACAGACGCATAGAATTATAATGTTATAATCTAAGTACGGACGCATATGTCCAATAAATATATAACCATATAAAACTTTTGTTATGCGATAATTAGCAATAAATGAATTACGCGGAATATTTAAAGGGTTTGAAGAATCTCTTAAACGGCGTCGTTTAACCCGTTTATTATTATTCTCAAAATAAATATGAAATTCGGCATTGTTCGCGTAAAAAATGACATTTAATTCAACATGGCGGCGTTAGATCTTGTCTCTCGACTCGATGTCGACCCAATCTCGCCGTCAAATAAGTGGGCGAGAACGATTCGACGCATTATTAATCTCGATATTTATCGGTCGAGATCTACTTACAGACTTAGCCTGCAGCAGTCAGATACCCAACCAACTGAGCCACGAAGGCCGACTTTTATTTTATAATAGGCCGGCATCATATCTGTAAAAAAATTGTAATAACTTGTAATTTGTTTTTTCTATGAGATATAGTGCAAATAAATTTTCTGCCACATTGGAACAGGCTCAGCCTATTGAGGTGGTTTATGCTAAATAAAAATATCTTTATATTCTTTTGAATTATATTTTTTGTATTTTGGTTCTTTATAATAATAATAATAATAAATACAGAACAGTGAGGTCCTGAAGATATTTTTTGGAAACTACATATTTTGATCTGACAACACAATGTTTACTCCTTATAGGAATGAATAAGATTTTCTTACGACATGTTTAGGTATTGTATTTTTCACAAGTCACAGTGATAACATTACAAAAGCACTTGTGGTAATTATAACAACAGATTCTTCTAAGGCTAAGATCTTATAAGTTACTTGTCATATGTAAGTATGTATTTATATTGACATTTAGTTCTGTATTTACAAGTAAAATAATATTGCATTTCAGATGCCATTCATAATCAACCAAATATAAATAGTGGTAATGTATCAACCAAAGAAGAGCTTTCGTTGTTGGCTGTGAATATAGAATCAATGGTTCGTGATTCTTTACCAAACATGGATAGTCGAGATGTAGAAGAAATATTCAAAGGCGTATTGACAGATGATTCACAGGTTAGAATTATTTGATATTATATTTTATTTTTATTTTAAATCCTAAAAAATTGAAAATAATATGTAACCATTATGTTTAAATCAGGAATCACAAGAATCTTCTGTGTCGTATGTGAACTCCTTGAGTGGATCCAGTAGTTACAATCAGCAACGGCAGCAGCTTTCAAGTCCGATAGAATTTCCATCTCCGTATCACACAGAATACAGCGGGTGAGTTTATTTTTTAAAAAATCAAAGGCAGGCCAGCAACAGACTCCTGGTTTGTGCCCAGTAAATTTGTTAACTGAAATCATTATTTATTTATTATTGATCTGATATGTCTGATCTCACAACAGTGTTCACTTATTTAGTCTGTCAATAACACTTCTTGCAGCAACAAGTTCGGGTGGCAGACCATTCTGCACATCCACAACTCTGTTGTTCAAGAAATGCTTCCAGGGATCACGCTTGAAACTGTTTGTTAAACTTCAAACCATGACATTTTTGTTATTTGTACATTATGATTATTTTTTACCTACGTGTTGGTATCTTATAAAATAAAAAAATTCCAGGAGTTCACAGTTGAGTCCCGCTTATTCCGAAAGCAGCGGTCAATGGAGCAATGCACACCAAGAGAGTGTAGCCACCGATTCCAGTGCTTCGCAACCATCTCTCATGCAAACCTCGCATACCTCTACATATAATCAGAGGTCTACTGAAAAGATGAAAGCTGATGAAGGTAATATATTTTTTAAATTAAGTTTGATTTTCATCTCACAAAGTAAGTTATATTTAGTTGCATTTAGTGTTCAAACAATACTTTTAACATAATTATTCGACTGAAAAGATTATTGTAATGAAAAGGTGAGATAAACTAAAGTAGAAATGTCTACTTTACTGTATTTTATTACTTTGTATAAACAACGCTATTGAAATTTCAGAATTAATCATTCCTGTCTCAGGCAGCTTTTCAGATTTTCAGGTTGAAAATCTCCCTAAGGAGGGAACTGTAAGTTCCGAAACCAGTCAAATTTCAATAACGTGGTTTATACAAAGCAATAAAATATAGTTCATATTTTTTTTGTTATAATGTGCCACAAAGTTAATAATTCAATATTTGAGAATAGAAATGTTATGACTAATGTGATTTTGTAAAAAAGGAGCATTGAATCAGAAGACAGTGTATGAAAAAATTTAAGGTAAAAAACAAATTTAATACAATGAATTTTTTTAAGAGTGTGTGACACTCAGTTTTTAGAGCCTACCCTATCTAATACACACTACACACCAAGGGGTCGCCCTTACGTAAAATTCCATACAAAAACCAAATACCTAAATGCAATCAACTTCTTAGCCTATGGAAGTTAGTCACAAGTGACAGTTATGACAATATAAAGACAAAAATAAGTACTTTTTTTATCTCGTGGCAATATTATTTTAATGGCAACGTTGAAGTTAGAAAATGATCCACGAATTAGTGATGGTCAAATATTATTTTAAAATTGAATATTTTTAATTTATAATTACGATAATTGAACAAAAGCATTTTATAATAAAATATTATTTTCTGCAAAAATGTCATATATATTTTACTTTGGTTATGAAAAAATAAGGATCACTCATTAAAAACAAAAAAAATAAGTGTTATTATTTGTAGTGCTTATATATATGGTTGGATAATTTATATAGCGCCGTTTTCGTGAAAACTCACCTCAAGAGCTTAATTTTTATTAATATCATTATTAAATCGGCCAGCGCCGTAAAAAAATTTAAGAAAAATATTTACAAAGATCATTGCAAAATTGGAGATTCTCCCTAAAAATAATGAAACCTTGTGCTTCGTGGAGGAGTTCAGGAGTTTAAATAATTTACAGGAAAGGGATTGAATTAAAAAATGCTTAATTCATAAATAGTTTATTTAGTTTCAGTGCCGGCAATCCGAAGTTTATTGTTCAAAAACAAAAACATTATAACAATAAAATTATTCGTTCCCCGTCTCACTAGGAAAACCTGTTCTGAGACGGGTCACTTACAAGATTTGACTATAGTATATATATTTATATATATAACTGTAGTTTTTTTAAACATCTTTTTTTCAAAAATTATTAGTTTGTTTTAATAACTATATGAAAAATATAAATTTTTCTTGGGGAGTCCTGAATAGGAACATCATTTTCAGAAATATGGACTGGATTTGATGACGAAAAACTAGGCACCGAAGGTTCACTAAAGATGGGCAAAGTTGTCTGAAAAAAAAGAGATAGTGTTTAACATAACGTCCACAAAAATATTTTTATTTACGCATCTAAAAATAATATTTAAACAAGTAATATTGGTAAGGATTTCTAATATAATGTAGGTACCTAAGTATAATATATAAAATTTACAAAAAAAGTACAAAATATAATAAATAATTAATATAAATAAACACAAAATATATGAGATATAATATAGTACTATCAACGTACTTCAGGACAAACAGTATTTAATTGGGAGAAAATTGAAGGAACAGCATTTGGCTTTATTCTTCTTCGATAACCACTACATTCAATTCCATCATCTCTGAAATGCTTCGAACAAAGGACACAGCCTGAAGATGGTTGCCCATTCGGTCCACGATTGACGGCGGCAATCCATAAAGCTCTTAAAGCGGGATTTTTTAAAAATCTGTAAAAAAAATATGTCTATTTATATCACAAAAGAAATATGAAATAAATAAATGAAATATTATATACAGTATTCTGTATGTTTGTTAAATTAATAAATTGCATATAAGTATTGTATTTAAATCATATAAAATCGCGTTTCATAAGAAATATAAATAAATAACGCCAGGAACTAATAGATACCGCAAGTTGACTGAATTTATAAAAAACTATTAAAAGATATGGTAAAAATAAATATAGATTGGAAATGTTATGCACATCACTACGGCCTTCAAAAAAAATATGGCGGAATCTAATGACATATGATGTGATTTTTGTGCTCTATCTTCTTAAATCATAAATAAAATATTTGGGGTTTATATAAAACGTTATAAATATGAGACATAAGATTGAAAAGCATTAACAGTGAATGGAAATTATATTTTTTTCTCAAATTGTGTCAAATACAACATTATTATAAAAAGTAATGGCTGCCGCGACCATTTACAAAACCAAACAAATAAAACCATTTTACTATTTCATTAAACTATCACAAACAATTATATTGTTCGTAATATTAAATCATTAAGAATAATTCATGTAAACAAATAATAACTACGCAACTTATAATAATAGGTATATTACGTTTTAATTTTTTAGGTTAGTTTCGATACTTACTTGTGAAAAGATATTCCACCTCTACTCCTACATTTTGCCACACAACAATGCCTGTTCGACATTTTAATTTCGATAAATCAAAAATTAGTATATTTTTGGGATCAAAAATGGTCACAAATAAAAAAGATGGTTGCGAAATTTTTGTGTGTTTTGTTTACGAAACGATATCGTGCTGTATCGCAAGAGAGTGTGACTGAAGTTTGCGCCAGTTTGCACAGCATACGTCATTCGTTGCTGACAACTTTACAGATAAAAAATAAGCTATGAATTTGATTGCACTTTTCATGTACAAAGGCGTCTCCATCCTATTATACCCCCATGCTACACACGGTGTGATAATATTTATGTATGTGGCTGATGCCTGATTTATGTTTATGTGTTCAGAAATATTTGAATAAATCTTTAAAAGCATTGAAAATGGGTCGATGGCAGAGTGGTTAGCGCATTGGGTTAGTAATCCAGTGGTCGCGAGTTCGAATCCTGCCTCGACCGATTTCGTTCACCTATAGCACAAGTATTATTTACTTGAATTGATTGGTATAAAAAAATACAATAGTAATGTATCAACATAATTAAATTTTAACGTTTTTAATATATTTTTTAAAAAAGTAAAATGGTGCTTTACCATAAAGTAATTTACATATTTAATTGTATTTTAAGGATTGGGTTCAGCAGCCACAATATCAGCCGTACTATATGCTAATTTAAATCATCCAGAATGGAAGACAGAGTTTCCTAACTGGCCCGACAGGTGTAAGCAAATATTGAAGAAGTGGCGAGCTTTAGCCGGGGATAAGAAGACTCCGTATCTTCAACAGGCCAGAGATAATCGCGGCGCTATCAGAATGAAGAAAGCTAGACAGGTTTGATTCTTGATCACATTTCCCTTTTGGTGTGCACTAGACATTTCATTTTGCTGTATTAGCTTCATCATCTAAATGAAATCATATTATATTGTACTCATAAACATCCGGAGCATCATTTTGAATTGAATTTCATAACAGGGGAATGATCTGATGCGGGAATGATTTCTTATTCACACTTCTAAATGTTTTATAAGGAGGTGCGTCTAAGTGATTAACAGCAATCAATTATTGGCTAACACCATTATCTGTTTTAGATTTTAATGTTGTATAATAAACCTGAATTTGCTAGTATGTGTTAATATTCTGTGGGCACCTTTTACATTCACGGGTTATCACATAATATGTATATCTTATTTCATACATACATACATACATACCCACCCTGATTACCTTTTCCACTAAGAGGAAACAAACACAATTATTATTGTGAAGCTTCCGCTTGTTTTGCTATAGTGGGTTTTATAACTTTATAACACTTATTATGTTATGTTAAATGTGAGACGATGGAGTGAATATAGAACGGTGTGTAGTAGAAAGTGATAGATATTTGGGGGCACCAACAGATATCCAAGGAGGAGACTGCGGCGGCGCCTGTGGAGGTAGCGGTAGCAGCCCCGGAACAGCCTGGAGCCCCTTCCGTCCAGATCGCAGAGGTGCCTCTTCTCAAGGATGGACTAACACCGGCCACTAACCATCCCGCCCCGGCCCCCACTCCCACCCTTACCTCCGACACTAACACAGCAACCCCTCACCCTGCCCTCGTACTAACGACCGCCACAGTACCCACCCCCGCAACTAACACCAGTAGTAGCCACTTCACCCTCCATCACGGATTCACACCGTTCTACCACGGGTCCGAGGGGCCCGCCCCCAACGTGACAGTGAACCCATTTGGCAAGTTCACCACTGCGGGGCACAAGACTCCGCTGGGAGCGGTGCGCTCTCAACAGCTGGGCAAGGCGGGACTGCTGGCGAGACAGCCGTCTCCCTCCCCCTCCCCCTGTCACAGTCCTCCCAGCCCCCCCGGGGACCCGCACATCAGAGTGCTCACCCCCTCTGAGATAATGCGCACCCTCCCCTCAATGCCGCAGGACCTGGCCCTAGAGCCAACATCCCGTACCACGGTACAGAAAGTCTCCTATATCACTTCTAATGACAGCCGTTGTGTATTGCCTGAGATAATATATTGTTTGTTTGCTGGTATCGTCCATGTGCGGTACCGTATTTGCTGATCGTGTTTTGAGTTCTCCTTTGATTCCACCTTTGATTATATTATTTTGATGTTGGTATGTTGTTATGCATATTTCATCTATCTGCTGTCTAATTTGCATTGACGTTCACTTTGTTTTTCAACTACCAGCAGTGATTTTCATTATTATTGTGATTTTATACAGCATGGTAGATATTCCTGATTCCATTCCTTTCCACTTTTTGGTATTTTAGAGAGATAGATAATTATGTATATCTATCTCTTGCTTGCTTTGGTGGTAGTTCATGTTATGTGCTTTAATGGGGTTTATTTTGTATTTGTACTCATATGTATTGCACTAAAAATATTAAACATATAATAAATTATTCCGGCAATATTTAATTAACATGGTTTTTGGTGTACTACAAATAAGTACAAAATGAATACTAAATAATGTATCGTGTTTCATCATACTTTATTTAGTTTATTCATTTAATTGTATTTTTACATTTTTTTTTAATTTGATTTGCTTTTTTGAAGTCTTGTTGTAATGTTTTATAAATACACTAAATCTAAATTGAATATATTTATGATCAACTGATGGTTTACTGAATGAATTATAAATCTAAATGTCGAGCTTCATAATATTTATTTATTTTGTTGATAATACAAATATGTAGGCATGATTTACAATTTTTTATTTTAAGTAAATTTCAACATGTGTTGTGCATCTTTTGTTAAATTAAAAATAATATGCTTTTTTTAAATTGTTAATTTATATGTTTACGAGAGTTTTCATTAGTAAATTATTTGTGCTTATTTATTATCGAGATATTTTCTTTTGTGTATTTTTAGTATTACCTACTCTGCTTCAAAAAAGTAAATAACAATTTAAATTAGGAAATTAAATTTATTTTTAAGAAATGTGGGGATATAGTGTTATGCTGTATCCTATTTTGATAATACAAATTATATCATTATCTTTATGATAACATGTACTGAATTTCCTGAAACTATTCAATATTTTCTATTCGTTTAAAAGAAAAATTTACTACGCAGCTTTTGTCTTGTCAAATTTGAATTTATGTGATTTGTTTACTTTATACATCAGATATCAATATATTTGTTCTTTAAAGATCCGTTGAATATGTGCAAAAACTTTCCACTACTTTTCATTAAGTATATTGATTTATGAAGTAAGATTTATTTCATCAATTTGATAAACAGTCAAGTCCTTTTAGTTGGGCTGTTAATTGGGACAACTGCTTCTTTGAATTAAGCCTTGAAACTTAATCAAAGAACTATTCAACAGTAATTGAACAATATACCCAATTGGGACTATATTCAGGTATTTTTAAGTTTTCATGTAGTTTTATCATATTGAAAGGGCATAATAGATGTGCGATGATCCAGGTTTGAATCCCGCCTCAACCAATTTCGTTCACCTATAGAACAAGCATTTGCTTATTTTGGGGGACGTATAAAGATGTATAGTGTTTACTCGTTTCAATGATATATTCATTCTTTATAATTGATTTTTTTTTATTCCAAATAAACAGAATTGACTTTTTATATATACACATACTTAAATTAGGCAATTTGTACTTCTTTTATTATTTTTATATGATAGCAAAAACTGTAGTACTTAAATTAGGCAATTTGTACTTCTTTTATTATTTTTATATGGTAGTAAAATCTGTAGATTTTATGAAACTAATATTTAACAATGTAGAATTGAACCTTGTATTTTTTTATTCAATCTAAATTTATTGTGTTGTTACAAAGACTAACAATAATGATCTTATTTATCTAAATTTCAAATAAAATAATATAAAAATCATCCATAAATTAACGGTACAATATTTAAATATTAAAGAATATGTTATCATTTGTCGGTTCAAAATCATTGACTTTTACAGAAATACTATTTTATTTTGAGTGAAAAATATACAATTTTTTTAACGGTATATCTTATAAAAAAAATGGAAATATTCCTATGTATTATCAGACTACGGATGAGTTTGTATCAGGAAATTTACATACATGACAAAAGTTAAAATTCATCTATTTATTGAATTTTATTTTACAATCAGCTACATCCATGGAATCAATTTTAGGCTTGCATTAAAATGAGAAGCATGTTTATTACAGTTTATACTAGAGTAAGAAAATTTGTATCTTTACATTCTAACGTTTAACTGTATTAGATTCTGTTATGGAGATTTCAAACAAAATTACTGCACAATTTTTAATATCTTTTTATTTGGCATTGAATCAAATCTTCGTAAATTAAATAATTCCTAGAATTTGTATTGTATTTTGATAATTCATTTGTGAATTGACAAAAATGTTGTTCGTTAAAATGATATGAATCTATATTGTGTAGTTAAATAACATTTTATATTAACATATAAAACATCAAACTAAAGCATACATTGTAGATGAGGTCGATCCAGAGGACTCTAGTTCAAATCTCACCAATTTTGTTCATCTATAGCACAAGCATTTATGCCTAATTTAGGGAACATATGAGTTCTTGTTTCAAACATATTCATTCTTTAAAAAAATATATCTTAATGTTTTTGTTGATTTAATTGACATTTTGTTTTAATATTTACACTTCACATGATATTTTAATTTAACAGTCAATTTTTTACTCCAATTTGAAAGAATTAAATGCTATGTTATATTTTTTAAATAATTATTGACTGTTAATATTTCCTGTTTTTTATTTTGGCCTTCGTGGCTCAGTTGGTTAGATATCTGACTGCTGAGTAAAAGGTCCTGGGTTCAATTCCTGATGGAGACACAGTTTTCCCCTGTGTTTTCAGTCTGGATCTGTGAGACCATAAATATTGCAAGTCTCTATAACGTGACAACTTGTTATTGGGTGCATATTAAATTTGTATTTGATATAGTATCTGTTAGTTGCTTGATAAATACAAAATTAAATCAATATATCTACAAAGTGTGTTTTTTTGCTGTTGTACGCAGTCCAATATTATTCTGTATTCATTATTTGTATAATTTAACAACACTAATTTAATATTTTCACATTAATATATTGTTGGTCTGCGTACAATGATATGATCTTTTAAGGTGTTTGGGTGTATGAGCGTAGTAATTGATGTGTGAGTATAAAGACACTCCTAGTAATGTTGTATATGTTGTGGTGTGGATAAACAGGAGCAGGAGAAAGTGTCCGGTGGTCAACGTGGTGCAAGAGAGGCGGAGCAAGAACGACAATGGAAGCAACTTCAACAGCTACGTCAACAGCAGGCTCAACATCAGCAACAAGTTATACACGACCAGAGGATGCAAGGTTATATTTTTACTCTCACTTCTTTTGTGTTCCATTCTTACGTTCGGAAGCAATACACTATTTACAACAATTATTATTTCACATTATGATAATCTATATATGTATATAACATACATAAATTTTTTTGTTTGAATGGATTTTATTTTAATAAATTACAATTTAATAATATGCTGCTGGATAGTTTTAGTGAATCTTAATTTAATTTTTAATAAATCTGTGTTTTTATTAGTTACTTAACCTGTTAAGCGGGAAAATCCATTTTAACGGGCGCGAGCTCTTTCACTAGGACGTGTCAGTACGTCACGCCCGGAGGATGTAATTTCATATTATTATTTTCTAAAATAAAAAGGTTAGAAATATAAAAAATATAAGTAAATATATAATACGAAAATAGGTAGGTGAGTGTAAGTACGTACCAGTCACTGCTCATGCAAAACACGTTAACCACTCTCAATAGCGAAATGATACTTATTTTCTCCACATCTTGAATTCATGTGGAGACATGTATGGATGACTAATACCTTTGTTGCTCGAAAATATACATCCCGCCTGTTCCAGTGCGCAACATGTATTTTGAGGACGTATTCATATGTCCTACCTGTTCCCGATATTGTTACCATTTGACTTATTTATACGTCCCACCCGGTTAACAGGTTAAATAAATACTTAAAAATAAATTTAAAAAAACACAAATTTTTAACTTTTTTCCACTGATTTAAAAATATTGACCACTTGACGCATTTCGCTCAAAGAGCATCTACTGAATGGTTTTTATTAGGTTTGAAACATAGATCAAGATCAGTTTCATATTCTTGGGCTTTGTTCTCCCGCTTGATAGATGAGCATAGTCCTTTTCAGATATCAGTTTGTGTTTTATTTTATTTTTCGTTTGTGTTTGTGTGTAAAGTATGCTAGCAACCTTATCTCAATATATTATGTCGCGTACAAAATATACGATTGTTCTGATTTTAATATTATATTCCAAATACTTTGAGTTGTTTCATGTTTTTCTTTTTGTAAAATTGTCTCAAGATGGTTGCTTTCCAAATATTATGCTCGATGCTCGTAAATGTAATTTTAATTATTTTTATTCTAGTACAAAAATGCGATATTTCAGCAATGGCACGGGTGCAGAGACAGACGCTCGCAGATGGTCCTTTCCCTCAGGAACAACTGCAAGTGTCCATCAACGAGCAGAGTCCGTTACACGCCGTGGCCTCCCCCTCCCCCACTCTGCCTCTTCCTCTACCCCTGGCCCTGCCGCGCAGTCCCTACCCCCCTCGGTTCCCCCACCCACGGCCTGGCCCGGGGCCCCAGCGCCTGGTGCGGAGCCCCTTCTCCCCGCAGTCCCCTCACGACCAGTTTTTGCCCGGCTCGGTGAGCCCTGCCCAGGGAGACCCCTTCCAGAGGCCTCCGTCGGAGAACAGTGGAGATTATATGCATTCGCCGCAAACGCCACGTTCATTCGGTCACCAGTCTCCCAATCCGGCGAGAAGTCCGGCTTATGTTGGACAAACCAGAATGGTCCCAGTCATCAATCAAGAGGTGAGTCATCTATTTGTATTTTTAAAACGTCTGCTTAATGTATGTTAGTCATTTAATACAATGTATGTAAGTCAATATCAATAAATTTATATGAAACATTGTTAAACATACAATTTTTTATAAAAAATTCTGTTTTTATCTTTTACATATGATTGACAAATGAAAGAAATGTGTAGCTTTTGATGTTTTTAACAATACTGAATCAAAATCATGGATTGGGCAAAAAATGACATTGTATTTTCATTTTAAGCAGATGAAATTTTGCTATGCAGATACTATGTCAAATATTTCACTTGGTTTAAATACAAATTATAACGAGTTTTTTTATGCAACCTTTTAAATCGTTAGTATAGAATAACTTATTCATAATTTAAACAAAGTAAATAAAAATAAATTTTGTAACTTAAATATTAAATTGCATTTTTCAAATGTTTAGGTGTATGTGCCAGCCCCAAGTACCCCGCGACCATCTGCTCAATATAGCTTGCAGAGGAATCAGATATATGCTCCCAGGCCGCAGGATCCCTTCCTTCCATCACAGGGACCAACTCTGACCTCTCCTCGCAGTGACGGACCTCCTCACCAACCTGTGGAAGTAAACAAACAGCTCAGGGATTTACTACAGAGACAACATGCCCCAAACAAATTATGGCCACAAAGTGAGTACCTACATATAATTATGAACATGTTTAAAAATAATGGTCATCATACATATCTGTTAGATTATAAGCTGCTGAATAATTGAATACATCATGTTTCAAACAACATTTTGTATATAACCGATTAAAATTTTAAAGATATGTCAAACTTTTCATCGCACTTAAATAAAAAATAATGTTAGCTTTGATCCACATTGGTACCAATCTATTACATAATACATTAAAAAAAATAGATTTACTTTATTCATTACATTCTTAACATAAATTATTTCCATTATTTATTTTGTCTTTGGAGAAAGAATAATTATTTATGGTTGGACTAGATCAGAGATTATCATACTTATTTCCCTTTTTATCATACCGCTCCCTTTGAAAATCAATTATTTTTCAGCACCCCCAATTTTTTATTCACTCCTAAAACTTAAAAACCACAATTCCATTACTTTATATTGTATAGTGTGCTATATTAGTCGGTTCTGGTGTTTAAACTTTCATTCTAAACTAGAAATTTTTACCAGTGAGAGCAATTAAAACGCAACTTAACGCGTAATTTTAATCAAACTAAAAGAAACAATGTTTTTTTCTGGGCTCCTTAACGCCCCCCTCTAGGTCTCCAACGCCCTGGACTAGATGTATTGCCGCATTAGATACATTCACTTTTACCAGACATAATTTTACTGACTCTAAATAATATTGCTAACAGGTGATGAACAGGTGAATCTAGGACAACAGCAGACAGTACCACAAGGAGGACTATTAGATCAGCAGCAGTTGGCCAGCGAAGGACAGTTTAGACAGCCCCTTCCTGTTAGTCCTATCACCAGACCGAGACCTCCTCTACCCAATGCGCCATTAGATGCCAGAACTAGACTATTGTTGCAGAATCCTACAGGTATTTTCTTACCGAGTTTCGACCTTAAGTGTCAATTTTGACATAATCAAATATAACATGAATGGAAATATACATTAGAAACAGAATGTGTTGCTGAGATGAGATTGTCAAAGATTGTTGTGTAATATGAAAATAAATCTGTCTGTACTGGAAATATTAAATGTGACACAGAGAATACTACTGAAGGTTATGTTCAAAAAGAATTATAGATTTTCTACTGCTTTGCTTTTCACCCAGACAAGAATGTTGACTGTTGACCAATTATTTAAAAAAACAGCTCTTTACAAATTCCATATAAATAAACTGGATGCATTGCGAACTCAACAATCAAGGGTCACTCGCACATCCACCTCCCAAAATTTTCAGCCACCACACACCAACACTATTTTTGCTCGGAAGACGTATAATTATTTGGCACCTATATTGTACAGTGGAATGTCAGAGAAGACGAAATCAGTGAAAAACCCTGCAAAATTTAAGCAACAGTGCCTGTACTTTTTATGAGGTCACCCTACATAGCAATAGGTCTGTTGCTGCTGTGTTGGGTCAATGGGTTGTTTGCCACTAGCCTGTGTGTGATGATTTGTGTTATATATGTATGTTTTTGTTTTGTGATTTTATGTTTGTGTAATTTAAATATGTGAGTTTGCTTCTCCCGACACAGGACATTCCTAGTGGGACAGGTCAACGTTAATATGAAATGTTTTTTGTTTTTTTTATAATGATGTTGTTATTGATTTCTTTCTGTTATGATAAAAAAAAATGATAGTAAAAGAAGAAGATATTTTTTCATTATTTTTGGAAATGTCATCATGGAGTTACAACTCCGAATGAGTCCTAGCCTTCTCAATAAATTGTTTCCATCCTATCACTAATTGATTGCAGACATTGCAAGTCTTCAACAACAACTGTAATAATGATTTTTCTTCTGTAATAGTCATAAAGGTCTTTTTATTTTACTTTTTACACACAATTTTGTACATTGTAAGGATCTAATATAATTTTACTTTAACACACACACACACACACACCTACTTCTAGGACATTATTATACACACTGCAATACACTACACACAACTGTCAAAAATTTTGTCTGTCTCACTAGAATGAATGTATGTATATTTATTTAGATGTAAAAATTAAATGCATTCTCTTACATTTAATATAAACAAAAAGAATATTAACAAGTTGAAAAAATAAGAAATTTTTACAATATGAGTTGTATAAAAATAACAAAAAACAAAAAAATATTCCAGATTACACAAAAAAACAAAGGAAGCACACAATATCTCAAAATAACTTTTCCTTTATGTATTCAACACCTAGGTGATGAAAAAAGGCAAGACCAGTTGCTTCCTTTACACTTTCTGGCAAATCATTAAACATTTGAAAACCTTTGTAATACACATTACTTTGTGTATCTGCCAGGTTAGTCTGAGGCAGTCTAAAGTCACGCCGACTTCTTATCGGGTAGGTGTGAACATCAAAATTAACATTTATTTACAAATATTGCGGTAATAATCCATTTTTTAATTTATATGTAAAAATTAACGCTTTTTAAATTATTTGCTGTTTTATTGTCAACAACTTCTGCTCAAGCATATATTTAATTCGGGGGATTCTGTTACATTTTAAAATTGTCCGCATTGCTCTGTTTTGTATAATTTGTAACTTTTTATTCTCCATTGTATTGCTCATAAATAGTAAACTTGAGCAGTAGTTAATATGAGGAATAACAATACTATTGTACACTGATTTAGATGTCTTCAAATATAGTTTGTTTCTTATTCTAATGATTCTTTAATAAATAAAATATTGGAAATTATTATACATGAAGGTGTGGCTCAGCAAATGCAGCAGATTCAACAGCGACTAATGGGACCAATTCAACAACAGCAACCTCAGATGATCCGCACCCGTCTACCTGTTCAGTTGGACCACACCGTACTACAGCAAGCTCAACAGCCAGCCAATATATCACATCATCATATCATGCAAGGTATTACATTTAAGTCCCAGTTTTCTATTGAGGTTGATCACTTTTAAATATTTTAACAGTTGTAAGATTTGCAAACACTGACCCATTGTCGGCCTTCGTGGCTCAGTTGGTTGGGTATCTGACTGCTGATCCAAAGGTCCCGGGTTCGATTCCCGGTGGAGGCACATTTTTTAATTATGTTTTCAGTCTGGATCTGTGAGACAATTAATATGGTAAGTCTCCAGAATGTGGCAACTTGTTATTGGGTGCGTGTTAAATTAATATTTGACATAGTACCTGTTAGTTGACCGAGAAGTAATATAAAAATAAAATAAAACTATTACTTGTTATTTTTTTGTTTTTATTATTATTTTTATAAAAAATCCAAAATGTGATGTTATTTTTGACTAGTATTCCATTGCGATTGATCACTTTCAAATACTTAAATAAGATTATGCAAAAATTGACCCATTTTTGATTTCCTTTTTTTGTTAGGAATATAAAAAATTCAAAACGTGATGTTATTTATGAGATGTCCGTCCAGATAAGGATATTGAAAGAAGTGTTGGCAGAACATAGAACGAATGGAGCACTTTTGCCAATTATTGTAATGTATTAAAGCTAAATTTGTCTTACATTATGCAAGTGTAGTTCTAGTTTTGATATATGTAACGAAGAAGTGGACATAAATGCAAAAAAAGTAAAAATAAATGCTACCTATGATATTTAAATAAATGTGAAAGGATGATTATAAAAATAAAATTAATTCATATATTCTAAATGTATCATTATTAAATATATACTTTGTAAATATTAACCGCTTTATAAATATATTCCTTACAAATATCTCCTTACGTTCTGCAAATCATAATTCAGATTATATGATCGGTTTGTGAGAAGGAGTATACTAAAATTCAGACGAAAAAACATTCAATACACACTTTGTAATTCTTTACAAGGTATTCATTGTATACAATATTTTTTGTCTGATAACACATGATGGTTCAATGGCAGAACAGGCAAGTTAGAACTCCACCCTAGCTAGCTGCCTTGACCATTTTCGTTCGCCTATAGCACAAGCATTTATGATTAATTTAGAGTATTTTTCACAAAGACATTATTTATTCTTTTAAAAAATTGAAAGTATCACAAAAAGTGGAAAGGCGTATGTAAATATGTGCTGTTATGACAAGTTGATGTATAGGATAATACTTTCACGATTTTTACATGTTTTTGTCAAATTAATACAAACTAATATTTTTGCTATTTATAGGAAAGAAAGTAATGCACATTGGTCAAAAAACTATAGCGCAACAACAGCATCAACAGATGCAACCTTCTCCGACACCACCGCAAGTGCAGGGTCATCCTCCCCCAGGAGGCAAACAGCAAAATGTCCCTCCTCCAGGGGGGAAACAGCCACCGACGCCAACACCCCCTCCCCCTCCACCACAAGAAGAGATTCCAGACATGGACATGGATAAACTGGAGCAGGATAATGCCAATATGGCTGAGGTTAGATTTGAAAATTATTTTTTCCTCCTTTTCCCATAGCAAGGGAAACTACCAAACTGTTTGAAAGTAAGTTTTTAAAATAATCACTTCTTTTTCTTCCTCTTTCATCTCATGACCGAGGATGATGACTACATTTGATCACTAGAAGAATGGACTGCCTTCAAGTGGGATGGTCGTGGGCTGATTGAAGATTCTAGATGACTTAACAAAGTTGGTCAAGGCCTCCATCAGATTAGTGAGCATCTGAAACTTCTATCCTCCAAGGAGACCTTGTGGCAATAAGTCCAAATTCAATATTTAATCAAAAATAATGTGCGCTTTCTTGTCTTGTCCATTTGTATGTATATGATTATTTATGTGTTTTTAGGTTGGAGATATATTGGGAGGCCTCGGAGACGATGAAGAGGAACTTTTGGTGTCTTTAACGGCTGAAATGGGAGACGATTTCAATATTTTGGAATATGCAGATCCAGAATTGGCCGATTTCGGTGATACGTCAAATATATTGGACGGTTTGGAATTGGCAGAAGAAGATCCTGCAACTGTAGGACAGCATGTGAAGAAAGATCCGTAAGTTATTTATTTAAAGGGATACGTTGAAAACTTGTAAACCAAAAATGTCTGATTAAGTAAAATACTAATCTGTAAATTATTGTTTTAGGATTGATGATGCAGAAGGAACTAAAACTGAGACTATAAAGATTGAACCAAACATTATCAAATCTGAAAAGAAAGAAGAGGAACAACCTGAACCACAATTGATGCAAACTGTCAAATTGGAACCCGAATTCGACAATGAGAACCACGACCAGCAAGGTTCGCAGATACACCAAAAACAAGGGTTGCTCGAAGGGGAAATGTCCTCTCAAGATGTTGCATTGCCTAGATTGGATCTCATCCAACAGACGCAACAGCACCAAATCAATCAGAACACGATTCTGTCGCCGAACCAGCAGATTAGGTTTCAACAAACATTCAGAACGAACATCAGTCAAGCTCATTTACAACAACAAGGTCAAATCCAACAAGTGCAGCAATCTCAGTTCGGTCTGGCACAAAAGATCACCCACAGACATATGGGACAGGTCATCAACATCAACCAGCAGGGGCAGTTTAGTCAGATGACGTTGAACAAGCAAGTAGGCTTGGCTCAACAAGGAAACCTGTCTCACAGTCCCGGTCAACAGATAATCAGCCAGGGTCAGCACATTATTGGTGCCCAGCAAATCATCAACAGA
This sequence comes from Molanna angustata, assembly GCA_963576475.1. NCBI lineage: Eukaryota > Metazoa > Arthropoda > Insecta > Trichoptera > Molannidae > Molanna > Molanna angustata. Next base: position 10,885,833 of record OY754973.1, read on the forward strand.
CAAGGGGACCAACCATTGGAACAGATCGGCCAACATCCTCAGACCCAGATACAGTTCCAACAAGGACCACAACAAATTCGCAGTCAATTCAACCCCCAGAGCCAACAGCTTGCGCAGGTTACTTTTTTATAATGAAAAATTTCATTACTCAGTTTTCCCCAACATAAAGCTTTTATTTTATTTTTGCCATTAATTTCCATATTGCATACATACCATCACGCCATGTCCCTTGCGGGGTAGGCAGAGAGAACCGAGTGCCACATTTATCTATCCTGGCACGCATCCCTCACCTCATCCACATTCATGCATCGTTTCATACATGTTCGTCTATTGCTCACACTTCCGTCTTTCAAAATTTCGTTCACATGGTCGTGCCATCCCTTTCTTGGGCGTCCCCGACCTCTCATTCCATTCCTTTCCGTATATTTTCTTTGTTAGGTGCTCAAACCATCTCAATGTGTTCACTTTCATTCTAGTAATGACATCTTTCTTCATCTTACATTCTTTCCTTATGTCCTCATTTCTTACCCGGTCATAAATCGTTCTATTACAAATCCTTCTTAACGATCTCATTTCAACTGCATTTATTCTACTTTCATGCGTCTTCTGCCATGTCCAGGTTTCACTTGCATACGTCAAGGTTGGCACTACGATGGCGTTATGAATGGCAACTTTGGCATCCTTTGATATGTTGCGATCATTCATAATTGGTCTTAGTGCTCCATTCACTCTATTTCCTGCCATAACTCTTCTTTCGATCTCTTTATCGAGTCGTCCGTTCCGTTGAAATATGCTTCCCAAGTATACATATTCGTCGACTTGCTCGAGCCATTCGTTCTCTACTCCTATTTTACACGCTGTTCTGCTTTCACTCTTTTCAAAGACCATTGTCTTTGATTTGCTGGCATTCATCCTAAGTCCATTCTCTATACATCCTTCATATACCAGACTTACAAGGTACTGTAACTCTTCCATACTTTCTGCTAATAGAACTTTATCATCTGCATACATCAAATCTCGCACCATTACGGTACTCAATTTCAGACCTTTGCTTTCATTCTTAAGGGCTCTTATGCAGAAATCAATGTACAAGATAAAGAATCATGGAGATAGCACGCACCCTTGTCTATCACCATTATTTATAGAGAACCACGTTGTCACTGTGTCGTTGACACGAACACATGCTTCGCTGTTCTCATATAATGACGCGATTGTGCGTATCAGTTTGCTCTTCACTCCATACACTGCTAGTATATCCCATAATTTTTCTCTAACAACTTTATCATATGCCTTTTCTAGGCCTATGAAGGCACAGAAAATTTTCTGATTTTTATCCAGAACCTTTTCTGTGACCGTGCGCAGAGAAAAAATTTGGTCTATACATCCTCAGCCGCCCACAAACGCACCTTGGACATCCCATATCTTGCTTTCTGTAATCTTTCGCACTCTTTGATCCAGGATCCTTGCATACATCTTACCAACTGAGCTTAGCAAACTTATGGTTCTATAGTTTTTGCAGTCGAACTTCGATCCTTTACCTTTATACAAAGGTACCACGACTGTATTTCTCCAGTCTGAGGGAGTGTGTCCTTCTTCCCAACATTTGTTGAAAAGAGAGAGACACCACTCCAACGTCTGTTCACCGCCATATTTTATATAAGTTCAGCTGATACACTGTCATACCCGGCATATTCCATATTGCATATTTCAGAAATTAAGTTTCCTACTTTAATTTACTCAACTATTCATTACTAGATAAAATCATAGAGAAAAATGTATTAACCTTTTGACGACAGATATAAAAAAGAATTCGCGGTACCTGTGTATGGACATATTTGTTGTGTGAACCACTGCAACATCTAGAGATGACACTCTCTTTTATACACGGAATCGGCTGTCATGTATATATGGCATTCGTCGTCAAAATGTTAATATCTATATACATCTTATCAGCTCTATTTGTAATATATATTTGATTGTTTATGTATGTAGTTTGGATGTCATTCATATGAGGCATCTCTCCACATTCCTGTTGATTGAATTAAAAATCACAGTTAAAATTTAAACATGCCCCCATAAAATGATCTACATATATTATAGAATGTTTAAAGAGCATGCTATCTGTATATATTCATTGTACAAATATCCTTTTGACAGACAAAAAATAATAAGACGATATTAAAGAGCATGCTATCTGTATATATTCATTGTACAAATATCCTTTTGACAGACAAAAAATAATAAGACGATATTAAAGAGCATGCTATCTGTATATTATATTCATTGTACAAATACCCTTTTGACAGACGACAGACAAAAAATAACGAGACAAACTCAAAGAACATGCTATATGTATTTATTCATTGTACAAAGACCCTTTTGATACTTAAATAGAAAAATTAAATATAATATATGCATGTGTGTATTTTTCTTGTCAGGCCCTGCAACAACAGCAGGCTGTCGTCCAACAACAGATGCAGTCCCAAGTGGCTTCAGCTCTGGCGTTGGGTCGTCCCATGGCCCCAGGAACTAGGTTGATGCATCCCGAGGGTGCTGTCGGTGTGGTCACTGCCAACAACGGTGTAACTGTCACATATCCCCCACATTTCCTGCATCGTGCGCAACAGCACGGTAAGATTTCCATTATTATTTCTTTATTTTATCAGATACAATTAAATCTTCGCATCATTATGAATTGCATATTTAATAGTTGAAGGTGAAAATGATATTCATAGGAATACATATGTATAATATACCTGATTATAAATCATTTTCAAAATATTTGGACTTTTTGTAGAATTATGTGACAAGATATAAAAATATCCATTCATACCATCACGACATATCCCACAATGTGGGGTAACCAGCGAAAGGTGTGCGGGTGTGCATTGCCTTATAAAAGGGAGCACAACATATCTGTGTATACTCACACACCAGTCTCGTCTCACCTAAAAAGGCACTATATTCAGAATGGGTGGTGAATCTCATTGCTGAACTATGTGAGATGTAATTGTTGCCTGTTGTATTTTCGATTACCCGGATCTTACGGGACACTCGAAAACAATAATAGGAAAGAGTGGAAGCACTATTCTATTCCGGTGCGGTATAAAAATATAATTTTGTTTATTACAATTCAAAAAGTAGAAGTATAAAACCAAGGTATATCTATATACAAAAGTAAAGTAAATTATAATATATTATACATTTTAACTCTGATCAGTACTGCTTTATGCTAACATTTTTTGAAATTCCGTGTTATGGTCAACTGTTTTGTCTAGGAATATGTATTTTTTTAAACATTCCTTACATATTGTACTAGACTTATTTTTTTACAAACTTTATATTTCACTAGAGACGAAGAATCGGCAAATCAGGCACCCATAGGTCTTACAACCTGTCATCGGCTGAATAACATGATCATATTAAGACCGCACAGGCACTGAGAATTTTTACCGAGTTGTACCCCACTCTTCATTCTGGAAGTGGTGGGGTTCACCCGGCCACACATTTAATACAATTAAACTAGCGCGAAACAGGAACAATATAAATGACAATATGAATTATACCCTTTTGCATCATATTCAACAATATTTTGGCTAAATTATAGTTTTACATGTAGAGAAATCCGCAAATGAGAGGTACTTTAGGTATTACTTTTTAAGAGATTAATGCAAATTAGATTCTGGAACTGTCAAGCTGTAGAATATTAATATTATCATTTATCCCTGTCTTTAGTTTCAAGATGATAATATCAGTCAGTCAGTATTGACTGAGTCAATGAGGAAATGCAAATGCAACTAATCACATTTTAGTGCCTGACTGGCCTTAAGCGTTTGCGCAACATTTACATATTTTTTAATTGAGTTTCCTTATCAATCTAAACTTCTATATATATTATTTGTAATTTTTACAATGCTTGAGAATAAGGTGAATACAACATTGCCACCTATGGAGTGACGATGAAACTTGGATTTCCAACGCCATGTATAGAGAAATTGATTCGTAAACAATAAAAGTCACAATCCTTAAAAATAAGTCAACAGTGCTGTCATATAGATATCTCCCCAGGGCTGTGTTCACAATGAACACCGAGTGCAATTTGTGACGCTCTCGAAAGACACTGTGGCGTTTAGATTGAACGTCGATTGTACGCACCAAACGCTCGGTAAAATTATGGAGTGAAAAATGCTCTGACAGTTATAGTATCTGTTGACTTCTATTTTATCTGTGGATGACTTCTATTTGTTTCTGTGGTATCTATTATGTCAGTTGACATTATTTATGATGACAATATAACCTAAAAAGTGGCCAAAATATGATCTCAGAAGAACCAGAGAAATACTCTCGTTCAGAAGAGACTCACTCGCCAGAGTCATATCAGTATTAACGGGACACTGGGTTATAGGAAAGCATGCCAGAAGGCTAGGGCTGGAGGCATACGATTACTGCAGAGCATGCCAAGACGAGGAGGAGGAGGAGACGGTGGTCCACTTCCTCTGTCACTGTCCTGCTCTCTCTAGAATTAGGAGAAGCTCCTTGGGAAGTTTCTTCTATGATGATTTAATTGACATAGCGTCGGCCGACATTGCAGACATTATGACATTCATTTGCCGCTCAGGCTGGTTCAAGGGGGATGAGTGAGTGGGAGGACAGCCCCAATGTGGTATCACAAAGGGCCAATCGGCCTAAGTGTGTTCTCCTCAAGAACTGCCACCCGCAAAAAAAAAAAAAATCTATTATGTCAGTTGACATTATTTATGATGACAATATAACCTAAAAAGTGACATGTATGATAAATGACATTTAAAACACCTGATAGTGTGTTCAGATTGAAACGCCGCTCGAAAAACGCCATAATCTGCAAATTCAGATTCATCCGATGCCCGACCTCGAGTGTTGTATCTAAACACAGTCCTGAACCGTTCTAGAATTATTAGTAAATTATATTTAAAAAATTGTCTTTTGAAAACCCACTGTTTTGGTGTGCCGACCGCCGTGGCACAGTTGGTAAGCCGTTCGGTTTCTGTGCGGGCGTCCTGGGTTCGATTCCCAGCAGAGGAGAAATTTATTTAAATTCATTTCTCACGCAAACATTGCTTCTCTGGGCTGGAAACACTGGTTAGTTGGAAGAAATTGCCATACGGCAATAAACTCGCCACTTGCGCAGGGTGCAAGGAAGTGTTTATTATTATTATTATTATTATTGGAAAATCAAACAATTATTTTTTAAATTTAGGTCATGTGGGAGTCCGAGGAGTCGTGCGTGGCACACCTCCCCCTCCACCGCCCCCGTACCCCGGCACACCCGGAGTCAGGTTGCAGGCCCCCCCTGCGCCACCTCCGCCGCCCCCTCCACCACCACCATACCCCACACAGGTAAAGTTTCACTCTTACTCTAACTAACACAATTATTATTATAATAGTAGGCTTTCTGTGTTGTTTTTTTACATTTACGCCAAGTGAGTATTTTGAATGATATTACATTTGAAACAAATCCTGTTATAATATCTGATTATTAGTGTAGTATCTGATTAAGTTTGATAAAATCTTTGAATTATTAATGAAATTTTATGTCATCCAAAGGTTATTCTTTTAAACAAATTATATTACTATCGATATTACATGTTGCTCGGGTTGGTTGGAAGTGATTATCTTATGGCAATAAATCTGCCTTTGTGCATATTGTTATACATATTAACTTAATGAAACAAATTATTAATAAATTATAATTTATTTATTTATTAATTACATAGTAGCGTTTTATGAGCACCCTGTTTACCTTCCAGCATTAGTTGCTCATAGAAGAAAATTTTGTCTTAATTTTACCTCTAATATTTATATAACAATTACTATTCAGGAAGAGAAAAGAATGAATAATATCTTTAAAATACTCTTTTGCAAAGTTAAGCGAGAGTTCCCTTGTATTTGTGGTTGAAAGCGTGAAGGTTCACATTAAAGAGAAACTTTGTCATGGTTATAAACATAAAAATTGATTTATTTATCAAACAAGTATTAATTTGTTGCTCTCACTTACTTTGTACATTTTTTTTACGTTGAAGATGGAATAATCACAAGAATCTATATGAATATGATAGCATATATTTGTATGTTGGACTATCTTCAACGTTTATGAATTTGATAATGTATTAATATGAGTGTCATTGGGGAATGCAACTAGAAACGATAAATATTATAGTTTGTTTATTTGCTTTTAAATAAATCACATGCCTTCATTATTCACAATGCTGAAGCTATTTTGTGTTGTCTCATCTCGTTACTGTGATTACGTATAATTTTTATCTAATATAACTAAATCGCCATTTATTTGGTGACAACTACATAAATTGCCATTTATTAGGTGACAACATACATAAAATGCCATTTATTTTGGTGACAATGTAAATAAATCGACATTTATTTGGTGACAACATTCATTAAATGACATTTATTTGGTTACAATATAAATAAATTGCCGTTTATTTAGTGAGGTACTTTTGTATGTTGTTCATTTTTAATCCAATCCATACATCCATTTTTTATAAATTATTTTTAAACTTCTCTAATGGATGTTAATTAAAATTTCATTTAAGAGAACCTTTAATTTAAAATGAATTTGAAAATAATTAGTTTTGGATTTTTTTTTGATGAAGGTAGATTTATTGTAAAAGTATATTAACTTGATTTCTTTGTTTTTTCTTCTAACACAAGTCACTTAAACCAAGTATAAATGTATCGGAAGTATCGAAGAAGTCAAGTTGAGAAAAATAAAATCCTCGGATGCTTAATTTGGGTGTTGTAAATCTGTGTCATTTATTTATTTTTGTTTTTTTGTTATTTTATTTTTACAAAACTTGATTGTTTCAATTATGGCTAAAGTACAGCATTTGAATGATTTCATTTTTCATTGTTGATTTGATTTTAATAAAAATGTATAATTCAATTTGGATTAGTTTCACTAACATTTTTTTTTCTTTTTCAAATATTATATATCATTTAACTGTGATTATTTCTCAGCAATCCACGCTCAGCATTGGAAAAGAAAAACAAGATTTAAATTTTTTTTTAGTTATTTATTCTAACATTTTATGTTTAATATACATGCTTCATGCCTTTTTCATATTTTTTATAACAGCCATGTGAATGAATACTTAAAAAATTCTAATATTGCTATAGGGGTTTATTTATTATACAAAATAAAGATATATTAACAAAACTAATAAATGAATATGTAACAAAACTTATATTTAATAAGTTAAGTTGCACAATAATACACCAGCAACAGTGTTGTGTATTACGAAATTTGTGTGGAAAAAAAGTTGTTAGAAATACATAAGATATTACTTATAGTAAAATACATAAGATATTACTTATAGTAAAATACATAAGATATTACTTATAGTAAAATACATAAGATATTACTTATAGTAAAATACATAAGATATTACTTATAGTAAAATACATAAGATATTACTTATAGTAAAATACATAAGATATTACTTATAGTAAAATACATAAGATATTACTTATAGTAAAATACATAAGATATTACTTATAGTAAAATACATAAGATATTACTTATAGTAAAATACATAAGATATTACTTATAGTAAAATACATAAGATATTACTTATAGTATGATTTATATCATCATCTACTGCAGTAAAAAAATACTCTTGAAATTGTTTTTGATAGTAATATTAATTTAGCTTTAAAAAATGGTAGACCATGTGAATTTTTAACATATTTTTTTGTCCACATGATTTCTCATTATATTCAATATGGCTTCTGATTTCCAATACATATTATTGATTGTAATTCTTGGAATATTATCTAATATTTTCCATTATAGGCTCTGTTGATTGGTTAATGATGTAGGGTACATTTGGTTATTACAAGTTTTTTTAAACGAAATTAATATTTTACCTAGTACATAATAAGTATATCAAATTGAAATAATAAAAAAAAAGTCTTTTTAGTTTCCTTAAATATGAGATTGTTCATAATACTAATAAATAGTTTGCTATGTGTATAGTAATTTATTCAGACCTTAGTATAATTTCCTTTCGTATTAAATCAATTTTAGATTGACCAGTTGGTATTTTATTAAATTACTTGGCACCTACTTTAGTACAAAACATAAAAAAATACACTGGTATAAAAAATATATTTTTTAAGTGAGACATGGGCCCTATTCGGATTCAGTAAGCCATTTTACATAAGAATCAGCAGGAATGGTGTCAGGGTTGATTTTCATGCGGATCAGCTTTATTTGTTGATTCATGTTTTTATATTTTTTCTTTCTTGAAAATGTAAAATATTGTTTTCATTTAGAAACAATGTATTGTGATAAATACTAATAATAAGTTGTCAGAAATATGATGGCATGAAGCTTGTATGGTCAAGTGGGTGTTGGTTAGTGACAGACAGGGGGTGGTTTTGATTGACAGTGAGGGTAATTGACAAACAATGTATGATATGTCAGGTATGTGGGGTAGATTATGGAGTGGAGCCTTGGACTGATTGGCTGAGGCGACGTCCCCTGCTACTTCAGGTCAGTGCATAGCACTGCACAATCAACCCTCCACCATATTTATATTACCTCACAGGATATTCAGATACATTTTTATCTTTTGACATAAAAACATTTTTAAATTTGCAAAGTCAACCAAAGTGGTTAGCTGTTTTCATGTAATGTAAAGAGCTTGAACATAGAACTGATTAGCTTTCCATAAATAACAAAAAATTTCTTCATATGATATCACATGTCAAAATTTTCAAATTCTGTGCTGGAATCCTGAGTTTGATTCCCAAGGAGAGAAGTTGATCTAGAATTAATTCTCAAATTATTGCATCTCTGGACTGGAAACACTGGTTATTTTGAAGAAATTGGCATTTGGCAATAAACTCGCAAAAAATGGGTATCTTTCCTTATATTTTCTGCATTTGTTTTCACAAAATGCACAATTTTTTAATATAATTGTACATGCCATTGCTAAAATGAGTTGACAAATTGCAGACTTTTTTGTATTACACAAGTAGATACTATTTGAAATATTTTTTTATGCAGCCAATTAAAAATTGTCATGTTTTAAATACTTAAAATATTATAACTTATAATTATTTATGATTAAAATGTATTCTGAATACCTCTGTAAAAATCACAGCATTATTGTACATATGTATGTGCTATTAAAAACTAGTTACAATTAGGATATTAAATTGTAGTAAGAATTTTTTATAGGATGTAATCATATTTTTATCTAATGAGGATATTTTTTGTGTAGTTAATCATTTATTAAAATTTAATTTAATCATCTGCACTTGACGTAGTCTTCTTGTTCTAGGTTCAATTCCTAGTGTTAATGATCCATACAATTTTTTCATCATTGCATTGAAAAAAAAATTTTTTTTTCAAAAACACGTAATGTAAGAAAGTATTTGATATATTTTCATAATATTCCAGTGTATCTAAATGAATAACAAACAAATCATTTTATATCTTGTCTAGATGTAAAATTTTAAATTTTTCATTTAGTGACATACCTACCACTGAATTTGAATGTAACTAAATATGTTTGACAAAAATTATAATTTTGATCCCCTGGCTTTGCATCCTAAAAAAGAATGGGAAGTTATCAAATGAGTTATACCTTTACAAATATTTTGCATCTTACAAAACTGGATCCAATTATGATATATATTTTTTTATATTGTACACAATATTTTCATTATTATTCTACCAAATTCACTTAAGGCTTACATTGCATGGGTTGGTTGAAAGAGGTTGCCTTAAAATAAACCTACCTTTGTCCAGCGGTGTGTCCTTGGCGTAGCGGTTAGTGAGCTGGACTTGCAATCCAGTGTATTGCGAATTACAAGTTTCATTCATCTATACAAACGGGGACGGGACAGACGAAACAGTCAAGCTGAATTTGAATATTTTAATTCTTCATTTTGATGTAACATAACTCTGATTCCCGCTTTCGGAATAATTATATATTTTGCTCTTACCTTCATTTATTGTCAGTACATTTCCTATATATAAATAATTATAACATTTATTCAGTACAAGCCAGAAGTGGTTACATTATCTCGTGGTTAGAAATCTACTATCTTATATAATATGGACTGTAGATCTTATTACCTGAGATTGAACTAAAACTTTGTACTTCAAATAATTCTATGAATGTGGTGTTAAAGGTAAATAATGAATGAAATAAGACTATCAAACTAACGATAACTGCCTATTCAGTCTGGTTTAGGTTTTAGTGCACATTCCCTATTTTATACTGATAGATGACTCCTCAAGCACAAATGTTAGTACTTAGACAGTTTATATTTTGACAATGATTAAATAACCTTTTCAAGAACTATTACAATGTGTGGTATCCAGTTTAAAATACATAAATTGGAGAATCACTTTATTTGTTTGTCGCAAACTATCATTTTATACTTCTGATTGAGTTTTAGCATTGCATGTGCACTTTGCTTACTTCATTTTTTATTTTATCCAGTATTGCTTTGAACGCATCCAGCAATTTTTACTCGTCTAAAAAAATACATACTTATTTAGTAGATTTTAATATAAAAAATACACACTTTAATATTGTATATACAAAAGACACATTTCAATAATTTGAATGTAAATACAAATAAAATATAAATGTGATTATTTAAAACATTGATATAGTTATGATAACCAATATAATGGCATAATTTTGAATAATTAATTTATTATACTTGAGGTTGTATTATTATCAAATATAATTAAATACATAGTAGGTATAATATTAAAAAAATATGTTTAATCAATTTTCAGAAAGGTCTTGTAATTTTGATACTCAATACTCATTTAGCCCCTTTTGATACTCAATACTAATTTAGCCCCTTTTTTATACTCAATACCCATTTAGCCCCTTTTGATACTCAATACTCATTTAGCCGCTTTTGATTTTGCATCAAATTGTAGTGTCAGCACAGTATTGTGAAATTATATATAATGCTTTACTGATGTTACTATTTAATTGTATTTATTACATACAATTTAATGTGTGTTTAAAGTCTCAAAATGTATGTAACCATGACCATTTAGTAAAAAATCTATTCATAATTGAAACTCAGGATTTTGTTTTTTTTTTTATTTTTGTGTGTGCATATTATTTGTTTTGTGATGTAAATTACATACAAATTTTAATCTCCTGTTTTCCATTTCCAATTTTTTTTTGTACCTACAATTTTTTTAGATAATTGTGCCAACAAAATGGATATTAGATTTGAAATAAGAAATTAGCTGAATTTTATTAGAAGAGATTTTTAATGTACAATAATTCTTTTTATCAAAATTGATTCAAACCCTTGAAAACCTATATCTGAAAAAAAAATGTGTTTTATTAATATAATTGTTTCCGTTTTATTAACACATTAAACAGCATGATTTTGAAAAAAAAGTGTTTATTTCCTTTCAACTGCAGTTCGATCGTACTAAATTTTTAACTTTCAAATTTAGAAAATCTGAAATAGCTACATTTTGAAAAACAATAATGAAATGTTTATGTGTTTATATAATAATATCAAATTTGTTCATGTTAGTTGAAAATCTTATCATGTTTTCTTTATGATGTGAATTACACAGGAACAACCGCTCTTGTTGGAGGACCTGTTGGAGCAAGAGAAGCGGGAACAGAGTAGAGGAGACAACGTGGTAGAAGGTAATCAGCCTCAACCGACTCAGTCTCATCCTCCAGCAACAACTGTGGTCCCTCAACAACAACAACAACAACAACAATGGCAGCAGTCACCCACCACACCTACGACACCCACACAACCACAGGTATGTGACATATATACTTTATATTATCATTATTTCATTTTGCTGTTTTCTAAAAATTACAAAAGAGAAATGTGATGGTAAATGGCAGTAAATAGTACAAATTTGAAGCAATTTGATAACCTAAACAAGAAAGGACAAGTCTATTTTTGAAGTATATGTTCTGGGTGAGAAAGGCAATATAAGCAGAGACTTATAATTGTCTGTTTAATTATTATCTAAAGGCCCCCATTCACGATCGTGCCATCCTTCCAAATGACTTGCTATCACTCCAAAATGCGCTCGTGAATGTCAAAACCCGCACAGCCCAATTGGCCTGGCACACCAAAATGGAATTCCAAACGATCGAAACTCCATAGTGCCGTAACAAACAGCGCGGCGTATCTTGTCGGTATGGCATGCTCGTGAGTGTGAAAACCAGCGGTACATCACGCCATCTCATTGCGCCGAGCTGTTTTAACACTTGTGAATGTGAAAATACAATATTTTCTCTTTGTTTTTTCTTTTTATACATAAACAAACCGCTTTAGCAGTTGTATAAAACTCATCATCAGTATTATAACTCATTTTTACTTGCAAATGAAAAAAAAATAGAAATAATTAATGCGAATGCACCGACATCTTATGTATACTAATTTTGATGGCTCGATGGCGCGCCCGTGAGTGTGATGAAAATTTTACAATGCTCCAAATGGAGCCGGTTCATGTGGAGCGACGCCGAATGACACGATCGTGAATGGGCTGCTTTAAATGTAAAACTGTAATGTATAGCTGTTAGTCTCCCAAAAAATTGTAAATAAATAAATAACGCTACGTCCTACGTAGGCGATTCAAAGCGAACGCGATTGTGAAGCGATGCAGTGCGGATACAAGCGAATTCAATGCGATGCGGTGCGACGCGGTGGCTCTGTCCTACGTGTGCGCGAATCCTTCCCTCTGCCGCCAGCTACTGTCATGGAATGTACGTATATAAAATACTCAAGAAGTATGTACGGCAGAAAAGTGAAACTAATATTGTGTACTTAGAGAGGCATATTTATGGGGGATATCACAATTTGTATGAAGAATTACGTGATCTTGAATTAATAAATGACACTGAATTTACATCTTTCCGGGAAACACATCAATATTTGACATTTGTGCAAGCGAGAGAAAACTTTGTGTGTTTTGAACAATATCCTAGTGTAAAATAGCAATAATAAATAAATGTGTTTACTTGTAGTCCCATTTATTTTTGCCAAATCCTAAAATTTGCGGTTCGATGATAATAATTCTTTTGTCCCATAATATGGGACGTTCATGGACAGAAATTAAAATTTCTGTTTCTGACATGTCAAAAAACAATGGAACCGCTATCAATTCGCGTGAAAATATCAAACCATCTGATCGCGTTCACTTCGCATCGCGCCGCGCCGCATTGAAACCAACTCGCGGTCGGTAACGTAGGACACTTCCATAGTTACCGACTGTTTGTTATTTTCGCGCCGCGCCGCGTCGCTTCACATTCGCTTTGAATCGCCTTCGTAGGACATCGCGTAGGAGTTTTAATGGTAAGTGAAACTACAATATAATTTAATTTGCTATTTTTCAAAAAATCAACTCATATTTTTAATGAATTTTTTTCAGACGTGTTCAGGTTAAAATGATCAAAATAAGTGCATTTTAAGATAATGTTAGGCAACTTTGGTTTTTACTATCTTAAATATTTAGAGTAGGTATATTGCATTGGTATTGAAAAATTATGTCAGTGGTCAAGGATTAATTCTGGATATTTGTTATAGGTGGGTACAGTGCCTTTGTACAATGCTCCATCGTTACCTGCGCCTCCACTACCTCCGGAACATATCACTACAGAAGCTGATCGTCAGGCACAGATGCTCTATGAACAGTGGCTTCAACAGCAGAACACACTATTGACTCATCAACTCAAGTATTATGAGACGGAAGTTCAAAAGTTGAGGAAAATCAGAAAGGTAATTTCAATGCAATTTAGCATATAATAAGGCTTGTAACTCTATGTTGGCTCTACGAAGCAAAATTGTCCTCAGTGATTTAACAAACACGTCAATATTTTGTTTCAAGTTCATTATTTATGTTCTAATTTTTGTCAATGATATTTATTTAAAAATTTTATATCGTTGATATTTCAGTCTTTAAATAGTAAACAGAGGCAGTTACGAAAATCTGGCAACGAGTTAGCTGTTCAAGATGCTACTGAATTAGCTCGAGTGTCTGGAGAACAAGCCATTCTACAGAAACATTTGGAAGCGGCTCGTAAACAGAGTAGACAACATAGCATGCTTATACAGGTTGGTGCCATATTCCTACTGAATTATTATTATATTTTAAACTAACTTTTATGTCCCGCCGTTGGCCAAGAATGTAAATTAGTGAAGGAATAAGCAATCGTTTATATACCTACATAATATTGTCACACATAATTTTTTTTAACCGTAGTATGAAAAGTAGTTTGAAATTTAATTGAGTTTAAGCGGTGTAAAATCTTAAAAAAAGTGATGGCCACAATCCATTTGCTTTTATATATAAGCACATACAATTTCTGCACGCATGGACTATGGGAAATGATTTTAAATATGACTTATTATAAAAAGACAACGTCGTAAAGAGTTTGGATTTGGCCACAACCCCTATTTTTATATATTGTCATCGAACGCAAATAATGTGTTTTAAATATTTAGTAATTTTGGATGATGGGAAATGGTTTAAAAATTGATTAAACAAAAGTACTGAAAATATTCTAGTGTTGGTCCCATCCCATTCGTTTTTATATTTTTCGTCAAGTGTGCATATAGTTTATTATAGTTTTGCACAATAAAACTGATAGACTTAAAACTGACACATAAGTCTACATTACAGAAGAAGAAGACTTAAGCTATGTTAAATAGTTTTTAATATGAATATAAACATTGTGAAGATCCAGCAATGGCCACAACCCCGATTTTTTATATCTTGACATCAAAATGAAATGTGTAGTTATTGAAAATTAAGCAATATATGATGATATAATAAATGGTGTAAATTTGATTGAACAAAAGTAATGAGAAGATTCTAGTGTTGGTCACATCCCATTCGTTTTTATGTATTTTCATCAAGTATGCATGTTGTTTATAATATTTCGTTACAATAGACTATTAGACATAAAACTGATCCAAAAGACTAAATAAAAAAAGAAGTAGAAGTATAAAACTATAACAAATAGTTTGTAATAAAAACTGACCCAATGGTCTACATAGAAGATGAAATAGAAGAATTACACATTAGGAAATGTATTATATAAAAAACTGACCAAAATGTCTTCATAAAAGAAGAAGAAGATGAATTGAACTATAGGAAATATTTTATATAAAATTCACCCAACATCTACATAAAATAAGAAAACGAAGAATTAGACTAAAGGATAGTTTGTTTAAAAATAGTTTGTTTAAAAACTAACCAAAAGGTCTACATAAAGGAAGAAAAAGACGAATTAGACTATAGGAAATAGTTTGTATAAAAACTCACCCAAGGTCTACATAAATTAAGAAAAAGAAAAATTAGACTATAGGAAATAGTTTATTTATGAACTGTCCCAATGACTTCACAAAAGAAGAGGAAGAAGATTTAAACCCCAAGAAATAGTTTGTAGAAAAAATCACCCAAAGGTCTACATAGAAAAAAGAAGAATTTCACTATAGGAAATAGTTTGTAGGTATATTGAATGTGTATTGTAGTTAACCTAAAATAGTTTAATAATTTTCCTATACAAAATCAGTATATTCTTGGTTTTTAAGTAGTAAGTATTAGGTATGTAGGTACCTACCTACAATGATGTTCTAAATTAATTCGAATTCGATTTATAACAAATTTTATTTGAATATCAGAATGTGTCCGTTACCATAGTAACCATGTTCCAACATGTGAAAAATATCAAATGTTATGGAGACATTTTTTGAATATGTAGGTACCTAAATTGGTTTGTTCGATGCCATAAAAATGAAAATTGTCAGAAAAATCAAATATTTTAAACAAATTATGCAATTTTATTACGCCTATATCTTTACTAATAATTAACAGACTTTTACAATATATGTCTTAAAACTTGCTGTAATGTCTTGTGTTTCATTTTATTATTTCATAATCACATTTATTTCAAAGGTATATTATTTTAAAGAACATATTCATTCGGTAGGAAAATTAAATATCGTATGAAAAGATATTAAAATGGCGGGGTTATATGTACATTTGTACAAAACGCTTACTTTAAAAATAAGTTAAACATTATAATAAGACAAAATATTCACCATGTTTTTCACTTAAAAGCTAAGTTATACTTGAAAATATATTTTTTTCGTGTAAATACGTACTTCTAACTTTTAAACTAACAGATATTTGCGTGCAAAATGTACACTTTTTTGACAGATATGACTTGGAAAATTTTGTATGAAAAAAATAATTATTGAAATATCTTTAAATTTCAGCATTTTAATCGCATTATTTTTAGCGTGACACTGCATCAGGTATACTGGTACACGTTCGCACATAAATTAGATTTTTATATGCTCTTGGTTTTTCAAAAGGCGTGAGACAAACACACACACACACACACTAACATATTGATTGCTTTATTTCTTTAGATTTAATTTTTATAAATTGCGAATTAAAAAAATATTAACTTTATTTTGATGCCATTTTTTCCCTGTAATTTAAAAGGTTACTAATTACCAAAGAGCAATGAATTGTATTATAAATGAATCATAAAATCCATTTAATAACTAGTATGCAGAATAATAAAATATATGTTAATTTTTGATAAGATTTCAGTAAGTGACTATAATATTTAACCTGATTTATGTGGATTCAATACACTAATGTACAATATTTTCATTTAGTAGTTAATTTTGTCTGTATTTATGTAATGTAATTGTATTTGGCTGTTGGTCTACATTAAGGAATACCGGAATAAGCAGCAGCCACAACAGCAACAATCTCAACCTGGAGGGACACTCATCCAACAGCAGGGGGTATTCGGTCAGCAACAAGTTTCTCCTATTAACAGAATGTCACCCCAAACGACAATGATTACTCAACAAAATCAAGGACAGATGACACAGCATACTCTTGCAACTCAACAACAGAGAGTCAATCAACTGATTCAACAATCGCAAAATAATCAACTTCAAAATCAGCAATTGCAAAATCAAATACAAAATCAACGACAACAATTACCAAATCAACAACAATTGCAAAATCAATCACCATTGGCTAATCAGCAACAACAATTGCAATCACAACAGCAACAGCTACAGAGTCAACAACAGTTGCAGAATCAACAGCAATTGCAAAATCAGCAGCAGTTGCAAGGTCAACAGCAGTTGCAAGGTCAACAGCAGTTGCAAGGTCAACAGCAATTGCAAGGTCAACAACAATTGCAAAACCAACAATTGCAAAACCAACAACAGCTACAAGGACAACAACAATTGCAAAGTCAACATTTAATACAAAATCAAAAATTACAAATTCAACAACAATTGCAGAATCAATCAAACACTCAGCAAAATTCCACTCAATTAGTGCAAAATCAACACATACAGAATCAGCAACAGACTCAACAACAAATACAAAATGCACAAATTCAGCAAATACAGCAACAGTTGATGGCGAGCCATCCTAGTCCATCACAAATTCCCCATCATATTCAGATGCAGAATCAATCACAGCAAGCTACCCAACAGCTAATGAGTCCGCAACAGCAACAAGAGAGAATGATGATTCATCAGCAACATCTCGCTCAGCAGCAGCAGCAACAACAACAACAGCAGCATCAAATTAGCAATTCGACACCTCAGATGGTCAGTCCTGGGCAGCAGCAGCATCAAATTGTCAGTTTGAGTCCTCAACATGCAATTGTTAGTCCAGGGCCTCAACAACATCAAATAGTAAGTCCAGGTCCCCATCAGATGGTCAGTCCGGGACAACAGCAACAACATCAGATAATGGGGTCCGGAGCACAACGTCAAATGGTCAGTCCGGGTCCTCACCAGATGGTCAGTCCAGGACCCCAGCAACAACACCAAATGGTCAGTCCGGGACCTCAACAGCACCCTATGGTCAGTCCAGGACCCCAGCAACATCAGATGGTCAGTCCGGGACAACAGCTGCAGCAGGGACAAAGACCGATATCGACACCAAGTCCCCAGATGACGATGCAAATGCAAAATATTCACAGTCCTGTTACATCACACTCACCGCAGCTTCAATCTATGCAGGTTTGTTTATTATGTACTATAAAAATAATCAGTATTTATAAGAATTCAATAAATGTATGATTGGAATGTTTTGGACTATGAATGAATTATCTTTAATATAAGATTTGTAACACATCACTTTTGCATTCACAAAGAAAACTTAATTTTGAGAATCATTCAATGTTGTGAGGTTACCATAGAAAATCATTTCTTTCTCCCTAAAAATAAATGTTTTGTCTGTAGTTCATCTTTTATCACTCGTATAGTTACCCCCATCAATCATTCCTTACTATATAGACAAGATAATCGGTGACGTGCGCTGTAGCAGCTACAAAGAGATGAAGAGACTGGCGGACGATAGAGTTAAGTGGAAAGATCGAGTGTTTGGTGCAGACCAATCCTAGGATTGTGACCCAGAAGAAGAAATATAGATATCCCCAAATATCTTTTGCGTTTACATGTGATATCACTAGACGTTTAGTGATAATTATAACATTAGGTATTAATTTACTGTTTCTTTTTTCATTATCATCAGTCATCATATTTATCTTTGTCCAGGGAGGTAACATGAGTGGTGGTGCTTCTCCGTTGGGCGCAGGTGGCACTCCTCCACCACCATTTAGTCCATCAAGTGGTGGGCGTTCTCCGCAGGTAATGTTCCCTCGACCGCCTACTCAACCGATACAAGGAAGGTTTGCCAGACCACCTCAACACCATAACATGCATCATCAAGGTAAAATTTTTAGTTTGTTTTGTGGTTTTGAAATTTTATGTCCCAACATCCTCAGTATTATAATTTTGAATTAAATATACCAAATGAGAACCTTTTGAAATATTATAACAACTTCAAGTTCATAACTATTAGGTATATTGATTTTAGGAATGCGGGTTGGTGTCCAATTTGGAAATCGGCAATCATCACCACTGGGAAGTCCACAACCACTCATGTCACCAGGAGCATCTCCAAATGATTCCATTTCGGTACTTTTTTTATTACATTTTTGTCTTTTTGTACATTTTTTATTCTAACACAATTTTTTAAAACCATAATATTTTTTTAGCAACGACAGCAGATGATGCAACGTCAACAGTACAGTCCCATGGGCCAGCCTCCCAGTTCCCCCATGTCAAGGAGTCCCCTCATATCTTCTCAGCCACCATCGTCTCCTTTGGTGGGACCTTCTCCTTCTCCGGGTCCCGGAGACCCTCATGGTGGTGGAGGAGGCAACTCCCAAGTGGCACCTCTCCCTCCTGGCCTTGCCAATTACACTTATTTCAAGCTTGGACTCAGGGGAGGTTCTCCTATGTGGGGTCTTAATAAACCTCACAAAAGACCAGAACCTCCTTCGCAGCAAGGAACCAGCAACCAACCAGCTGACACCACAAGTATGTTGTATTCTATTTTATTATTTCTTTCTTATTTTATTCTACTTAAGTGAAGTATTTAAGAAAGAGCTTTAATAATGTAGATATTTTTTTAGGTCAAGTTGCTAAGCAAAAAAAGGAACCACACATTAGTAAAGTTTCAATACTAAAAAAGAAACCCCAAATCAAAATTGCTACCACTTTGGGAAATACTGTACCATCTACAAATGCAAAGATGAATCCTCTTGTGTTGAATGCTGAGTACAATGAAAATGAGGAGAACTCTTGTACCCCTCCACTTAGTCCTAGTAAGATTACAAATCCTTTAGACGGTGCTAAAGAAATGAAACCACTAATCAAATCAGGTGTGAATTATGAAGCAAAAGGAAATGTAAAGAACATTAAAATAGTAGAAAAAAAGATTTCTGATTGTGTTCAAAATGATGAAGATGTCGTACTGATTGACAGCAGTCCCGATGATAAACAACAAATATTAGATTATGATGATGAAAATGATAAAAATTTTGTTGGTGCCGAAGTATCATTGTGTGCAGCCGCTGGAGATTCAGATCACGGTGAACTCTCTGTGATGGAACCATTTCCTCAAGTTGAAATATCTGAAATTGCTGGTAGCCCTCTCGATCCTCAAGAGTATGTTTTATTTTCTTCTGTTGGTGTTGACTATACTGTGGATAGTGATGATTCTTTGAAACAATTGAGTTTTTTACAAAAAGAAAATGCAGTAGTTATTAGTTACAGTAGACAAACTTCCGAATCAAATGGTGAATGTAACAATCCAAGTCCAGCAGATGCTAGTGAGGATGAAGTTAACTGTATACAAATTGATGATGACATATCAGAAAAACAAATTTCTTCTCCAATTAATCCTGAAAAAAATCAAGCTGAAAGTAACATAGATTCAGAAATTGTTATAATTAATTCCAATGCCGTTTCACCCGAGGAACATATCGCTACAGAAGAGGATTTTGAAGAATTAATTGACAGTGGTAAACCTGAAGATGCTGTGGATGAAGAGACAAGTAAAAAATCACCTAGTGAAAAGACTTTAATACCATTAACCACTGAATCACAACCTACTACCATAACTCGAACAGAAACTACCAAAAAAACTGTAGCAGTAATCAGTCTTGGTACAAAACCACCACAGAACACTGGTGGTGTCCAACAATTTAAACTTGTTAATACTGCAAAATCAACATCAGCAATTACAAGATTACCTTTATTGAGTGCTGCAGTAATCTCACCTCATTCTAATACGAAAATTCTAAATGAAGTGTCACAAGCTACTGTAGCTTCGGTGTCTATTGCAAACCAAACAATATCTGTTCCTGTTTTGAAAGGATTGAATGTTCCCGTCAATCAAATAACAGCAAATGCTCAAGGATCATCCAGTTCTGTTTCCCATATTAAAAAAATTCCAATAACAATTTCAACACCCTCGCTAAACGTTCCAATGTCAAAACCTATATCATCAGTCATTAGTGTAATTTCATCAAATATACCAAGAATGGCAACTTTGAGTCCAGTTATTGCATTGGCTACAACTACTTCTGGAGGTGTAACAAGAATGCCTATACCAATTTTAACACAACAACATATCAAACAAAAAATTGTTAAAACGATGGAAAAGACATCTACTATTTCTAGTTCTAATATTTGTTCTATGTCTGTTTCTCAAGATGCTACATTACCAGCTAAAATATTTCAAGATGAGTCTGCATCACCCGATAATTCATTAAGTCAAGATGACAGTGAAAATAGCGCTAAAAATGAAAATTATAACCAAGAGGATAAAAACAATATCATAGAGAAAAATGAAAGTATTCCATCTCCAATAATCGAAAATAAATCTAGTGAGTCAAATTCACAAGCAATTATAGGTCAAACATTATTGCAAAAAATGAAACAAGATAATGATATTGAAAATGTAATTTCTGCTCGTACAGAAGTACCTCAACAGTCAATTACATCTATAGTTATTAGTAAATCTGAAATACCGAAATCTCCAGATAGAGTTAGTGAAAAAATACCCGATAATATAATGGAAGGAGACGAAGAAGACAAAGTTGTAATGAAGACTGAAGAAATTGACAATGCTGCTAAACAATTCATGTCTAGTAATAGTAATTCTATCAATGACATGCCAAAAAATATTTCTGGTGATAACATTGACTTGATGCATGTAAAGACTATTAAAGCTATTGCTAATCCTACCAAAGAAATGGTTTTAGATTCTAATATGAGAATTACTTCAGACGTTTCTCAGGAATCAATTCAAATATCAATACCTTCTCCGACACCATCACAAGAACAGTATTTAGATAATATTACACTTCAAGCTCATGAGTCTGATATAATTAGTAGTACAAGTGGTAACCAAAAACAAGTGGAGTCATTTGAAGAAATGCTTGACATGCTTAATACTATCAGTGGAGATACAAAACATTTTCCCATCAAATTGAAGGAGCATACTGACTCATCTCAAGAAAGTACTTCCACTCTAATGGACAGAGAACACGATTCAATGTCAGACCTTGATGATATTATTAGACAGGACCTAAATAGTAATACAGCTGAGCATAATCAAGAGACTGTAAAATCGACTATACCTGTACACGTAATTATGAGATCGAGAGAACCTTCTCCTATCACAGTAGCTACTTCTCGAATTACAACTATTATGCCTCAATTATCTCCATTATCTAAACCCACAGAATTAACAACTAATATTGCAAATGTTTCTCAACAATTAAGAACGATTATGTCATCATTGAATACTTCAAAAGTGGATACTTCTCTAAATTCCACAATAAAAAAAACCAATTCACAGTCTGATTTGGGAGCATCGACACAAGTTAATTTTGAAAATTTATTACCATCCACTAAAGTGGAGGTTGTTACCAGTAAAAGTTCAAATAGAGGATTAATGGAAAAAGCTGTGATGAATAGTATGAATCTACCAGAATCTTCATTAATTAATAATCAGTCTAATCAAAATTCAAGGGTGATGAATGTTACTCCTACAAGCAGTACTATTATTCGTGGTCAGCATTCACCCCATGGATCTCCTAATGTTTCACCTAGACACAGTCCACTTTTGGCTACAAAATCTCCGATACAATCACCTCTTGTTTTAAGTCAATCAACTGTAGAAGAACAATCTACTCCTACGATGCAGGCCTCAGTTATTAACCAGCAAATTATTCAAATGCCTGCTTTGTCAAAGATTCAGTCCAACGCTGCACAGTCTATGCCTTCTGTAATACAAAGTAATGTTCAAACATCTTCACCTGTACATAAAGCTCAATTGATTTCTACTAACATTCTGAGCTCAACATTGCTTCAAAATTCTCGTCATATTTCTAATAATAATATTCCTATTCCTGTGCAAAACATTGGATCGAGCCAACCACCGGCGCTCATAATGACTTCAAGACCTGCTGCAATAATATCTAGTCATCAGTTATCTTCTCAGAATGCCCAGTCAACGAGTATTCTTAGTGCGAGTCTTTCTCAACCAATGTTCAGTAAAGCACAAATGAGTTCAACCATAATGTCTTCTTCCAAACTTTTGCACAGCCAATTAACGTCACCTCTGAAGCGTTCCAAGTCTACAGATGAGCCTAAAAGGGAAGTAGTTGTTGGGCATATACAACCAACTAAGAGACATAGTTTAGAATCAGTTATTGTTAAAAGTGAACCGATGGAATGTGAAGATAGTACTGGAGCACCTAGTGTTGAGTCCAGTGTTTGTAAGTTTTCTTCATTAAGTGTACCACAGAAAGCTGATGAATCACAAAATGTACTTTTGAAACAACTTTTGCAAAATTCTGGTGGAAATTCTCCCAACGTTACACCGTCTCGTTCCACAGTTCCTGCACTGCTGGCTAGTCAAAGAACTGCTCCAAGTTTGGGATTAGTGCAATCTCTCGAAGCTCAGTTGGCAAGACCATCTATTCCACCTCCTCCACACTTGCCGCTTACTTCAACCGTAGAACCTCCTAAAACATCTTCACCAAGACCCGTAGTATCTAGAGAATCTCCTTTTTTGTCTCGTCCCCCTGTTTCTAATACATCAAATATTGTGACTTCTGTTCCTCTAACAACTCACTCTGCACTAATGGATGTACGAAAACCAAACAATAAATCAGTGAGAGACGAACAACCTCTGACTCCAACATCCTCTATTCCATCTTCTACATCTTCAGCTTTTTCTTTAATATCAAGTGAAATTGCTAATCAATGTATAAAAAAGGAAGTAGTGCCTATGCCTCAACAAAGTCCAGTAAATCAGCCTTTTATACCACAAGAAGTAAAGAAAGAATTATTAGATGAATGCTCTCAACAGTCTGCTATATCTGGTATATCAGCTGCTTCAGATCAAGGCAAACTTGATATAACATTAAAAGAAGAACTGTGTGATGTTGCCACTAGTATTGAAGCCTCCACAGATATTGGTGTGATACAAGAAACACCTATGGAGGCTAAGAAAAGAAAACGTAGAGAATATCAACAGAAACGTCGTCAAATGCAAATAAATCAACAAAAAGCAGAATCAGTTAATAATGTTAGCAATAATATCAATAACAACAACATTAAAAAGAGACCAAGGAAAGCTTCAAAAGTGGAAGAAGATTACGACACATTTATTGATAACTTAATGGCTCAATTGAGACAATTGCCAGCCATGCAAGTTCAAGAACCAATATTGAGTAAGAATTATGGGGTTTGTCCAGTATTTGGCTCTGGAGATTTAACAAAAATAAATAGTAATAAAGAATATAATTTAAAATTTGGTGATCTTGTTGGAGGATTTGGTAATGCTCGTATACCTAATGTTGCTGATTTTTACAATACTAAACCATTCGGAGATGATGAACCCATTCCTGAAAAACCTCCTGTGTCTACTCAAAGAGGATTTTATGATCAAGAATTCTCTCCTATTCGATTAGATTTAGATTCAGATGAGAAGAAAATAGAATTTCTCTGCAGAGAAAGAGATGTTAATACTCCCGATACAATCATAAGCAGTTCAAGTCCAGAGTGTCGTATGTGGGATGACCCTCATCCTTTTCCTGGGTTACGGCTTATTGACGAGGATTCGGATAGTGATGATGAAGTTGCTAGATCATCTTCACCTGTTATTCCCATCATTGCTCCCGTACCTATTAGAGTAAAGCCAGTAACTCTTCCAGTATGCCAAAAGGATGATAAGGAAAATGTATCTAATAATGTTAACAAAGAAATTGTTTCTACAAAATCCAAAGTGGTCACGCCAGACGTTGATTCAGAAATTAATGATAATGTAACTGTCACACTAACATTGACATCAGGAGCTGCTGAAGATATATTAGGGGTCTTAAGAAAGTTAGCAGGCATACTTCATATTCCACCTCCTACCGCTTATCAAATTGTGGAAAGAAATTCAACTCCTCACAAACTTGGCTTGTACCGATTTAAAGGAAAAGATGGCAAAGAAGGGGCTCCTGTTGATATTCAAAGTATTTTAAATGGAGCAGCTAAATTTTGTCGGCACTGTGATGTAGTCATCTTGGATTCAGTCATTAGAGCCAGAGCCTCAGAATTTCCATTGCTAACTTCATTTAAATCGGATAGTGATCTGTTAAGTGACGCTGATTCAGAATTATATTTTTGTAGTACTCAATGTTACAAACGTTTTGCCTGGAGACCGACCAACATTCTCAACGATAGTAAGACATCAATCAAACAGTTAGATGAAGATAAAAATTTAGTTCCCTTATTAGATTCAAAGGAAAAAGACGAAACGGATACTACATCAGCTGAAAGCATGGAAACTGACGATATGGATATCAAGCCAGATATAAAAGATGATAAAATGGATATGTTGTTTATGGATTCTATAGATGACGATTTGATCAAACAAGAAATTGAAGAAGATATTAAACCAAATGTTAAGTTGGAAGAGTGTGAGAACAAAACAGGAGTTAAGGAGGACATCCCTGGACCTCCAGCGAAGCAATTCAGAGGACAACAATACAAACTCTGGTCACCGGGTTGTCTTGTACCACCGACCCGTTATAAGAAACCATCAGATAGAGAAATAACAGAAATGGTGTATCGAACTGGTATAACTGTGATGCCAGCCAAATTGCCCGATGATATTAGAAGATGTATTCTTTGTCACTCCCAAGGGGACGGAGTAGCCGATGGACCAGCTAGGCTCTTGAATTACGATGTGGATAAATGGGTGCATCTGAACTGTGCTCTTTGGTCGGATGGAGTTTATGAGACAGTTAACGGAGCATTGATGAACTTTGAGAACGCCCTCCAAGCTGGTCAGTCGACAATGTGTGTGTTTTGTGAAAGAACCGGCGCTACTGTGCGATGTTTCAAGACCCGATGTAGTAATGTTTACCACCTGACTTGCGCCGTGAAGGACAACTGTGTCTTCCACAAGAACAAGACTGCACATTGTTCCTCCCATGTACCCAAAGGAGAAAAGGAGAATGAGCTGACGACATTGAGCGTGCAGCGCAGAGTTTACGTACAGAGAGACGAGAGTAGGCAGGTAGCAGCTGTGATGCATCTGGCTGACCTCACGCATCTTCTCAGGGTCGGGGGACTCATCTTTCTTTCTGTGGGACAACTGTTGCCTCATCAACTTGCGACACATCACACCCCCAACTTTATCTATCCCGTGGGGTATAAAATTGTAAGTATATTCGTTAAATCAACATAATTATCTACTAATATATGTTATTAATATGATTGGGAAGTAGTTATATAATGAAAGATATTTTACTGTCACATTTATTTTTCATTCATTACAAAAGATTTTATTAACATGAATTTTGAGCACCCAATTAACAATTTGTTAGTAATTCATTCATCATTCATTTGTAAGCATTAATTTTATTATTTGTGTGTTTATATTGCATCAACTTCAAAAAAATTTGATTATTTACTCCAGGATAGACAAGGTAGTGCAACTTATTACTTCTCAGCTAGCTTACATTTATTTGATTACTGCCATTACAATATATAAGTTGATGTGTTAAAAATCACCGCAACAGTTAGATATATACATATTAACAGTCAATTCTTTGATTTACAATTTAAATATAGTGTTAAATACTTTTTACCTCATAATAGTATTGATTTTTTGAATATTTTATGATTGCATATGTAGATATACGCGTATATTGTATTTTTTTCTATTGGGAATCAATAATATTTTTTGACAAATTATTGTCTCAGTAGAAACGAAGATGGAATATTATAAAAAAGTTACTTTGTCATTTCCATAGATGACGAATGTGTTTTCAGCTTATTTTTAAATGAACAGATATTGATGATAGATATATAGAACTTTAATAAATTTGATTGATAAGGAAATTGAGTATAATTGGTGAACGTTGCTCAAGCCGTTAAAGTAAAACAGCTAAAGATAGTAAGACCTGTATGTGCCTTGATTTACCGGTTCTCCTATAATATTCATTCCATTTCATCTCTATTGAGATAAATTATTCAAAATTACGCACTTTTCAATCTTTCGATTGTGACAGCTTCTAGTTTGTAGAATTCCATTATGACAATGATTAATATGAACACATATAATTCCACAATTTATTTTATTTTTCTCCCGACGACCGTTTCGGCTTATAAGGCATATTAATCATTGTTATTCATAATTAGTTTTTTTTATTGACTAAATACATAACACAGAAACATAAAAAACTTGGAAGTATTTAGTTTAAATAGATACTATGTACAACAATGTAGGCCATTTCACTCCAGACACTGAGTAGAATGATGCGTTCATATAATAAATTCTTTATACACAACAAATTAAGAACTTGGACATATTCTAGCATTCAACCGTTTGATAAGAGCAAGTCAACAATCATTATGAGATGTTTTCCCTTAAAAATTGCTTCTCTGAAGCGTGTTTTAACATTACAAAACACATGTCGGCCTTCATGGCTCAGTTGGTTAGCTATCTGACTGCTGATCCAAGGGTCCTGGGTTCGATTCCCGGTGGAGACACAGGTTTTAATTGTGTTTTCAGTCTGGATCTGTGAGACGATTAATATCGTAAGTCTCCAGAATGTGGCAACTTGTTATTGGGTGCATGTTAAATTAATATTTGACATAGTACCTGTTAGTTGCCCGAGAAGCAATATATTAAATAAATAAATATATAAATTACAATAGATTTTTTTTCCAATTTTAGTATATGTACTGGCGAAGCAAGTACATTACAGTACATTATGTGAGTTATACCTATTTAAATTATATTCTAAAGGCTAATTAAATCAATTAAGATTTATATATTTAATATTAAATTAAACGATATATGTTCAATATATGTATGTTGTAAACACCTGTTATTGGAGCATTGGAACTACTATGTTGATTCTAACTGTCTATATTATGTTCTATGTTCTGTTGGTGTTTCTTTTAATAAATAAAATAAAACAGTATTAAAATGATTTATATATTATAGGTCCGTTTCTATTGGTCGGTGAAGCGACTAAATTCTCGCTGTTGTTACATTTGTCAAATCCTTGATGCGGGTGGTCGTCCCGAGTTTGTGGTGACACCTCAAGAGGAGGGGGGTGAAGAGTGTCGTGGTCCAACTCCACGCGCTGCCTGGGCCCCTGTCCTCTCGGCTTTGGCTCTGCTGCGACAACCTCAAGATTGCCTTCGCCTATGGCCCGACCACATCACGGGAGAAGACCTCTTTGGGCTAACAGAACCGGCCATTGTTAGAGTATTGGAGAGTTTACCTGGTATGTAACTGTGTTCATTTTTATACAAAATATACTGTGGTAATTGATAGATATATGAAAGTTTATAGCCAGGTAACGGTCTCCCGTAGCGGACATACCTACTACTGTTGATTTAGAGAAAAGGGAATATTGTACCTACCTGGTGGTGAGCTTCTTCCTTTGTATCGGCAGGTCTTCAGGGAAGGCACCCACTTTTACCTTTATATCACAACACTATAATGTTGGTATAAAAACACCAAAACCTCATTTTTGTGAATACATCATTAATAATAATGTTAAATCTATTTTTCCACTTTTTTAAAAGTAACAATGTGGTAATTCCTCGTAACAGAGTTGTTTTTCCTACAATTTCAACAGAGTTCATAAAAATATAACAAATTAATTTTTAATATATTTTATAAACGTTTACTACTGCAATGTATTTTTGTTAAAAAAAGCATGAGGTTTAGACCTAATTAATTATAAAGCCGGCCTGACACCAGGTAATATTACAACTCATATTCCAACTCATTGGAATATGAACTGAAAAAATGACATTGTGCCTGACACGATATCATTTAAATGACTTAAAAATGATATCGCTCTAAAAAACATTATATTGAAATTACATATCGATATTATAGCAATAGTCTCTCTTGCATTTTAGGGTATATTAATGATTCTCGCTTGTTTTTTTATTACATTTTGAGTTTGATTACCTATTACGAAATATTATGAAAATCAAAGGAGACAATCTTGCATTAAATGTACGCGATCTTGATTGGATAGGAGAAAAAAATCAAGGAGTTTTTTTAGTATGTTAAACGAACAACTCTCATTAGAAGATCCATTTTCATAGAAAAATGAGAATTTTTGAAAATAAATGGAATGTATTTCTAATATTTAAAACCATACATTCAAAGGCCAAATATAAAGTGATGCGAGAAGCAATATCATAAAAACAGTAGTAAGAACATTCCAAATCATAGCAATTATATCGAAGAACTCCGATGTGCCAATATTTTTTTATAGCTAGGAATGTACGTCTGGATCAATCAATAATAAAAAAGAATGCGAAAAAAACTTTACAAAACATGAAATAAAAAAATATTTCCTCCTTTGTATGACGAATGACAATGTAGTATATAAGCATAGACAAAAGAGATACACAGTTTCCAGTTCATATGACTTCAAAAATGACTGCAAACACTACTTTTCAACTAATATTCCACATGAGTTGGAATATTACCTCGTGTCAGGCGGGCTTAAAGGATTTTTTTTCTTAACCCAATCAAGACGGATAGGTACAAGTATTTGCATTACCTATGGACGGCCAGTATTTCACGTCGCACACAGATTTTTTTCAATCTCGTTTTAATTGAATATAATCACAGTAAAAAAAGTCTAACCATGTAGATATATCATAAAAAGATCAAAGATAAACAAAAGATCATATATATTCAGTGAAATTGAACACTTCATAATATAAATATAAGATAAATGAATAATAATGTTATCGTAGTTATCTCCATATAAAAAAGAACATGGCGCCATCAATATGTCACGTGATCCTTCCGGTATTTGATTTAGATAAGGAATATGCGCCGATTGTGTATTGGTATTGATCGAATTCAAAGCAGAATGTTCAGCGCGAAATAACAAAATGAACTGGTGCAGTATCCCTCTTTCTTACGCGTATGCGTATTAGATCCTTACAAAGCGTGGGAGCGTGTAAATTTCGCCGGTGATGAACGATGAATTTCAGTGTTTAGAGTTCTTAATTATTTAAATAATTAACAATTGTTTTGTTGATTCACCGATAGATGTATTGAAGTCAAATATATGGGAGTAATATTCATCCAATTTTCATCTCAATCAAGTATGAATTTACTGAGATATGAAGGTTCACAATTGTGTATAGCCATGAGGGCATGTATAGATGACACTCGGCGTTTAGGCACGCGGCCAGTGGGCATCTATACATGACGCTCGTCTTAAAAAGGTTAAGGGATAAAATTAGCTGCACTAAATTTGGAAACGACCCATGTATATTTCGTCTTGTATAGAAAGAAACTATTGAACTTCAATTGTCAGTGTGAGATGTACATGGCACGATGAGTTGTAGACGATTATGATGACTACTGATGTAGGTAGCAATACATTTTGGGAGAGGAAAGTGTTGGAAGTGTTGCAACATTTACCAAACAGCTTCATTTCTTTTTCTTTGTAAGAAAGAATATAAGTTATTATGAATATCAGCTTAAATATTGCCGATACTTGAGTTTTTTCTGTGATATAGATACTAGCTTAGAAAAATTCTTCTGCATTTTTAAAATCATGTCCAATATTCAATTCTCTTTTCCTGTATTTATTTTGACTTATATACATTACTTTTATGCTATAACTTG
Organism: Molanna angustata; assembly: GCA_963576475.1. NCBI lineage: Eukaryota > Metazoa > Arthropoda > Insecta > Trichoptera > Molannidae > Molanna > Molanna angustata. The sequence goes on from OY754973.1 coordinate 10,916,452, forward strand.
TGATAAAGAAAATGATTTACTGCTTTATGTTATTTTCATATTTTTATTTTGAAGCGACTTGTTGTGTTTACTACTTGTGAGGATAATTTTTAACTTAAACTTCAAGTATGAAAGCCTTATTACTCAATAAACTTTTTATATTCTAGGAATCGATACATTATCAGACTACCGCTTCAAGTACGGTCGGAATCCACTCTTGGAGCTACCTCTGGCTGTGAATCCGTCGGGTGCCGCTCGCACAGAAGCGCGCAGCGCTGCTCGAGGAGCGGCGTGGCGCCGGGCACTGGCCGTAAGGGCCCCCCACGCTGCCCCCGCACGACCTGCTGCTCCTCCCCTGGCGCCCCCGCCCCCTCCACCCCCACCGGGAGAGCACGCCTGTCCGTACAGCAAGCAGTTTGTGCACAGTAAGAGTAGCCAGTATAAGAAGATGAAGCAGGAATGGAGGAACAACATATACCTTGCTAGGTGATTATATTTTTTAAATGTGAATGATGTTGACATATCGTTATGTCGGGTTTCTTCCCCCAGTTCACATTTTAATCGGCCACTGATGCACAGTTTAGATTTTTTTGCAATAATAAATAAAGTGAAAACAATCGAAAATCTTTGGCCATACTCTGCACTGCAAATCCGATCCCAATTTCATAATTTACGCCAAGAACATACTTACGCAGGTAGGTTTGTTTTAATAGCAATGGTAGATAATTTTTAATGTATGCAGGCGACGGGCAGGTAAGTTCTTAACGAAAATTCGATATTGGATTGAGATTGAATTTGAGCATCAAGAGAAAGGCTACTGTACCCTTACTCTTGAAACTCGAATCCGATCCCAATTTCAAATTTTCATTTAGATCTTACCTATCTGCCGCCTGAGTATATTCAAATAAACGTCTATTACTATTAAAACATACCTACCTACCGCATTCATTTTCCGTTACAAAGGTAGGTTCTTAACGAATTGGATCGTATTGGGATCGTCGGATTTGCAGTGGAGAGTAAGGCCGTTTATCAAGGAATCTTGTCTAGTCTAACGTGGAATTTTAATTTAGTAATATAAATTTATTTATGTAAGATTATTTATTTATTTTAAACATTTTGTACACATGTGCACAATGGTGGGCTTATTGATATATGGCAAAATCCTCCAACCATTCATATCCATTTGGTAAGGTAAATTGTGTGTTATGACACGTACCAATTTATGTGTGAATTAAATATATATATTGAAACATAAAACGAAAATAATAAATAGAGGGTAGAAGCGAAAGTAATGACACAAAGCAGAAACCCGGCGCATCGACCGAGAGGCAGTGTGCAATATAAGGATAACTACTCGTTTGAAGTAGTGGATCAATTCACTTACCTAGGCTCCAGTCTTACCGAAAATAATGAAGATCCAGCTGAAATAAGAAAAAGAATTACGGCAGCCAATAAAACATATTTTTCATTGCTCCCTGTTTTTAAATCTCGCAGTGTCCATCGTAAAACAAAAGTCACACTCTACAAGACCATAGTCAGAACAGTGTAGGCATATGGATGCGAGACATTAACCATAACGGCGAAGATGTCTGAAACGCTGGACACCTTTGAAAGAAAGGTACTGCGTAGAATATGCGGCCCCGTGAAGGATGGCGATGAATGGCGCATTAGACGCAACGATGAGTTGTACAACATATACCAGACCCCAAGTATCTCAACGCACATGAAATTACTTAGGCTGAGATGGGCTGGACATGTACAACGAATGCCAACCTCACGGGTGCCGAAACGAATCATGACTGGACACCCAGGTGGGAGAAGAAGGGTAGGAAGACCAAGGCTGCGGTGGGAAGATGAGGTCAAAAAGGATGCGGCTCAGCTTCTCCAAGAGAGGAGCTGGAAAGTGGCAGCAGAGGACAGGATTGGATGGAGGCGAAAGTTAACGGAGGCCAAGGCTCGATTTGGGCTGTAGCGCCATCGAAGAAGAAGAAGAAGCGAGAAGGGAACAAGTATATAATAAGGAGACAAATTTAAGTTTTGTGTGTGAGGAAATGATTAATGATAAGGAAATATTTATCATAATATATCGAAAGTAATTTTCTTGAAACATTAATAATAGTTTTGTAACATTCCTCATTTCAGATCGAAAATTCAAGGACTTGGTCTGTATGCTGCTAGAGATTTAGAAAAACATACAATGGTGATTGAATATATCGGAGAAGTTATTCGTCATGAACTTTCAGAAATAAGGGAGAAGAAATATGAAGCGAGTGTAAGTTTATTCCTTTTATTACTTTTTTATATAAATTAATTTAAAAAAATAACTCATTTTCATCATTGAAACGGAATGTAGTTATATAGTGTCAAATCAAATGTGTTGTAATTCCAGAATCGAGGTATCTATATGTTTCGGTTGGACGAGGATCGAGTGGTGGATGCCACATTATGTGGCGGGTTGGCTCGTTATATCAATCACTCGTGCAATCCTAACTGTGTGGCAGAAGCTGTTGAAGTTGAACGAGACTTGAGAATCATTATTTTCGCTAAAAGGAGAATATTACGCGGGGAAGAGGTTATTATTTCTTTTTTATATTATATACTTACTAGAAAAACGCACAAGACCACACAAATTTGTTGAATAACTTTCGTCAATGGTTTAAAAAAAAATACACATTTATTTTGAACTCCATGGGTGGAAAAGTATAGAAGTTTTCTTTTTATTCTTGTATGTACAGTACCTATGTCATTAAATTCTACAACATTAAGAATTTGTTGTTTACTTGTTTGATATAAAAATGGTAGTTTTGGAGGTTAAATTGAGAAATAGTTTTAAATAAGTTTTTCCCTGCAGTAAAACAAATTAACACTGTGCTATGGTGGTTGGAAATGATCATAAGTTTAAATTTTTATTTATTTTGTATTGCTTCTCAGTTAACTAACAGGCACTAATTGTCAAAATTTGATTTAACACACACCCAATAACAAGTTGCCACATTCTGGAGACTTATGATATTTATCGTCTCACAGATCCAGACTGAAAACAAAACCTGGAACCCTTGACACAGGTGTCTGATATCTAACCAACTGAGTCATGAAGGAAGACAAAGTTGACAACAATTAATAGATGAAGTGAAAATGTTGAATAAAACTACCTAAACATATAAAATAAAATAAAATAATGAACACTTCCTTTGCAACCTGCGCAAGTTGCGAGTTTATTGCCATGTGGCAATTTCTTCCAACTAACCAGTGTTTCCAGCCCAGAGCAGCAATATTTGCGTGAGAAATTAATTTAAATAAATTTCTCCTCTGCTGGGAATCGAACCCAGGACGCCTGCATAGAAACCGAACGGCTTACCAACTGTGCCACGGCGTCCACATATAAAACTACTGAAACAAAAAAAAAACTGAAATTAAAGAATTTTACATTTAACTTTTGATTTACTTTATTTTCATTGTTTAGTTTTTGATTTACTTTTATTTTATTTATTAAGGAATACAAACAGTTACAGTTAATATAAATGTGTATAACTTATAGCAATATGTTAAGTCGACATTTATCTGCAACCTTACAGTATTCACAATGTAGTTTACAGAGTAACACAATAACAAATAAAAGGCCATCAATAATAAAAACAAGTAAAGAATTAATAAAGAAATAACATTAAGGAAATGAAATAGTTAAGAAATTGATTATACAAAAACATTAGGGGGGCAAAAAAAAAACATAAGAATAGTTAAATATTGAAATTAAAAATTAAGAAGCCATAATTCAAAAGTACAAGTGTTGTATGTGTATTATGTCATCGCGTGTTGTGGTGATGATTTTTGAATGTGTCGTATTTCATGTTTGAATGCTGCATTTTCATTGTATTGTATAATTTGACTGTAGAGTAAATTTGTAAACATTGTACAAGAGAACTCGGGCTGATAAACTGTTGTGAAAATAATATATTCTTATAAAAACTTAAAAAAAAAAAAAAAACTTAAATGGCAGACTCGTGGGAAGACGACCACCAAAGAGATGTATGGATAGTTGGGAGTCAACCTCAAAAGAGAACAACATCTCTGCCAACAACAGGTCTCAAGGCCTAGCATAAGAGAAAGAAGAAGAAAAAAGTGGATCTGTTTATATGATGTGTCTTATTCATTTTTCAGTTGGCATATGATTATAAATTTGACATAGAAGACGACGCCCACAAGATATCCTGTATGTGCGGAGCTCCCAACTGTCGCAAATGGATGAACTAAACCCGTTGTGTGGTGGTTGGACTACATATTAATGATGATGGCTAGTTAACACATCAACTCTAGTCAGTTGTTAACTGAGTTGTTTAGGATGTGTAGAAAAGTTTATGTGCATATAATATTATTAAACCGATACATTCCTTTCAATAATCATAGTCTAAAAACATGCAGTGAGAAAACAATATATTAGATGCATTTATTTGTTTAGTTTTCTGTACATAATATTTCAATTTTAGAATCATCATTCTATTGTCACAATGGATTTGATTTTTTAGATACATATATACTGTTATATTTAGATATTTTTTTATATTATGTAAAATTGAAAGGGTATTGATTTTGTATATTTCTTTATAAAATACAAAGCTTTGTAAATGCGTAGATAATTTATTTTCTCTGCTGGGAAATAATATAAATAAAAGATACAGACTATTTTGTGTATATAAAATTAGGTTAGTTAATATGGATTGTTGTATGTATGTATGTATATTATTGTGGACACATGTTGCTTATAGCGTGCACAGTGCAGGTAATATCTGCAATATATTATCCCATGGACAAGGACAAGAATGTATTGCTGTATAAAATAGGTATAACTTTAGTGAAAATGATGTACAATGTATTATAGTTATGTAAATGATAGATAGTATGTGTGAGTGATACATAATATATAACCTATAACCCGCCTTGATGAACCAGCCTTTTGTACGGTCTGCCATTAATATAAATTTAGTGTATAAAAACCAAATGTTAGGCTTGTGCAATATTGTTGTTATATTGTATTATATTAAAATCTATATTATAAATAATCAAATGTTAGATTATTTAATTATGTATTTTTGTTGGCAATACTAGATATTGACTGACAGTTTACACTAACTTTACATACATTATTGTAATTAAATCATGTTTCATTATCATACGAGATGGTGGTAAGATGTTTTATACATTTTTATGAGAACTATCAATTTCAGAGAATATATATATATATTATCATAATTTAGAAAATATATAAATAAATATTTTTATGGAAAGAGATATACCATCTACAGTGTCATTTAGTTTATAGATTTTCTTATCAATTTATAAATATTAATTTAATATTTTTGATTTAATTTTATTTTGATGGACGTTTGTATAATTCACATATTAGATTTTAAGTATAAATAATCTATTGTACACATTTTTATGTTGTCTTTTTAGTCATTTGATCATTTTACACATCAATCATCGTTGGCACATTTATAAATCATGTATTTGACAATTTATGACAATCGTAGTTTTTATATTACACAAACAAAATTTTACCACTTGTGATCTGGTTTATAATTCTGTTTTATTTTTTAATACATAATATCTTTGATCAAAAATATTTTTTTCAATGCGTAGGCATCAATAAACATTGTTTAAATAAAAATGTATTGTTTTACTTATTTCCTTTACAAAATTACAACCTGATGCCTGATTGGAGTGCTACAGGAAAGTGGTGTTATTTTTAAGAAGTCAGTGTTAATTGCGTTATTTTTTTGGAAAAGGGGTATTATTTTTGTAGATAAGCAGCGTTATTTTTTTCCGGAAAGTGAAAATTTTTATGAAATAGGTGTTGGGTTTTTTATGATGTGTTATTTTTTTTAGTAAAGTGGTGACATTTTTAAGAAATGGATGTTATTTTCTACCAGAAATGTAAATCTTGAGAAGTCAACATATGATTTGCAAGTTCTTTTTCCACTATAAGTGTTAATATGCTCAAATAATTTCTATAATCTATATATATATAAAAATGGATTTACGTATATTTGTTTGTTCGCGATGAACTCCTAAACCAACCATCCGATTGCGATGAAACTTTGGGAATTTGTTCAGCTCATTCAGGAGAAGGTTTATGCATTATAATTTATTTATTCGATATCTAACAAAAAAAAATCCTATTGAATTGATTCTTAGTGGGTTTGTTCATCGCGTACACGAGAAGGTTTAAAAATAAAAATTAGCATATAAATAAATAAATAAATCATTGATTGAATAAGTAAATAAACGAATAAAGAAATAAATAAGTTAGTAAATAAATAAAATCAAATCAAAAAATAATAAAAAAAAAATCCTATATACATAACCAAATATAAAATGGTATATTATATAAAACTGGTTTAATGCCAAAGGTTCACGTATATAAATAAAATTATAAATGAATGAATGAATAGGGACGAAAGGACTGTAGGGGTGGAAGGGAAAAGAATACGGAATTATAATTAGCGAATCTAGATATGAATGTTTAATAATAAAAAGGAAACATACCGATCAACCATTATTGTATATTTGGATTTACATATATAATTAAACAGGCAGGACAACGTCTGGCGGGTTTTACTAGTAAAGATATAAAATATATAGTGATGTAAATAGATATATTCTTCTTCTACTATATATTATTATGTATTTCTATAATAATATATAGTGTACATTAAAAAGTTAAATAAATAAAATTGTTTCAACAGTTACAAACAAATAGAACTTTGTCATCCTAAATCCTCGATTATTGGGTTTAATTAGAAACACTATTTAAATGGCATTTTTTATTCAAAACACATTAATTTACATGTATAAAATAACAATTTATTTCATTCAATTTTAATAAGTTTCAATATAAGAATCACCATCGTAGACAAGTTCTTTTAATAATAATGAACACTTCCTTGCACCTTGCGCAAGTGGCGAGTGTTTATTGCCGTATGGAAATTTCTTCCAACTAACCAATGTTTCCAGCCCATAGAAGCAATATTTGCGTGAGAAATAAATATAAATAAATTCCTCCTCTGCTGGGAATCGAACCCAGGACGCCCGCATAGAAACCGAACGGCTTACCAACTGTGCCACGGCGGTCTGTCAAAACAGTATTCGCTAATCCCACCACAACTCGCTCTGCATATAGGGACTGTAAACGGCCCCTTTACAAAACGCTAAGTGAGAAATAAGAAAAAAATGCATAGCACGAAAAGTAGCTCATGGATCCCTCTAGATTGGTAATCTTGGCACCATGGTGCAAGAACAATCGACAAATGTGAATAGAAGATTCACATTCGTGGACTGTCATTGACTTCAGATCTTTTTAAATGAAAAGCATCAGATGTGTGACCAAGATCTCTGTAAAATATTAATTAAATGGGAATAATAGTAAGGCGCCATAACTATGACAGAACTTCTTAAAGGCTTTAAAATTGCTCTTCGATATCACAAAATCCGCATGACCAATGGGACCCTTGAAGAGGCCCACGGACGAGTAGCTCTGATCTATAAGAACAATTAGGTGGAGTGCAATCCGAAGGAAGGTTTTTACTAGAGTGCAATCAGAAGGTCTGTTTCAAAAGTCAAATTATGTTATCTATAGAGTCAATTTAGATTTGATGGACAACCATTTTATGACCCTGCCATTGGCTAATGAGCTATTACAGAAGGAAGTTTCAGTTGTGGGTCCAATGAAAGCGATTATGGGTACAATATGCCATAATTTCCAAAGGAATTCAAAGTTCCTAAGATGAGACTGTTTCGAGACAGTATCTTGAGCAGTCCCCACCCGGAGATCTTGCGGACGATAAAGTTAAGTGGAAAGATCGAGTGTTTGGTGCAGACCAATCTTAGGATTGTGACCCAGAAGAAGATGAGACCTAGTAATAGTTTAATTTTCAAATTTTGAAAGGACGCGATCTTATGTCCGGGCAGTCAACCTGATACAAAACAGAAAGGCATTTGTGGTTTCATGAATCTAGGCCCATGAGCACCCTATAAGGGGCCCCTTTATGACTTGAGTCACGTTCACCACTCACCCTCCAACCTCCAACTGATACTCCACTCCCCTGTGCAACCAAATCATGGACATGGGCAGTGATGCTTTTACCACCAGAAGTTCTTTTAATTTACCCCTAGGTCCTTAAAGTAGGAATATAAAGACTTCCCTCCACCTCTACAGCATATATATTTGTGCTAAAGCCATTTTGAACTGTTTTATCTACCAATTCCTTGTACTTGTTTAGCTTGTATGGTGCTATTTTCGAATATTATGTCCCATACAACAGTCAGCTCCACATAAATTACTCTTTTCAATGACAGAGAGTAGGTATATTATTATCAAGTCAGGCCTAAGAGATGAGATGCAGATCTCCTTTGGAAGAGTATATATATCTCTGCTCTCGTATCCATCAGGATAATCCAGTCATCTGATTTCCTAATTATTGATACTAATTTCTACAATACACACAAACGTAATACTTAAATTGTTACTTTTTATAATCTTACTATGTGTGTTGAGACATACTTAAAAAGAAGTGTAATTGCAGTGTACAAATCAAACTGAACGTCAACCCTGCAACAGTATTTTTAGGTGTTACTTTCTACATAGATACACTTTTAGATACATCCCAGTAAGAATAACACAATATTAAACCAAAGATAGGACGAGTGGCACAAAAACAAACTTTTTTCAAAGCCCGAAATCGATCAACAAAAAGTGTTGAAAGACTTGCACTGAATGGATTAGCAATGATCACCAAGCTGCAGTGTGCTTTAAATGTTACGAAACATAAGATTTTAGTCATTAATTTTAGTTTAAGTAAAAATTTTATGTCATAGGTGCCATTTTTTTAAATTGTCATGAAGTAAAATAAATAACTAACCCATTTCATTGGTTTTTTTATTAAAAAAATTCCAAAAATTAATTTAGTCATTTAAAATGGACTACCATAGTATACCATGCATATTTGTGTAAAAAATTTGTGAAATCATGACTCTCCACTATACCATAGTGTGGAGAGTAAAAATGAGGCGCACGTACACCAGTGTGAAGAGTAGGTAAAGACCTGAGCACCACACCATGTCTACATTCATATATAGAATAGTTTTCAATCTCTTCCTCGCACCGAACTACAGCTTTATATATATATATATATATATATATATATATATATATATATATATATATATATATATATATATATATATATATATATATATATATATATATATATATATATTAATTTAACAGCTTTCATTTCATAATACATCTTCATATGTTATAGCACATCTTTCTCAAGAATTCTTTTCCAACCTACGATTGTATTTTTGCCAAATCCATCTCTCATTTGCATAAATCAAAGATGGTATTGAAATAGTAGGTTTACAAAAATGCATACAAGATATTTGTACTAATCGTACAGGGCCAACAGGAAGCACATACATTAAATCATATTATATCAGGAGATAATTGCAATTTTCGCAAGTGGTTAATTGGTATAGCAGTGGGACTGATAGGGTGGAATGGCAGGCAATAATTACTTGAGGAAGACTCATACTGGGTTGTAGAGCCTCAGATATATGATCTAAGTTTTCAGTTCCGCTCATCCATACCACGCAGTTTCCCAAGTTATTTGTCAAAAACTATACATATCATTTAATGATTCAGCAGATATATGGTAAATGGGTAAATCCATTTCAATTCATCCAGGAAAAAATAAAAATGAAATGACAGTTGGACTACTAAGTTGTGTTATCAATATTTTAAGTCCAGATTTGCATAATTATTATTGACTGCAAGATTTTGTCCGGACTGGAGGGGTGGTGGGGAGGGGGTTATTTGTGTTGAATCCTTCAATTTAACTATAAAAGAGGTTGTGTTATTAATATTTTAATAGCTTGGACTCAAATAAAGTTTCATAGCATAATATAAACTGATATACATGTGAACCATAATTTATGTCTTTCGGAAAGTAGAATTTGGGGTTTTGAGGAATTAGAAAAACTGTCAGACAAATAGCCATCAATTTTCTTCCAAAATGTAATAGTTTGAACTTTTAGGATTATTATAAAAAAGAAAAAAACTTTGGTTAACGGAGGGCCTTTTTTGAAAATTGCATTTAAATTTTTTTAGTTTTTTCAAAAAAAATCATAAAATGCAATTTTGATGGAATATATGCTGCAATGTATAATATATAAGTTGCAAAATGTATTTTTTCCTTGAAGGAATAAATAGGATTTTTTCCTTGTTCTGTAGAGATTTTAGAAAATATAAGTGAAAAAATGATTCTGATATGATGAAAATTGTCAGTTATGATTTTTATAGTAAAACCTTGTGTCTCCATCTAAAAGCTCGGAAACAACAAAAATGTTTTTTTTTACAAATTTTGAAAAATCATATCTCAAAAAGTATTCAAGATATCAACATAATATTTCAGATTGTTAATAAGGATGACAAATGGTATAAATAAAAAAAAAATCATGACATTCTGAGACTATGCATTTCATGGCCTGGATGAATTGACCCAAATAGCTACTAATATACGTCGAAAATGGTTACTATACATAGCAATTGTAAGCTCTTGGTCTCGTCTTATTTTGAAGGCAAATAGGTATTGTGAAAGAAAAAAGTAAGTAGATGTTTATATGTGTATTAATATAAAATAAACAAATGTAGATGGTTGTAGTTTACAGCCTACGTCCTCTACGTCCACCCTTCCTGCGTGTAGTATCTGATGGAATTGGAGTGACATCCTCAATACGACCGATCTTGATGGAAGAGCGAGCCAAAGCACGAAGAGCAGATTGTGCTCCAGGTCCAGGAGTCTTGGTTCTGTTACCTCCAGTAGCACGAAGCTTGATGTGCAGAGCAGTAATGCCTAGAGTTTTGCACTTTTCAGCAACATCCTGAAACAAATGACCAATTTTAACACTAAATTAACAGATTCAATGATCATTAGTTCAGGAATTTAACAAATGTTAGTCAAATGACAATCAAGAACAGCTCAATTTTTTAATATTGAAAACATAATGGCGTGTATTTAAAAAAAAAGAATAGTATGACCTTGTTTCAAGTACATCCACATAATATATATTCCCTAAACTAAGGAGTAATGTTTGTGCTATAACCGCTCTTCCACCAACCATATTAGTATTGATATATTTAACTAGCAAATGTTACTAGACATCGTAAATCTTTATCACTAACTTTGGAAATGAGATCAGTGTCTTGTACATCATAAAAATCAACCTTATTGCGTAAAAACACTGTATTCTTGAATCCTTACTGCTTTATCACATTTTATACTAATGTACTATCTAGAGAAAAAAATTGCAGTTCCTAAATGCAATACAACTACCATGCAGCATCACTATTCTTATATAGGAATTAAATATTATAACAATCTTCCCTTTAATATAAGAAAATCCGAACCAAACAACAATTTTAAAATGTATATTCAATCTTTATTCTCTAAAAATAAACGTGTATAATATTAAGTAGAATTAAATTCGTTTTCACATAATTTTGTGTTACGCTATTCCACCACTGAACATAAGACTTTTGCACCTCAGACTTGAACAATGTTAATGAACAAGACCAGAAGAAGAACTATAAATCTGAATAGTGAAAGAACAAAAAAATCAAATGATGAGACATTCATAAAAGGTAATAAATGTTATTGTAGCCAACAATTATATTTGTAATTGACTATGTTCACTAAAAGAGTATTTTCTTTTTACAAGTTTTTGTGCTTATAATGATATGTTGGTTTCTCCTGTGGAAAGATGAAATTAACCATGTCACTACTTAAATATAGTTGAATTATTCAATTACTTGTAAAACAATTAGCGGCTCACTGAAACCAAATATTATGTATTTCCTTACTAATAATAATATTTTAGATTTATCTTAGCACATATTGGCATATAATTTTCGCCAAACATCTTAAACGAGCTTCCGGTTGTGCAAAGCGCAAATTTGTGTCTTTTTGTTTAGTTGTTTTATGTGCAAATCGCCCCCCTTCTCGGCTATAAGTTCAAGGTATTTGGCTACAACTTTACCTTGAAATTGTCTGGATATGATAATTACAGAGTTTCCTAATTATTCCTGAATTTATTTGTCTAAAATAATTAATGTTACTAAATTTCAGATCAAAGTTCATCATTAGACAACAAAAGCATTAATTTTTACATAAAATCGAGAGAAGAAAAGGTTAGTTATAGATTTTGAATGTGAACTTCACTTTTACAAAATGACACGCACAACAAATATGTGTAACCCCACATACCACTTAAAAGGGTGATATTCAGAATGGGTGGTGAGCCTCATTGTTAACTATGAGAGATGCTATTTTCCCAAATGTATTTTTGATTACTCGGCTCTTACAGGACATTCGAAAACAATGATAATAAAGAAGTAGAAGCGCTATTATTCCAAGCTGGTGCCTCACAGTGTATTATAAGTAGAAACAGAATAAAGAAGCAAGTTTACAAAATTGATAGGAGTGGAAAGAAATCAATCGAAAATTAAGCATCAACTTATATCAAATTCCGAAAGATGAAAACTTAAGAAGTCAAAATAATATAATGTATGGATAGATGGAAGTAAGATGAGAATTGTACATCAAGAGATGAGTATCATTTAGTGTTCAGTTCTAACTACCTTCCTCATAAAGGGAAATGACATGATGGTTATACAAAAATAATGGAATATGTGTTAACATGAAAACAATCATTAAGGAGTGGATGTGTTTCAAAAGTAAAAATATGGATACATGTGTATCCCTTATGTTTGTTAACTTCTGCATTTTTTGGTCAGTTTTCTTGTTATAAATTCCAACATAGAAATAATTTAAAGTATTTCAATTGTCAAAAAGAGTAACAACAATGACTACAAGTACAACTGGTGGGTACACAAATAAATCAGGGACAAGATGTAAACTGACATGTAAATAATGTAGATTTATTACCTGAGCTGCTAACATAGCGGCGTAGGGAGAAGCTTCATCTCTGTCGGCTTTTACTTTCATGCCACCAGTTACCCTGGCAATTGTTTCCCTGCCTGACAAGTCAGTAACATGGACGAATGTATCGTTGAAAGATGCGAATATATGCGCAACGGCAAATACAATCTGTCCTTCGCGAACCTGGGGTCCTAAAGACACTTGCACCTCTTCCTTAGCAACTTTATTTCTTTTGGGTGCCATGGCCTGAAAATAAATCGAAAATTAAAATGAAAATAGTGCTCAGTTGACAGGTTAATTTTTCACATTGACAGTTATCACTAAAATCACCGCTGTAAAGAACTATCTGCTGGATCCAAAACACTGAAAAACACAGCACTACACAATTTGTAATAATATTTTTCACATATAATTGAAAACTTGTATTATTTTCCACTAAAATACTCACAAAATATTCTCAGCGGGACCGCTGTCATAAACCGGAAACTGAAAAAGACCGATGGCGACGATAGTGATGAGTATTGCAATCACAAAAAAATTATAAATAATAAATACCTACTAATATTTTTCGTTCAGTGATAGTTTATTTTAATGTAACGTGCTTATTTTTAATAGTAGATAAATAAAACATAGGTAAATAAATTATGATATAATTTATCGGGTTATTTCTTTAATCAATAAAGTTGAACAACAAGATATCTATACATTGTTGTTATAAGAACGGAGATGAAATGGGAACTCAAATCTATTTTAATATATTTATACGATTTATAAAATAAATGAATGAAGACACGTATAATAGTTAATATATTTGAATAATAAAAAAACGCGCAAAAAAAACTATAAAATTCTGTGAATAAAAAATTACATTAAATTAACCATAGGCTTCTCCAAAAGCTATGACAGAATACCATATATCTGGACAGATGCTTTTCTCATAAAACAATATTGAATAACGAAAAATAATAGTTAGATAATTGAATAGCATTTTATTTATTTTCATTCCTTATATTAATTATTAAACCGCGAAATTCAGATATATGAGATATAAACATATTAAATAAACCAAAATAAAATATCCATATTTCAAATACATTTATAACGTTTTTTTAATCATTAAGTTTAAAAAAAATATTTTTAAAACTAAATTCTCTATTTATACAATGTTTTTAAGTATATTTCTAAAAAATAATTATTTATAGAGTTGTGGAGATATGTATGATGCGTGAAAGATGGCGGTTAGTTCGCGAATCGGCTAAAGAATGCTGAGATGAGATGAAGGTACGTGACCGCGATGTGCGCGGCGGGTACGTGCTTAAGTTTTTATCTGACGGCTGGACAGGAATTAATGTCGGGTCCAGTGCATTGATGTGTTTAGAACTGTTGGAAGACTGCTGGAACTAGCGATGGCGTCATCTGTTTTCCGATTGGTTAAGTTTTGTAATGTGAGTATATCGGGTTTATTGTTACTACCAGAGATGCGGGGATTCCAGTGGAAATCTTTGGTGTCGCCGAAAAATGTGATGACACAATATAAGTACTAATGTGTATCACCGCAGAGTGAATGTCGATTGAGAAAGTTTTTTCTATTTTACGCTCTTATACATAATCACTAGCTACTCACTTGTTATGAGACAAGTCAACTGCAATGCATAGTTGTTATGTATATGGGTTTATATTATGTAAATACATACATACATACTTTCGCGCTAGGTTGGGAATTGGATTTTAATGTTAATTTATTTATTTACAGAAGGGTGCTCCGGTCTAGAAAGGCACTAGGTGATAACCTGTCGCCTGTTCCCCAAATCCAACGCGAAATGATGTCGCGTGTGTACTCGATCCTGCCGTGCGTAACTCGGTAATTAGTTGCAAGCTAATTAAAGAACGTTACACAGCAGAATGAGGTACCCACGCCACACCATAAAACATTTATAAATTTATCATATGAAATATATATTAATTGATATTACAGACAGGTATTAAAATAGTTTGAATTTGACTTACGTGTTTATTTGATAGTTTGACTCTAATTATAATTCAAGATTGGTATATACTTCAATAATTGACTATTAAATAATTTAAATAAAATAGATCGATGAATACGCGGAATCGAAATGTGAGTCGAGCAGAGTGACGATCTACCGCTGGCCTTGGTTAAACTGAACGACGGGAACGCGATGTGCAGGATCTTAAATAGCCGGCTGACGTCCCCCTACTCCTTGAAGTGGGTGGTCAACTCGGCTGGTTGCACCCGCTACATCACCCCCCTGCCAGCTGGATAGCGCCACCCTGGTCCGTTCCTCAGCATTTCCTCTGATTGTCTGTAACAATGACATGTGTTTTTTTTTAAATACAAAAAAATTTTATATTGGTTACCTGAAATGGCATTACATATATATATATATATATAGCAGTTTATTTTACTAATAAAAATTTAGAGGTCATATATTTATCATGTTCTTATTTCTATACTTATACATTTCTAAAAAAAATATTGTTTATATTAACTTGTTCAATGTACTTTTTTATATGTACTGTAATTTGAACAAGAAGATAAAATTACAATTAAATTTACATTTCTATACAGCATTTTCTTAGTATACAGCATTTTCTTATTATACAGCATTTTCTTATTTTGATTTGGTCAAGTTGGAATTTTATAAGATTTTATATTCAAATATTAGTTGCATATTGACCAAATTTTTTATCTATATTGAATACATATTACAATTACACAAAAATTAAAAATAGAAATTATTCAGGTTATAAAAATGATTAAAAATTACTCAGCTTAGAAATATTTGTAGCTGGTGAATCGCTCCGGGAAATATACTCGTCTTCCGGCTCTAGTGGTTGTATGTGGTTGCCGTTCTGGGGTGGCATCTGGAGTGTCATCTGAAGTGTCATCTGAAGTGTCATCTGGCGTAGTGGCTTGGTGCGTCTGTGGCGTGGACGTCCATCTCTGTTCTGTAGAGGTGGTGTGTCTACTGCTTGGTTCTACGCCGTAGTCTGTGTTCTCGTTCAGGAAGAATGCCGGTTTGAGTCTGTCCAATGATACTTGTTTGTTTTTACCATTAATTGTGATGGTAGCCGTTTTGTATTTGTTGCTGCATTGTACAAAGTAGGTTTACTGTGCTTTGGTTGCTTGTTGCTGAGTTGCTCAATGAAGAAGTTGATGGTAGGTTTACTGCTTGAACGTCAGTTCTACTGTTGACTTCCATTATTCTGTCTGCTGTTGTGGCTAGTACTGTGACGTCATCTGTATTAATGGCTGAAATTATTTCTTGTATACGATGAGGTAGTCGTTCTATCCATAATCTTGTAATTAACGTGTTGTTATTTAATGTTGGTCCAGCTAGGCTTTTCATCCTTCGCAATAGTTCTGATGGTGTCTTGTCTCCTAATTGTATTCCATGGAGTAATTGCGTGAGTCTTCTCTCTTCAGACTCTTGTAGACGGTTCAGAAGTGTGAGTTTGAGGTTTTTGTATTTATCCATACTTGGCGGGAATTGTATGACGTCAGCGACGCATGACATGGTTTCTGGATCTAATGCGGCTAATACATGATTATATTTGGATTCATCCTTAGTTATTCTTGCGTTTGAAAATTGGGCTTCTATGGTGAAAAACCATAATTGTATCTGATGTCTCCATACGCTTGGCAATTTGATGTTTGTTGAATAAATTTCAGTTGCTTGGTCTTGTGACGATTGTTCTGTATTTTCTTTGTCCATGATGTTCATTTTATCGTATAACATTTGATGTGAGTTATATTCTTCAAGTTGTATTACAGTTTATAAATATAAATAAAAATAAAAAAAAAATATTATAACTATTTTTTTTAAGAAAATAAAAAATAAAAATATTTTTATAGTTGTTTTAAACTAAAATATAATTTTTTGTGTTTTATTTATTATGATATTATCAGTATATTATAATTGAAGTTGCTTTGTTTTAATTGTATGAATTGTAAATTGTAAATATATTTTAGAGTTTATTTTTGTTCGATGCTTATAAGGTCTCTTGTTTGTGGTCGGTGATTATTACAAAGTTTCTTCCTTCTATTTGTGGTCTGAAATATTTAATCGCCTCGTAGATGGCGGTGAGTTCTCGGTCATACGTACTGTACTTTTCTTGTGCGCTATTAAATTTTCTGGAGAAAAATGATATAGGTTGCCAGCTGTTATCCGTTTTTTGTTGAAGTGCTGCGCCCATGGCGTGATCTGATGCGTCGACCATTATTGCTATCTCTGCCGAGGAGTTTATGTGTACGAGTAGTGCGGCTTGTGTCAAATCTTGCTTACATTTGTCGAACGCTTTTTTTAATTCAGTTGTCCATTGTAGTTTTCTTTTATCATTTTTGGTGTACCCTTTTAATTGGTCGAATAATATTTTTTGCGTTTCGGCTGCGTTTGGCAAAAATTTTCTATAAAAATTTAGCATGCCCATGAAACGTCGGAGTCCTTTTGCGTCCTTTGGGGGTTCAATTTTTATTATTGCTTCCACTTTTTCTGGTATTGGTGTACTTCCGTTTTTGTTGATTCGGTAACCCAAAAAGTGTACTTCTTCTACGCCGAATTTGCATTTATCCTGGTTGATAATTAATCCGTTTTCGGATAATCTTTCGAAAAGTTTGTCGAGATGCTTCTCATGCTCGTTTATGTTTCTGGAGGCGACCAGAATGTCATCAATGTACGTGAAGACGTATTCTAGGTCCCTTGTTATGTTATGTAGATGTCGTTGAAATGTTTGTGCGGCGTTGGACAGTCCTGGTGGCATTTTCGTGAATTCATACAGTCCAAATGGTGTTAGTAGGGCGGTTTTTTGTATGTCTTCTTCTTCCATGTTTATTTGGTTATATGCTCTTGAGAGGTCTATTTTAGTGAATATTTTTGCATCGTGTAGTTTATGTGAGAAGTCTTGAAGTTGTGGAATCGGGTACTTGTCCGGTTTTGTTATTGAATTTAGGCGTCGGTAATCTCCACACATTCTATAATTTCCATCTGGCTTTTTTACCATATGCAAAGGGCTTGACCAATTGCTTTTCGAAGGGCGACATATTCCCTGTTCGATCATATATGCGAATTCCTTTTTTGCTATTTCTAATTGTAATGGGTTGAGCCTTCTCATTTTGGTTGTGACGGGTGGTCCTCTGGTTTGAATGTGATGAGTAATATTTGTTTTTGATCCTTTTTGTGCCATATCTGCTCTTGTTAAACTTGGGTATTTTCGTATAATTTTTTGGAATTTTGATGTTGACTGTACTGTTGCTATGTCTATAACACTTGTTCTATAGACGGTTCCTTTGCTTGTCAACCCTGTTTTTTTATCAATGAGTAATTTTCTTTTTAAGTCCACCAATATATCATAATTGGTTAAGAAATCTGCCCCTATGATCGGCTTGGTTACGTCGGCGACTATAAATTTCCATTTGTGATTCCGGCGTAATCCGAGATTTAAGTTGATAATTCGGTGTCCATATGAAGGTATTATTGTTCCATTTGCTGCGTAAATAGGAGTGATGATACTGTCTGTAGCGATGGTTGCCTTGTCGTTTTTTAGGTATCTTGGTATGATGCTTATTTCGGCTCCTGTGTCGATAAGGTATTGCACGCCCGTGATTATATCTGGTAGAAAGAGACGATGCTTCATTTGCGACGGTGTTGTCTCACACACCTGTCGCATTTTTAGTTTTCCGGATGGTTATAGGTGCAAGGCTGTCGACAGTATTTTGCTTGACTTCCATATTTTTGATGTGGTATACATATATCCAGCGGCTTGACGTTATCGTTATTATTATTACGCGTTTGCTGATAGTTGTTATTATTATTATTATTTGACATTTGTTGGAAGTTATTGTTATTATAATTGTATTTAAAATTGCGTTTGTTTTGCCGATTATAATTATTATTATTATTATATTTTTGATATCTATTTGGGCTTGTGGATCTTGATCTTGAATGGTCGCGTTGATTATTTCTGTAGAATGGTCTTGATTGCCTCTGTTGAATTTCAAGTCCCATTATTTTGTCGGTTAGCATTTGTATTATCAGTCTAACCAGGTCCAATAACCGAAATAATTATTATTCAATAAAATTTTAATCTCTGTCGTATGAGTTTAGAATGTGCAAAGTGACTAGATAATTGTTATTGAACGAATATTATAATTTGTTCCTGATAACAGATTATCGTTTGTTACACAAAAAAAATTATTATCACAAATTAAAAATCGACAAAATTGCAACAGAGCTGGGGCTTTACCAGTTTTACACTCTATTTTACAAATATTATCTTTACACAACAAAAATATATACCTGTTCTGCACGCTCGGTGGTCACCAGTTTTCGCGCTAGGTTGGGAATTGGATTTTAATGTTAATTTATTTATTTACAGAAGGGTGCTCCGGTCTAGAAAGGCACTAGGTGATAACCTGTCGCCTGTTCCCCAAATCCAACGCGAAATGATGTCGCGTGTGTACTCGATCCTGCCGTGCGTAACTCGGTAATTAGTTGCAAGCTAATTAAAGAACGTTACACAGCAGAATGAGGTACCCACGCCACACCATAAAACATTTATAAATTTATCATATGAAATATATATTAATTGATATTACAGACAGGTATTAAAATAGTTTGAATTTGACTTACGTGTTTATTTGATAGTTTGACTCTAATTATAATTCAAGATTGGTATATACTTCAATAATTGACTATTAAATAATTTAAATAAAATAGATCGATGAATACGCGGAATCGAAATGTGAGTCGAGCAGAGTGACGATCTACCGCTGGCCTTGGTTAAACTGAACGACGGGAACGCGATGTGCAGGATCTTAAATAGCCGGCTGACGTCCCCCTACTCCTTGAAGTGGGTGGTCAACTCGGCTGGTTGCACCCGCTACAATACCATCACGCCATGTCTCTTACGGGATAAGCAGATAGAACTGAACGCCAAATCATCTGACCACAAACAAATATTTATGATAAATTAAGTGTGAATAAAAAATATATTTTGACAATAAGACATAACCTCGAAATGTGACAATTTTTTGACAGTCGAAATTAGACACGCGTCGTGTCAATACGGACCGCGCTCACCGAACGGCCGAGGGATGGATGTCCGCATCCCTCGTGGCCAGAACAGCTGCAAACCGCACCAAAGGGTGTTGGTTAGGCTCGCTCCACATCGGCAGCCATGGACGTGACACCTGGAGTGCCGAAATGGATCGGCGCACCACCTTTCAGCGAAAGAACCGCTTTTCTGGACCGAAGCGGGTGTTGAGTTGGGTCGCGCTGGACCCTGCATTGGCCTGCATCTCCGCCGTTCGCTCTCGACAGTCTCTGGGACCCGAGGTTGCTTTCGCCGATAGCCTTGCCCCTTCGCCCATCGATGACGGTCCATTCCGGCATAGACGGTGCATCAGCACGCTCATGGCCGTGAAGAGAAGATTGTGTGTGCCCCAGAAGCCAACTATATATGTGACAATTTTTTTATGTGACAATATTTCGGCTGTGATTTTTATTTATTTATTTTATTGAATTTATTTAAATTTGTGACGTCCAATAGTGACTCTATTTATCTTAATTTGTGAAGTGCTAATTTATTGCCAATTCTGATTATTTATTTTATCAGATATTTTTTATCATTTTATGTTGTGACACTTGACATTTATGTATCGTCAGACCACGGCTTCAGTTATAGTCTAGTTTTATTCATCTCGTTCAGCGAGGTTATGTGTGGAATATCTAATTCCATTATTGACATTAAAAAAATGAGCTCTACCTCGAAGCCTCTTGGGAGGAGGGTATCACGTTGAAACATTGAAAGATTCTGTAAATCGATAAAATTAATAGTTTATTCGAATAACATGGAACATATTGGGCAACCAATGAAGACGGACGCATTTCTTCTCCTAAAGCAATTCAAGTCATTCCATTTTCAACTATCGCTTCGTTCTTATCATGTAGGTACAAATTAATATAAAAAAAATGATTTTCGATGTTGTTTTGGGTATAACACAGGCTTAATAATAAAATTGACCTAAAACTTTCATATAGCAAGAAATATTTATTATAATTTATATGGCAATAAATGTGTTATCTATTTCCGGCTGTCAATATTATTTTGAGTGTTGTCAATTTTAACCAATTAATTAGGTTTTATGTACTATCGAAGGACTTAATTTATGAATTAAAATGTTTAAAAACAACGAACAGCAAGGAAACTGCTATTGGTATTACATTTGATCTTGTTTACTCACCAAATACTGTTAACCCTAAAGTACATCTATTCAATTTTATGACTGTTTACTTTCAGTGTTTTTAGTATATATTTACATTTAAATGCATACCATCACGTAATTTCCCTGTTTAGAGTAGGGTAGGCAGCATGCGATACTCTTATTTACATATTTTTTGTTTCATTCATGTCCATGCATCCTCTCATATAAGCTATTGTTGTGACTTAATATTTTACATTTTCCCGCCTAGATTCAATGTTATAGTATCTGGCCTCATTTTAATTTAATACCTTCATGGTATGACCAGCTTTTTCGTTTGGTCTACTCCTACATCTCATTGCACTCTTATCAGCCTTGTATATCTGTTTTGTCAGAGGTTTACCATTCTTTCTATGTGGTCAAAGCATCTTAAGGCACTTATTTTCATATTATCACAATACCTCTTTTAATTATACATTACCTTCTATTATCCTCATTTCCTTCCTATCATAAATTATGGATATCCTCATTTTCTTCCCATTGATTATGGTAAAGAATAGATTATTAAGTACTCTAATATAATCCTGGCGTGAAAGGGCGTGAAAGAACGATGGAAAGAATATTTCATGGAGCTATACGATAGCGGTATAAGCGGGGGTGTGACTCAGAGAGCATGGCAAGTAAGTGAAGACGAAAAAGATGAAATTACGCGAGAGGAGGTGCTTGAAGCAGTAAAACACGCGAAAGTGGGAAAAGCTGCCGGATATGATAGTGTATCAGCTGAACTTATAAAATATGGCGGCGAGCAGACGTTGGAGTGGTGCCACTCTCTTTTCAACTTATGTTGGGAAGCAGGACGCACTCCTGCGGACTGGAGAAATGCAGTTGTGGTACCTTTGTATAAAGGTAAAGGATCGAAACTCGACTGCAAAAACTATAGAGCCATAAGTTTGTTAAGCTCAGTTGGTAAAATGTACGCAAGGATCCTGGATCAAAGAGTACGAAAGGTTACTGAATGCAAGATATGGGATGTCCAAGGAGCGTTTGTGGGCGGCAGAGGATGTATAGACCAAATTTTTTCTCTACGAATGGTCACAGAGAAGGTTCTGGATAAAAACCAGAAACTTTTCTGTGCTTTTATAGACCTAGAAAAGGCCTATGATAAAGTTGTTAGAGAAAAACTATGGGATATACTATTAGTGTATGGAGTGAAGAGTAAGCTGATACGCGCAATCGCGTCATTATATGAGAACAGCGAAGCATGTGTTCGTGTCAACGACACAGTAACATCGTGGTTCTCGATAAATAATGGTGTTAGACAGGGATGCGTGCTGTCTCCATGGCTCTTCAACCTGTACATTGACTTCTGTATAAGAGCTCTTAAGGATGAAAGCAAGGGTCTGAAACTGAGCACTGTAACAGTGCGTGATTTGATGTATGCAGATGACAAAGTACTGACTGAAGGCGATCCCTCCATCCGCCCAGACTCGTTCCAGGAGAAGAAGTCTCCTATTCGAGTCCGCTGATAATACGCCGGCAAAGATGCGTATAGGTGCGAGGAGTGTGACCTACGAGCTACCAGCTACCCCCGGGCAGCCTGCACGTCAACACCCCACCTAGTAACACCTAGTAAGCAAGTTATAACATAAAAAGTACTGTTAGCTGAAAGTGTGGAAGAGTTACAGTATCTTGTAAGCATGTTATATAAAGGATGCATAGAGAACGGTCTGAGAATGAATGCCAGCAAATCAAAGGTAATGGTCTTTGAAAAGAGTGAAAGCAGAACAGCATGTAAAATAAGAGTAGAGAATGAATGGCTCGAGCAAGTCGACGAGTATGTATATCTTGGAAGCATGTTTCAACGGAATGGACGACCTGATAAGGATATCGAAAGAAGAGTTATGGCAGGAAACAGAATGAATGGAGCACTGAGACCAGTTATGAATGATCGCAACATATCAAAGGTTGCCAAAGTTGCCATTCATAACGCTATCTTAGTGCCAACGGTGACGTATGCAAGTGAAACCTGGACATGGCAGAAGTCGCACGAAAGCAGAATAAATGCTGTTGAAATGAGATCGCTAAGAAGAATCTGCAATAGAACGATGTATGACAGGGTAAGAAATGAGAACATAAGGAAAGAATGTAAGATGAAGAAAGATATCATTAATAGAATGAATGTGTGGGGATTGAGGAGGCAAGCCCCTCTGGCTTGCCTATATAAATCCCCACCAACGACGAGCCAAGACAGTTCTCATTCAACATTCTCGCGGGCCAGTCATTTCCAATAAACAATGTAACCCAATCAGCAGTTTCAATATCATCCCACTATAGGTACCCACCATACTTCTATATGAACACACTGAGATGGTTTGGCCACATGGGTAGAATGAATGAGGAACGCCTGACGAAGAAAATATACAATGCGGATAGGACTGGATTGAGAGGCCGGGGCCGCCCAAGAAAGGGATGGCACGACCATGTGAATGATATTTTGAAAGACGGAAATGTTAGAAGCGTGAACAACAGACGAAAATGTATAAGACGATGTATGAATGTTGTCGAGGCGATGAATGTATGTCAAGATAGAAGTAAGTGGCGTTCGGTTCTCTCTGCCTACCCCGTAAGGGACATGGCGTGATGGTATGTATGTATGTATGCTAATATAATTCTAGATACTCATGCTGATAAGTTGGGTTCACCACATAAAGGTTCACACACATCCTCATACACCCCCACACACACCCACACATACACATACTCACACACACACTCCCCACTCACATATCTGAGTTTTACTGTGGATAGGACTGGATTGAGAGGCCGGGGCCGCCCAAGAAAGGGATGGCACGACCATGTGAATGATATTTTGAAAGACGGAAATGTTAGAAGCGTGAACAACAGACGAAAATGTATAAGACGATGTATGAATGTTGTCGAGGCGATGAATGTATGTCAAGATAGAAGTAAGTGGCGTTCGGTTCTCTCTGCCTACCCCGTAAGGGACATGGCGTGATGGTATGTATGTATGTATGCTAATATAATTCTAGATACTCATGCTGATAAGTTGGGTTCACCACATAAAGGTTCACACACATCCTCATACACCCCCACACACACCCACACATACACATACTCACACACACACTCCCCACTCACATATCTGAGTTTTACTGTTTTCTTTTTTTCTCTTACACTACATAAATATATAAATGGTAATAATGTTAACATGTAAGTGATGCTGGGCATGCTTATTTTTTATTTAATTTTGTATCACCTGTATATTTTGTCCAGTTATTGTTTGTATACTTTGTATAAAATAAAATAAATCATTTCATCATACATTTCTCTAAGACAGCGCTATCCAACTCATGATCTATAATTTTTTTGTGGCCCAAATGCAAATCAATTTAATATAAATATTGAATCAAGAGAAGTTAGACAGTAATGGTACAAGACGTATTGGTTCAAGACTGATGCATTTATTTTTAATAATAATAACAATTATAATAAACACTTCCTTGAACTCTGCCAAAGTGGCGATTTTATTGTCAAATGGGTGTTTCCAGCCCAGAGAAGCAATATTTGTGTATGAAATGAATTGAAATAAATTTGTCCTGTGCTGGGGATTGAACCCAGGACGCCCGCATAGAAGCTGAATGGCTTTCCAACTGTACTACAGCAGTCTTTTTCTTTCATGTTTACTGTCAAAATGTCCATGTCTCACTGTCACACTTATTATGATTGGATTGTGTACAGCTAGCTGTGCTGATTAAATAGGTACAGATTATAGTGAATGTTAAATATATTTGTACAATAGTTCTTGCTTTTGTTTCAGTGGGAAGGATCGAAATCTCAACATTGTGGAATTACTTTGTGCGTCGTGCACTCGGTGGTTTCACGAGTCATGTATTGGTTATCAATTAGGAAAATTGGTCCCCTTTATGACAAACTATATGTTTGTGTGCAAAAATTGTTCTCCAACAGGTTTAGAAAACTTCAAGAAAAATCAAGCGCGTAAGTATAGAATAAATGATTATGTCTCATTACATCATTATCCGCGTCCTATTAGATTTAGTTGCGCAAGGGAGTGTAGTATCAGTCGGAGTTTGGTGGGTGAGTGGTGAACTGACTACTTATATAGTCATAAACTTCATGATAGAACTCCAATATCACATAGAATTATGATGAAAATATAATATATAATTTTCTGTTCTATTTAATTTAGTTCACAAACGCGACTTCTAATCGCCAGTATTGCTCAATGCCAAGCATGGTCAGAATGGTGAACAATAGTGGTGAAGATCATCTATTTATAGATTCAGAATGAGGATATAGGAAATAAGTAGGTACAATAAAATTTAAACGAAGTAAAGGAATGAATAATGTATTGAAAGGATAGCAATTAAGAATATGATAAATTCTAAAAAATAAGGTAATTCAGTAACATTCCTTTGATTAACGCACAAAAAGATTTTAATACTTCTCCACTATTGACTTTTACTCTATTAATCTATATCTTATTTTTTTTATATTCATTTATTTATACATACTGTGCCAGGGCTAATGCATCCCGAGACAGTGACACTGTAATAGTTGATGCCAACATCAATCGTACGTAAAAATTGCATCCATATAATATTACAAATTACAATAAAAAAGTATGTACAAAAAAACATAATACAAAAAAATACACAAATATACTTAGAGCAAAAGCAAGTATGTATAGTATTTTTCAGTTTTATCTAATTTTTTACCTTTTTTTAAACTATGTATATGATTTATCCTTGATTTTGAATCAAAGAAATGCTCACTCTCAAGTAGTGCGTCGCAAAGTTCGAAGTGACTTTTTAAACGGAAACACGCAAGATGTTATTTAAGGCGTGTATTTAAAGATCTTCCCATTTGACCTTGTAACCTCGGTGGTATACTCGTATTGAATCTATATATAGGTGGTCTTCACCATTTTGACGATGCTTGGCATTGAGCGGTACTGGTGAATGGGAGTTACGTTTGCGAACTAAATTAAATGTAACGAAAAATTATATATTATTTTTTTCATCATAATTCTTTGAATTACTTTGCTGTTATTTTTTCAATAAAGCTTCAACAATATAATAAATTTAATTTTTAGATATTTTTGTGGTGGTAAACCCATGATGGTAAGATACTAGGTAAACCAATCATATTTTGTGGGAAATTATCCTATATTTGAATTTTCAGCATTTCCACAAATGTGTATTACGGCGATTGCAAATTTACAACAAGAGAGTGTTAAGGATGGAAGAAATAAAACACTCTTTAGCAAAGATAGAGATATTATTCCTTACATCGATCAGTATTGGGAAGCAATGACAACCATGCCCAGAAGGTATTGTAACTTATTGTCATGAAGATTATATTATAATTTTATTTATTTTATGGTAAAGCCATTAACAAAATAATAGTGTGCAAGGTAATTTTTAGAAGTAAAATTAAAAAGTATCCAAAATTACAAGTTTCTGTGAAGTTAACAAATATTACTGTGAATAGGAAAATAGACATAAAAACATGTTAGATCTAGACAGAAAGGGATTCAAATTCATATTAATTTTCTATTAAGTACGAGAAATATTATTTATTTTATCATTATATGATTTATTTTTTCATAAAAGCTCCGATTATTGATCGGAAATTTCAAATTTTTGGGCATTGACTAAACTCCTCATATTTCTTTCAATATAATTAATTACAAACACGGCATAGTTTATAATAATAAACTATGTATTATTTATATTCATAGTTTATTATTTATATTTTTTATATTCATAGTTTATTTACCTCTGCCTCTCACTCCATCCCTTATAGCCTTAATTAACTATTGTTGTTGTTAATTAGGGTAACACAATCATGGTATGCTACGGTTCAACGGGCTCTTGTAAGAGATATTCATCTTCTGTTTACTTACGAAGAAAGTTCTTCCGACGGACAAATGTTTGGATTGGTCTCATCAGACGTGACAAATATCAGACCTAATTATGAAGCTATGATAAAAGGCGGACAACTTAAAGTCACCGATATGGGCGTTACTCATGGTATTGTATATTTTTATAATTAATATTGATTCTTCTACTATTCTTAGTTAGAAACTGTGTGGTGTGGCAGATGCGTAATGTGTAATTTAATCAATATGATAATTGGTGAATCAATATTACTCTGTTTATTATGAGTTTTTTAATGGATGCTTCGCTTCACCGATATTGGGAAGAGATAAATTATAACGGAATGCGCAAATGATTCAAACCAGATATAACAGTGAAATAAATTTCCTACCTGAATGACTGTGAAAGGTTGAAGGACTCTGGAACATTCCTCTCAGCTCCTGCTACGATGATGATAATGAAACACTTATAAACTGTGTTGAGCACAGATATAATAATAATAAGTTATTTGTACAGCGCCGTTTAATGATTCGAGATCATACCAAGGGCGCTGATATTTTAATGTTGTGTTGCTCTCTGAAACAAAGCTGTTTTTAGTCCTTTAGTGAAAGTGCTTTTGCTTTGAGCACTGCGGACATCTAGAGGCAGTGAATTCCACTTAATAGGACCACTCACACTAAAGCATCGGTCATAGTAAGCCGCTTTGTTGACTCTGTCCAACTCCTTTAAAGGAATTGTTACTCTGTGATCCAGACGACCTGAGTGTGAGATGCCTCCCAGAGAGATCTCTTCTCTGACACAGCTCTAGTATATATGTATTTTGGTGCCAGGTTGTTCAAAGCATTAAATACTGTCAAAAAAATTTTGTAATCAATTCGCTCTGGACACTTCTGATATGTTTTATTATTAGCGGGATGGAAATGCGATGTGGGCGTGTGAACTATGTTTGTTCGGATATGTATTTGGCAAACGCGCGGAACTTATAAGAAGTCTAGATTGATACTAAATGATGAATGAGCCCGCTACGGAGCGGCGATGATATTATTGTTGTGGATTATTGGAGATGGATAGTGTAAGTAGGTAGGAAAAGGACATATTCCGCTGAAACCAAATCCAGCCACATACATATTGACACTTTACCTTCTCATCCAATACATTGGTGAAACCACTGGGAATTAGGGAATCAATATTAGGTCTGCTAATTGTCTGTTAGTTTGTCTAATCACTTTATGTCATAATAATACATAAATATTCACTAATTATGCATTTCATCGAGTTTTTTCACTTCTATTTTCATACGTTAAAACGATCGCGTAAAAAATCGAGCCTTTTTATCATGGGCCATAGATGTCAAAACTTGATAGTGACAAATAATATTAAAAATTTCAGTTTATTTATTTAAGATAAGTTTTTTATTTTTTTTAAATTAGTGAAAAATAAAATTATTCTTGTTATTTTTATGAAATAATTTATTTCAATTACATGATTAATTATACATATTTTTCATTCAAATATTTTTTATGTACTTCTTCAATACCAAAAATAAAATGTAATAATTATGATAATAATTAGATTGAAATATTCTGTATAATTTTATACCAGGATTTATGGTATATTCACAAATTACATTAAAAAACAATATTACACAAAATTGAGCTATCTAACGCGTGAGAGTATTAAAATGGCACTGAGGCCTCAATGTTCTAGAACATTGAGGCCTCAGTGCCATGTTCCGCCACACGTTGTACGTTATAAATGTTCCGTCACACGTTGTACGTTAGACGTTATAAATGTTCCGCCACACGTTGTACGTTAGACGTTATAAATGTTCCGCCACACGTTGTACGTTAGACGTTATAAATGCTCCGCCACAAAAACAATAATATAAAATTATTCTTGGTATTTTAATGAAATAATTTATTTCAATTAGATACATGCATAGAATAATAATAGTATAGAATACTCTTTAGCTTGCAGTAAACGCGACTGCTTTATGTTGACTAATTTGGTCAACATTTTGCTACGAGCATTCAGTAATCATTTGGCCGTCTGCGTGGTACGTTCTCCAAGTAGGGATTTTTTTAACTGTTTGCAAAATTATTTACGCAGTCATAACGAGTAGTACTATACGAACAATGTCTATCAGCAGAGTCATACATATATTGACACGAGTCGGCCAATAAAACGGCTTCACTTTTTCAGCGAGGTATTGTATGGAAATGAGTATTCTATAGTTTTATTGACATGATTCATTTATCATATTTTTCTTTCAAATATTTTCTATGTACTTCTTCAATACAAAAAAAAGAATAATATAAAATTATTCTTGGTATTTTAATGAAATAATTTATTTCAATTAGATACATGATTCATTTATCATATTTTTCTATCAAATATTTTTTATGTACTTCTTCAATACCTGTATATTTTAAAGAATAAACTACTTTAAATGTAGTTTTTCTTTGCAACCTTATGTATGTTATTAAGGTTAAATAATTTATTAAAATCAAAATTTTTAGAACACAAAATAAAAATAAAAGAGAATCACTTTTATTTTATTTTTTCTCAAAACAAAAAATGTGTTATGTATTTCCCTAATATCACAAAGGAACATAAATTTTCTTATATGTTGATAAATGAAAACATTATAAGTAAATAGTGAAGATAATAAATTCAATATAAAGTGAGTTTACCTGCATAAATTACATATTTATGTAGTTATATGTGTGGAGCTCTTAACAGAATATTTTTGCATTACAAAGTATGTAACATGTGGATAAGGTGATCATTGATCACTATAGTCTACTTACTACTTGTTAAGAGTGATATTCACATTTGTGATAACATTTAGTGATAAGTAAAACTGACATTGAATTATACTTAATATTTGATGATAGTGAAAGACCTCTGTTACTGTGATATTTTCCTTGGAAGTCAATTTAATCATGGATGGTATGTTTATGATTCAAAGTGATGTATGGTCATTTATTATTATTTCTTATCAATGTTTTTTTTTTTTTTTATGATTTAGCCCCATTCACTTGTTTGTATAATAAAATTGTAATCATGTTAGGAAATGCACGGGAACAAAGTGTAGTTGTACAGAAATTTATTACTGCTTTTTGTCTTTAAATCTAGGTCATTAGAGTTTTATCATTTACTTGGTGTAACTTCTATTGTAGTTTCGTATGTTATAGACACAAATACATTTAGAAATGTGCTCTGAATTCAAATGTGAGTTTATGTTTTTATATTGTTCTATAGAGTTAATTAAAAACGAATTTAAAATCTGTGATTTTTATTTGTGTAGAAATGTATGTTGTATCTTTTAAAAAGTTTTATAAAAAGTAATGCATAACCATACTTTAAGTTTATTACTATTTGTTTTACAGTATTTATGCATGACCCGTCAAGATAAAAATGCTTATCTTTGTTAATATTAAAAGTTGATATGAAATATTTTTATCAGTACTTCCGAATATGTATTTGAATAAATACATATTCAAATACATAAATATTCCGAATATGTATTTGAATAGAATATTTAGGTGAAATTGATTGTTATGTTGAGTATGTTCATATTAATTTATTTAAATTTTTTCACATTCAATAATTGAAAATTTTAAAACATTTAAGTTTTCTGCTGTATTTTACTATCAGAAATTTGGGAGCACTAAATTTATTGTTAAATGACACAATCATTCAATTTCTTTAGATCAACGTTATATATCTATAATTAAAACTCAATATTTTTGGCATTCATTAACAAAACATAACATGTATTTTATAATTTCTACTAATTATGTACCATGTTTCTGGTCTCCAAACAATTTGGATTTCCAGAGTTCTTAATTGCATCCTTTGCAATATTGTAAAATATGTTTAAAAATAAGTGAAGAATAGGTCATTTTAAAGAATACATTTTTTATGAGTGTTTTTTCATACTTTACATTTGCGTTACAAATAATTGATCATCTTTTTTGTTCACTGGTGAAAGTTGATATAAGATTACACATTTAGAGACTAAAGTTTATACCGTGCATCCACACCTTTACAATTTATGATGGTCATGATCATTTGATTTTTTAAAAGAGATTGAATATAACAAGAATGTATACATCCGTACATACGTAGGTGAATGAAATCGGTCAAGACAGGATTCAAACTCATAACCTCTGAATTACTAACCCAGCGTGATAACCGCTCTGCCACCACCTATCTAAGAACTATATTGTAGTTTATTTAGAAATATTAAAAATCATTAATTTGTCTATTTTACAAATTTGGTTAAACTCTTATACAAAGTGTAATTTTTTACGATCAAGCTTATTTCCACCCAATATTTGTGAAAATTCATCAGTTATTTCCATTAGAGAGTAACAACTTTTAACAAAATATACCAGAGTTCTGGGTTTGTTTCCCAGCAAATTATGTCATGCAAAAATCTTGCTTCTTGGGACTGGAAACACTGTTTAGGTAGTAAGGAAGTGTTTAAAATAATAATAATTTTGTTTTAATTTCAGTGCCCTTGCAAGGGGGGCTGAAAGGACGTGCTGCCAAGCGTCGTCCAGAAGGTGGAGTGGGTGCGGGAGTTGGATCAGGGGGCAAGAAGGGGCGGGGGGCAGGCGGTATAGGAGGGGGAGGTTCAGGGGACTCAGCCGGGGGTGCCCTACGTCTTCCCTCGCACGGATATCCCACCGACCACCCCTTCAACAAAGATGGATACAGATATATACTGGCAGAACCTGATCCACATGCTCCTTTTAGACAAGTTAGTATTTTTCATAATTAACATTCTTTTTTATTTTCTAATTTTATTCTTCTCCGGCAACTAACTAGTCGTAACATCAGCCCTCCTTCGTCCAGTAATGAACATAAGCCTCTCTGTCCATGGCAGATCGCATCCAACTGCTTCCAGTCACTCATCTTATATCATCAGACTACCTTGTTTGAGGTTTTCCAACAATTCTTCTGTCCATTCTAGGTCTACATTCTAGCACTTTTTTGCTCACCTGTATTGTGTCAAATATTTATGTTGCCATATTCTGGAGACATTATGTTAATCATGTCACAGATCTAGACTGAAAATACAATTAGAAATTGTCAAAGGCAAACTTTTTAAGCATGTCACATGTGGTATGTAGAGCGCAAATTTGTGTTTTTTAGCTTTGTTGGTATATACATAAACTGCTCCACTCCATTATGAAAATTCTCAAGTTGTTTACTGGAATCTATATCAGGTATTCAACTAACATATATATTTAAATGAAAAAACTTTTAGAAACCAGAAAAAAACATCTGGTTGGTTGGGAAAGACTGCCAGACAAAAGTAAACAAATTATAGAATCATGTCACACTTTGCGTTACCAGAAGTATTCATTGACGATTTGCGTTAAAAGCAGTTTTCACAATTCAGCGGAAACTAGAAGTAAATCATTCCATCTCTTAGTTTGAAGATACCTGAAAACACTGGCTCTATAATCTATCTAGGTATCATTTGTTTACAATAATTTTAAAATTCATATTTTTTTAGGAATTTGATGAGAGCAATGAATGGTCCGGCAAACCGATTCCTGGATGGCTGTACCGTGCTATGGCTGGAGGGGGAGGTGTCCTGTTGGCTTTGCACGATCGTGCTCCTCAGCTGAAGCTCTCTGAAGACAGATTGGCTGCTACAGGGGAAAAGGGATACTGTATGGTGCGAGCTACTCATGGTACCTTGTTTATTATCATTCCAAATTCACCATATTATTCAAAATTATTTATGATTTCTTTACTGTAAATGATCCTGTACTGAAGAGAGCATTTTTCAGCTTTTAATTCGCAATGTTTGTCTTCTTATCACGTAAAACTTGTAAAAAAATTGACTGTGTTTTATGTGGAATTTAGGAGTGACTCGCGGTAATTGGTACTGGGAGGCAACAGTTGAAGAGATGCCCGAAGGATCTGCCAGTAGGATTGGTTGGGGTCAGGCTTATGCTAATCTTCAGGCTCCACTTGGATACGATAAATTTGGATATTCTTGGAGGTCCAGAAAAGGAACTAGGTATATTGTTTATATGTATTATGTCAAAGCCATATCGTAAAATTAATGAAATCATGAAGTGGTTAATGATTTCATGAAATCCTGGTATTTCATGATATTGTTTGCTGCCTATTATCGTTATTGTGATGTCGGTTAATGAGATCATTGATGAGTAATCGATTAGAAAATTTGATCATAATATATATCGTTAAATAGTTAAGTACATTTTCTACTGCTAGTGGATATGTTAGCGCTTTGCTTTATGACAGGGTTTTATTAATGGCGGCGGTAAATAAAGTTGATTATGTTGCTTTAAATGGAAATATTTAAATAAAGTATTGTATTATATTTTATTCGAAAACTTAAATGCACGGAAAACCAAAAGTTTGGTTAGGTTTGTATGTAGTTAATATTGTGACTTACGTGAGCGAGTTGTATTGTGTATTGTGTTATACCATCTATCAGTTTTATCTATAAATAAAAATATCCAAAATTTCCTACATATATTTTTTAATTTAAAGTGTTCGGACATACATATTAGTCCTTTACATTTTTTGATGAAATTATAACACAATATTATACAATCATATGGCTCTACATTAATGATTTTTTTAAACTTGAATTGAAATATCATATTTACGATTAAACGATATTGGTAGTATTAACTAATAATTTCATGAAATCATTAACTACTTCATGACATCCTTAAATTTATGATATCATTCCGTCAAATATACACTTCTGTTTAGTAATTCTTAGAAAAATATAATAAGCATATTATCCTATTCATTATTTTTTATACCAACTCGGTTCATTTTTGTTAAATGATGACAGATAAAAAATGAACAGTCTACTCTTGCACAGACATTACGTAGTTGAGTAATGTAATTCATAATTAATTTTATGTTAACCTAGATTTTGAAATAATTGTTCTTGTTACTAGTATTTTTTAAAATTAACTATGATGATAAAAAATGTGAAAAGGATTTTATAAATAAATTCATTTTTGTATATCCCATTCTATCTACAATTCATTTAAGGTCATTTCAAGGATTTTTGGTTTTGGTTTGAAATATTTAGGTATAGCTAAAATTCAGTGATTATTTTTGTATTATGTATAAACACTTACATAGCAGTATTTGTAGCCTAGAGAAATAAGAATTGCCTGAAGTTAAGCTTTATTTTTATTCCAGGTTCCACGAATCTCATGGTAAACATTATAGTCCTGGCTTTGGTGAAGGTGATACCCTAGGACTTATGATTTGTCTACCAGACTCTAATGAAGTTGAGCATATACCAAACACTTATAAAGATCGAGTAAGTAAATAGGTTTAAATTCATATCAACTTTTTTTGCTGTTTTTAGATCTTCTTCTGAAGTAAACTCAACTAGACTATTGAATATCTGTGATGTGTTATATCATCACATTCAATCTGTATAAATATTTAAGAAAAGATAAAAAAATCATATTTTTTAAATAATTATTTAACACGAATGAGACAATATAAAAAAAAACAATCTGCATACTACAATTTCATTTCTTTCCTTTCCTTATTGCTGTGATCTTCTAATATTATTTATTGTAGTCATATTTTTTGTCTTGCCGTTGAATTGAAAAATACCATCTTGCCACATCTTGCACTATTTGTCCAAATTTACTTCAGGTCTCAATAAACTCATTTGTATGTAAATTAAATACCTAAATGAAAACAGTTCTAATTAGTTTTCAATTTTATTAAAAAAAATATTTCTTCCATTTTCAATTATAATTAAAAATGCATAACGAGGAATCTACTATCACAATAATAACTGAGTTACCAAGGTAAATATAATATTTTTTAACAGATTTTTAATTATCTCAATAGAGACGAAGTTGGAATATTTACTGTAGGAGAACCGGAAAATCAAAGCACCTACAGGACTTACGTCCTGTCATCGGCTGGTTTACGTGGTCACTTTATGCGCTTGCGCAACGTTCACCAATTATGCCTTTTTAATGAGATCCCTATCAATTCAATTTTGAAAGTTCTATATATTGTAATACTGAAATTCTTTTCGCTTGAAAATAAGGAATTTTTACTACAGCCATCTATGTGTGAAATTATGAACAACATTCTTATTATTTTTATTTATTTTGTTGTAACGCCATCTATTGAGAGAATTGGTTTTTTGTAAATAATGAGAGCAACAATTCTTATACCTGAGGTGACAAATGCATTTTTCGCATAGAAGTCACCCCTGAATTGCGCCAGACTTATAAGGTCATTTTTTTGTCTTATTTACCTACTTGTACCAATGTGTAAGTAATCAACAATTACTAGTAAAAATTCCTTATTTTCAAGCGAAAAGAATTTCAGTATTACAATATATAGAACTTTCAAAATTGAATTGATAGGGATCTCATTAAAAAGGCATAATTGGTGAACGTTGCGCAAGCGCATAAAGTGATCACGTAAACTAGCCGATGACAGGCCGTAAGCCCTGTAGGTGCCTTGATTTCCCGGTTCTCCTACAGTAAATATTCCAACTTCGTCTCTATTGAGATAATTAAAAATCTGTTAAAAAATATCTTTGACTCCCGACAGGGAAAAAAATCCAATGTTTGTGCATATGCAATAATAAAAATATTGGAGTAAATATAATAGATTGTTCGTAGTTGTAAGTCACTGATCGATATCTTACTATAGAAATGTATTTCCCTCTAAAATGAAGTAATATTTGATTTTAGCCCCTGGTCAAGTTCAAAAGTCATCTGTATTACGAAGACAAGGACAATATACAAGAAGCCCTAAATAATCTTAAATCTCTTAAAGGAAGTAAGATTATATTTTTCAAGAACGGAGAATGTCAGGGAGAAGCCTTTCTTGATATATACGGTGGCTGCTACTATCCATCTGTGTCACTACATAAAAATGTAACACTCAGTGTTAATTTTGGGCCTAGTTTCAAACACGCACCGACTAATATTGATTTTGAATATAGAGGGGTAAGAATTTTAATAAAAAATTTCATTATTTTATTTTTTCATTATAACTATTTATTTACTCTCTACTAGTATGGAGTCATGATTTCATAATTTTTAAGTATATTTTTTTACATCAATTTCTCAAGGCGTATCATGTAGAGAGTGCATATTTGAGTTTTGTCGTGATGTTTTGGTGAAAATCGAGATTTTCTTATTTTATTTGAATTTTTGATACAGTAAAAATACACATATTGAAAGAATGAATGATGAACGACTGACCAAAAAAATATACATGGGTGTAAGAGATGGAGTGAATAGTAGGGGCCGCCCCAGAAAGGGATGGCATGACCATGTGAATGATATTTTGAAAGAAGGAAATATAAGAAGC
Source organism: Molanna angustata (assembly GCA_963576475.1). Taxonomy (NCBI): domain Eukaryota; kingdom Metazoa; phylum Arthropoda; class Insecta; order Trichoptera; family Molannidae; genus Molanna; species Molanna angustata. The sequence continues at coordinate 10,952,946 of OY754973.1, forward strand.
TTGAATAATCGACAAGCATTTATGAGACGATACATGGATGTAAAGGAAGCTAGGAATCTATGCAAAAATAGAGGAGTATGGCGCTCGGTTCTCTCTGCTTACCCCGTAAGGGATATGGCGTGATGGTATGTATGTATGTAAAAATACACTCTTCAAAAGTGCATTCAGGGATTGTTAACTTAAAAAAAAAATTGTGCGATATTGTACCTATATTTATATAAAAAATGTACCTATATAAAGTAAAATAACATCTGTTTGGGAAAATTGAGTTATCGACTTCATATTGATATTATATGTGTTTCCACTACTAATAATGTAATAGTATTCATCTACATACTGTCATGCCATCTTCCTCATGGGGTAGGTAGAGAGAAGCAAACACCGCATTAATTCTATCTTGACACATATCCATCATCTCATCAACATATTTATGCATAGTCTCATACATGATCGTCTATTGTTAAAGCAAATTTTTTACATCAATTTCTCAACATGTGTCATGTAGAGAGTGCATACTAATGAGTTTGTGTTTGGTGTATTATGAAAATTTGTGTCCTCTGGGAAACTAATATATGTTTAGGAATCTAATAGAAATGTACTTCATAAAGATGCATTTAGGGATCGTCAACCTTTCAAGATGAAAAAATGTACACTCACTATGTAGTGGAGAGTTTAGTGTTGGCTACAACCCACTCGTTTTATTTATATAGTAGAATAAGACTCCTGTCGAATGTGATGTCATTTTTTAATATCATAAAATTTATATACTAAGAGCACTCACAGACTACAGACTTTTTAATCAGCCAATAGTTTGGTTGGGCTCTTAATCAGTATGGAGATGTATGGAAGTGCGCATATTGAAACGATACGACATTCATACATCGTCTTATACATGTTCGTCTGTTATTCATGCTTTTGACATTCCCGTCTTTCAAAATGCCGTTCACATGGACGTGCCATCCCTTCCTTGGGCGTCCCCGACCTCTCATTCCATTCCTGTCCGCAATGTATATTTTCTTAGTCAGGCGTTCCTCATTCATTCTCCCCATGTGTCCAAACCATCTCAATGTGTTCACTTTCATTCTGTTAATGACATCTTTCTTTATCTTACATTCTTTCCTTATGTCCTCATTTCTGACCGTGTCATATATCGTCCTATTACAGAAATGTAAACTTGCTACAGTAAAATTATTTTATTGTTATTATACACCAAAAATACAAATATTTTATGTTGGAACTCATAGTATACACTGTGTACATGAGAATTACCCATTGAGAATTTAAACTGTATAAAAGAGGCTTCATATTTGCAAAATCATAATTATATAAAATAGTGGTGGAGAGTGAAAAATTTAATAATATTTATTTAAATTATTTCTCATGAATGTTAGTCTTTTTTTCACTTAAGGCCCTTGTATACCCTGGGTATATAGATATACACAAAAATGCAAACTCAATTGCGTTCTAATGTATGAAACACGAAAAATATTGTATATCACCTAATACAATAATTTTTCATGAAGAAAAGGTAAAATTTAGAGTTTTTTTTTAAATAACAAGAATAGTTATTAAAATATAATAATAAAAAACTCAGCCGGTAGATTTTCATATTCTATTTTGATTGAAGTAAAAATCTACTTCTTGGGCCTTGTAGTTTTTTAGTTACAATAAAAGTATAAAACAAATTCAAATTTCAAAAAACTCATGCAATAGATGTAAATACATACTGTTCTTTATTTCAAAGACATATCTTTTGAGGGTACTGGGGAAATTATTTTCAAAATATACTATATAGCCTACTATTCTGAAAAATTCTGAATTGGAGACCCTACCATAATAGAAGAGGTGTAGGGAGACCACAGAGGAGATGGACTGACGATATTGTCGAACTGGTGGGACATGGGTGGAAGCAGAGCGCCCAGAATAGAGAGAAGTGGAAAACTCAGGAAGAGGCCTTTATCCAGCAGTGGAGTGAAAGGGGCTGAAGAAGAAGAAGAAGCCTACTATAGCCTCTTAACATAATATTTATTATTGAAGAAAATATGAATATTTGTAGCAACTTTTGGAATTATATAATTTTCTAATGTACCTCCGCAATTTGAAACATAAGTATGCTTTAACAAGATTTGGCGATTGTATATCAAAAGTCATTGTTATTATTGGATAGATATCACACACACACACATATATATGACACATTGTGTGAAAATCAATGAAATGAAATAACCAAGTACATACGAGTGTTCATATGACCCTGCATAGATTAAATTTACAATGTCTGAAGCCAGTCAAATACAAATTAGGTTAGAATAGATTTATTGCATACTTTTAATTTTTTTTATTTGCATTAATTCACATTTGTGATTGGCGAATACATTTTATTTATCATAGTTATATTTATCGGAATGGTTGGACCAGTAACATACCTTCGTGGGTTGGACATTCCCCATATTTTACTTTTGAAGTTTGGATATGATTCAATTATAAGATTATTGTTAGGTTTTGTTATATTAATTTGTCTTTAATTTAAGTTTTGCTTTGGCTAGTTTATTGCAAATGGACAATCATTTCCTACCAAATAGAACTTAATTATTATGGCAAAAATAAACGCTAAATTTTATTTTTTATATGAGTAGGATTGAATAGAAACATAATTAATTATTGAGAGAAATGTAAATCAGATGATAAATAAAAATACTCAATTTAGTCTTTCTTTGAATGAGTGAAGTAAGTTTTAAATTGGATAACCCTTATTATTAAAGCGAATGAATGAATAAATAATTCTGTATTGAGAATTAGAATATATTTTACTCCTCCAAGGAATATATAGTACATTCAGCAAAACTGAGTGGAAGCCCATGGTCAAATTGAAAAAGTGAATTTTGTTTTAAAATAATTATTGAACAGAAAAATCTAGAACATTCATTTTTAGATCAGCAAAATACAGCTAAAATGTTCAGTGACTGAATTAGGGCACAAAACAGATTATGTAGAAGCTGTATTCATTTTTAAAAAGTAGCATCTTCAGATTTTCAAGTTCTGATAAGATATGATTAGCTATAGGGTCTGTCGCCACTGCCTTCTTTGCAATAAGCTTCTTTTTCAGTTTTGTTATATCCAGAATTCAAGCCATGAAGGTATTAAAACAAAATATATTGGTCATTTGGTAATTTGATTTTGGTCTGCTTATTGTCTATCCCCTGGCGTAGTGGATTATTAAACAATGTTATAAATATGGTCCAGCCAATGTAGTCAAATAGATGAGTATATTGATGATATTTATTATGATCTTACTGTAGTGTCAGCTGAAACATCACTATTAGAGGCAAGTCGGTGGAATTATAGGGAAATCAGGCCTCTTGTTTGCATAATTTTAAAATTTATTATGTAAGGTCAATTTGTATTTTATTATTTTTTATGTTTCAGATGTACGACAAATCAGAAGAAACAATATGTGAACAGACAATGGCGGACATGTTGTATCTGACCGAAAATGAGGGAAAATTAAGACTTGATAATTTCAATATGTGATGGTTCGAGTAATTTAGCGTTTAAGGTTTAGATTTAAGTCAATTGTGTACATCACTTTTAAATTGGTGTATAAGACTCATCTTATGTATGAATTAATTGAATTAAAAAATGGTTTGCATGATATATCTTTTATTTTTACTGACATTTATTGTATTATCTGCAAATGAAAAGTAAAAATTGATTTATGAATGTACGAACAAAGATATCGATTAATTTTATTCGTGTAATGTAATGGAGATAATCAGATTCTATTAGCAGTTCTAAAATAATACATGAAGCATGTTTGTAAATTTATATTGGAGTAGATCCAGAATATCAATTAAATGCTATCGTCCGGATATCTTATTGTTTGAATTCAGACTGCAACGACCGGTACGTAATCAGTTTTAATTTGCTCATGAAAAATCTAAAGTGACGCATGTGAATGAATAATATATTTCCAACAGTATAAATATTACAAAGGAACAAAATACAATTTAATTTATACCTAATTACAGTTTTACAATAATTTTTTTTTTTCACACATTTGGAAATTTTACTGCCTCGCTAGACATAGTCTGTTCTGAGGCAGTACTAGTTTAAAATTGCTATGGCTACTCTGCGATCATATGATTTGTTTTCTTTTTTTTCTTCACATATTCCACTCACTTAGAACATCGAACAACCAGGATGAAAAACTCTAAAACCTCTATCTCAAAAAATCTAAGAGTACCGAGGCAGATCCTTCTCTTCCAATCTGCTTTAGCCAACGAGTAACGAGGTCTTTGAAATTTTTCCCACCATGCGATATGTTTTGTTCAATATCTATCATTATTTTATTATAGAGTCTTGGTGCCAAAAAACTATATTGACGCTGCGCATGTGTTGTTCTTGGTTGTGGCGGTCTTAGCTGATGTCTGTTTCTAGTGCCATGTATCAATATATAGTCCGGTTGGAACTCAGCAGTGTTTTTATGCAAATGAGACAGTATGTAGAACAAACAATTGAATATGTCTGAGTAGCAAATATAGAATATGGTGAGATCCTTAGTTTTCTTCCATAAGTTATACAACTGTCGACTTGTTCAAGAGAATTTTATTCTTTTAACATATCGACAAAGTATCAAGCCAAGATACGCGAGATTTGTATGCAGTGTCTATGTTTTTCACAACTTTGAAGTGAAAAAACACCAATTTAGAGGCTTCGCAGAATATGGAGTAGAACATTTGGTGTCTGTCTGTGTGTGTTTGTGTCCCTTATAACTTTTGATCTGCTCAATTTACAGAGCCCAAAATTTCAAAATATATATAGGCCTACAAAAAATTTATACTCAGAATTTTGAATTTTTGTTTCAGTCAACTGTTGAATTTTTACTTTATTTTTCCATATATTTCAAAAACCATATAAGTTAGAACCCTGAAAATTGGTATAAGTAAATACATATAAAATATCAAATTTATTTTTTCAAAAAAATAAATTTGAGATTTTTGAGTCCAGAGTTTTTCAAACATGTTTTATTAAGAAAAACATTTATTTACGATAAATTTGTGTTTAACGGCTGTTTTTAAAGATATAGAAAAAAAGCCGAAACACCGCAACTAGGTAATTTAATTTGCTATAAAAAATATAAACATTGTAGTAGTACGTCTCAAACTTTTTTTAACAATTTTTATAAAAATTGAATTTAGTGACGACATCATTTCATATAATTTGTAAGGCAGTATACAATACACAATATCTACGGGGACTCAATAGTTTGTTTGATACTTAATCTCCAAACATCCATAATATTCTATCCTGACATACATACCTACATGTTTTATATAGAAAACGAAATATCTAAAAATATTTATTATTTAGTGTTTATGTGTTAATAGTTTGGTACATATTCTTCAATTATACATACTATCGCCATCGACAGTTGGATCTCATGTGTTAGATGTAACTAGTAAAAACATAATATCATTAATGATTTGTTCTTTGTGATATAACAATGGAAATAAGTCTGTTGGAGAGGTGTTTGAATGAATTACCATTGTGCCTATTTCAATATGTAATCTTTGGTATTTTGTTTTTTTTTTATGGTTTGAATCTACGAGGAAAATTTATTGTGATTCACTTATGAGCTAAATTATTGATTGGCAATTTTTATTTCACATATGAAAATAGTTAACATAAAGGTTATTAGAATAAGATGAATTAAAAGAAAATGTATTTGAAATAATAAATATGTTTATTTATTTGATCACATGATTTGTTTGTGCCTAAAAACTATTTGTACATTTTTTTTATAAAAAAAGCATTCATTAAGCGTTTTATTTTAAAACATTTTTCACATACTAACTACATTATCTATCGATAAATAAGCTCATTTGTGTGTGAAAGTCACTATAATGTAACTATGTATTTGTCTAATCATATCACCTATGGCGATATTTGATATACTTAAAATTATAATCACTTTTAATTATTAATGTATAAGTTACATGCACTATATTCTATAGTAGGATATGCGTAAATCATGTTAGCATATAAAAAATAAATTAAGCACATTGAAAAGTTGTTAATATACTTGTTTATTTCAGTTATAATTTTGTATACAATTGTTATTGGGTTTATGCATTTGTTTTTATATATTTAAAATACCTACAAATTGAGTGGGATATTTGTTGATTACATTTTTCAACTATAAAAGTATACATACTTGATAAATATCTAATATTTAAAAAGAGTTTTAAGCAGCATTTTGTCTAGTAAATTTGTAAAGCCGTCGTCATTTGAAAGTGATGATTGTATATAATATGTAATGTAAAATGTACAGTTAATAATTGCAATAAATTTACATATTTTGTGTATGTATTAACTTTGTAATGGTTAAATCTAAGACATTGAAAATCAATATAACTTACACATAATTAAGTATAATGGAGATAAACATTGTTATTTATGAAGCTAAATATCACTTATTTCATAGGACGGATGTATTGTATAATAATGAATATAAATCTATTTGATTGTCATTTAATATTTTGATTACTTAGTAGTCTTTCAAGCAGCTGGCTGAAGAGAATTAACATTATTTCAACTCATACTAAGCTGGAAACATATTACTGTAACCCACAGTTTGTAAGTTTTTAAATCTTGTCTGAAAGGTAAAGAGTAGAAATTCACAATACAATACGATAACATGTTTTCAGCTTTAAATGTTAACAAACATTAAACAGCACAATGCTCACAGTTTGGATTATATTTTAAAATAAGTTTAGATCTTTAGTATAAACGACTCAATGAATTATGAGTATATTTTCAGTATTTTAGTGAGTTAGGTATTTAGAAATTCGTATTTTTATATTCATACTCGGTACCTTTGATATTATTATTGTATTTTCATGTTACTAAATAAAACAAGCCAACTGTGAGGGCCAGACTACAAACATACGAAGCAAAAATTTTTATAGGATCTGAAGAAAATATCTCTTTGGATTAAGAGGGCATATAACGTTAATCTATTGACTGAAAACATGATAATATATTAAAAGCGCCATGAAATTATGCGTTAGTAAGGGTAATTATTTTGTGCGTTAAAAAAGATTTATATGTGACATAAATTATTGGAAGCCCAAAATTGGTTGATTTTTACATTTTAACAATAAACCTGATTTGAAATGAATAACCTTAAGCGGACATTTAATTTGATTTTATGCACTCTTTAAGCACATAAAATATTTATTTCTCAATGACCTATATTTATGGAGTAATTAAAAAAAATTGCTTTAAAAAATGACATTTTTGATACTATATTATGGGAATTTATGCTTGAAAATTGAGTGATGAAAATTCACTAGAGAAATATTGAAAATATTTTAGATATTTAATATCACACTGTTTAACATATTTGAGAAATTTGATTTCAAATTGGGGTATTTAGAATTACATGCTCTCTTAACGGTATTTAGATGTTTGTAATCTAGGCCTTTTGTTATTTTTCAAACTAAATAATTATTCCATAGCATGTTCTTTAATAGTGGCTTGCTTCAATAACAGTAGCTACAGAAATAAATAAAACTTCTTAAAATGTAAAAAGTTGTATTTCTATTTAAATAATATTTAACGTGTTGTGAATTAATCTATTAAAGTAGGAAACTAACAAAAGAGGAATAAAAGTTAGAAATAATTATACTAAAGAATTGTTTTATTTCCCAAACCCTCCTCTACATTTAGGACTAGGTTCCATCGGTTGTTTATTTTCCTCCCACTGGTCTGGTGTTTGAGTTATAATTGAAAGAGCGTGCACACCATGCTTCAGTTCGTGAGACAGTACATCATTAACTATGCGATGTCTCTGTAATAAAAATAAATATTTATACATTTGATAACCAGTGGTCATGGTGTCAAATATTTTGTTATATAACCCATCAGGGGGGCAAGTCTAGTTCGGCCGGCGAAATCAAAACCCTAGTGATTACCCATATCATGGATATAATATAATTGTCGTATGGAGTTCTATGACATCTAAAGATATTATAGAACTCCATATAATAATTATATCCATGATATGGGTAATCGTGAGGGTTTTGATTTCGCCGATTGAACCAGACTTGCCCCCCTTATGACAGAGAAAATAAACATGAATAATTTTTTTTAGCGCCCGAAAACTCACTACCTTATTAGACCTAGTGAGACAAAGGTCCTTATAAGAACTAAAAAGGACCCATGTGGATTTTTAATAATATATTATACTTAACCAGGAATCTATTTCTTGGAAATAGTGCGCTAAATCACAGTAAATTGTGTGTAAAGGCTAATACAATGAAGCAAATTAATGAATTGTAAAATCAAAAAGATAAATAAAAAGTAAATTTTCAAATAACAACTTTTCTAAAATGTTTATAGGACTTTCTGTCAGGCCAAATCAAATAATATTCTACTGAATTCATATTTACAGTATTTATTATTTTCATACATTATGTAGTATACAGAATCGCATACATATACGGAGTAAACGAGAATCCTTGAAGATGGGTCAGCTGTCTTTATAAACCAAAGGATATTGGTGTGTATGTTGTGGAATGGGGGAGCCATTCCTTTGCTATGTACATTGTAGTTAACATGCCATACATGTCATATATTATTGCTTTATTATTTGCATGCTATACACTATTTTAAATTTGAAATTAAAATAGTGTATTGACATAAAAATATAATTGGTTAACTAAAAATAACTAATTAACTCAAAATCAAAAGGTTGAGAATCTCTGGATTACACGGTACCACGAAGGTATGCATGGTACAGTGAACAAGCAAATATAAAAGTGTCATCAAATGAATTTCTTTTGTAGTGTATTATTTTAAAGATATATTTTTTAAAATAAATTTTGACATTTTATTTATATAAGTAAGTTGAGTGTGTCAGTCGAGGTTAAGTTTAAAAAATACGACATATAATAATATTACTGTACATATCATGAAGTCGTCTTGTTGAGGTGTGACACCAGTATTTTAATTTGATGGATATCAAGTTGGCTTTGTAATATCTAAGAAATTATTATTTATAGATGTTTGGATAGGTGCCAATATGTGTATCGATAATGAGCTTACATTAATTATCACATCTATTTGAATGTATACACTAGCATAATAGTTTGAGTAACATAACTTGCTAAAATTATACATATTTGCAGCTGTTAAATAATTTCAAGTCTTTAGTTAAAAAATTTGCAGTTACGAGAAATCATACAAAATTCAACTAAATTTATCAAAATATTCAGAAGTAATTATTAACACTGGAAAACATTTTTTTTTGAGTTGTTGACACATTACAATTTTAGGCATATATCAAAATGAGCGTAGTAAAAACAAAGAGTTGAATGTTATATTAAATGATTTTCGTTAAATTTATCTTGACTATTGCCAGCATACATAATTATGTAATAAATTATTGAAGATATACGTATAAGTAAAGTTATTGGTAGATTCTTACATAAAAAATGTGTCTATTCTCAGCTCTATCTTCAAAGAACATTTGGACTTCATAAACAGTTTTTTTTTCATAGACACATACATAAGTAGACAATGACAGATGTGAGTGAAATCGCCACGTGTAAATTTAGATAGAGTAGTTTTCTTATAGAAAAACAAATCTAGTAATAAGGTATACAACTTACATATAAAAAATTGTTTTACTATGAACTGTGTTTTTTTCTTATTCATGTTTGATTTTGTTTACATTTGAATTGATTCACTAAATACCTAATAAACTTTATTCTTTTCCAACCATTTTCACATTGAATGTTAAAAGTGAACTACTTGAACTTTAAATTGTGAAAGGAATGAATTTACTAAATCATGGGGAAAATTCTTTATCTCAAAACTTGAACACTGGTTTTTGATTTAATTTAATTTTTCGTAAAAATATATTTAAATAAAACTGGCTTTTGAAAATCATTACAATTTTAGGATCAATTAAATATGATAGATAAATGATTCAATAAAAACAGATTTTGAAACAAATTGTAATTAAGATACTGTGTCCAATCTTTACAATTAATGTGTGTATATTTATAAAACAATAATTAACTGCATAAAAATCATTAATATGAGAAAGTTTTGATATAAATTTATGTACTGGAATTTATGAAGAAAAAATCAATAAATTGTAGAAAAACAGAAGAAAAAGCCTCATTGAAGCAGTTCATGTTGGATATTTATTGAATAAAAATATAAAGGAGATAATTATATTAAAAGCATTGGTGACTGATTTAAGAGTCTACTAGATTAGCGAACTCAAATCTATTCTCCCAAAGCATAAGAATTTTCACTAGATTTAAGGATGTGTGCATACGCATTTGTTTCAGGCTCAAAATAATTCTCCGAAAAATAAATATATTGATAATATGAGTAAAGTGAAAATATTTTGATATAATTATTAATTAAAATAGAAATGTGTTTTTTCCTTAACCCATGAACAAAAACAATAAAGACATTAAAAACTTATGTTATGATGGTAATATTGTTTGAAAAAATCATATTAAATTTGATTATGTAAGTTTTTTAGCACAAACGTGTTATTGATTAAATAAAATGTGGTCAATGACGTTAGTGAAAACTATTGATTTTTATATAGTCAATTATAAAAAAATGTACCTTTAGTAATGTAACTCCTTCAAATTCTCTAGAAACGATCATAACCTTGAAGTGAGTTTCCGCATCTTCAGGCACATTGTGCATATGAGATTCATTAACTACTTCCAGGTGAAGTGGTGCCAGCTTTGCAGTTATTTTCTCTTTGATTGCTTCCTCAACTGGATGAGATGACATCCTTCTTATCAATGAAATAACATAACCTAAAAACACACAAACTTAAGGTAAACAGCACTCTCCCAATATTGACAACACAGAAAACACAGCAATTGATAATATGTATACCAGTTCTTTTAAAGACATTCATGAATTGTCGTTTTTATTGAAAATCAAGAAGTACCAATAATAAACCCAATGTCAAATGAAATCGACAACACAACCGGTGTTGCCATTTTAAAACAGTTTTGACGCAAGGTCGATCAGTGTGGCTATTATATTGATAATTTTATTGCAGAAAAAGTGAACTTTGTACCTACTTGAGAGGGTAGGCGCCAGAAAGAAATGTAATTTAAGTAATGATCATAATAATAAGCAACAGTGTAACGTAAATTACGGTGTTTCTCTCTCGCGTTCCGCTAACTGAATGAATGCGATGAAAAACAACACCGGAAAATATTTTTACCTCGGAATGAATAAATTACTGGAAATCAATATTATACGAAGTACATAAATTTCATTCTATAAAACCCGGTGCAAAAGTAAAATCAGAATTTTAGTTTCACAATGTACATAATTAAATTTTGGAAACATAGATTACACAATTAATATTATGGAAAAGTTACATATTTTTTTAGGAAAAGTATAATTGAGAAAAACCATTTCTAGATTTAAACATATTATAATTATAACTGTTAATTTAAAAAAAATACATCTAGTAGGGTAAAAAGGGAACGAATGCGCCTGGTTACGCAAAGTTGGGTACACACGCATATACACACACACACACACACACACACACACACACCTTTCCTATCCTATCCTAGTTTACCTCGGCCTAAAAACAACCTACCTACATACCTGCCAGCTATATGCAAAAAAGTATTGTTGCATATAAATTTTCTCATTATATCAACTGTCATCTTGACTAACACACCGCACCGCACCGCTCTTAAAATTATATCTTCAAAATCCGCTGAAATTAATTAACTTGTGAATTACTAGTGAAGTGTCAAAGTTTTCATACGCTGTGAATGTGGTGAAAACATTATTCAGAACCAGCACAATAAATATCGAGGCAAGGTAACTCCCTATACCTTTATCTTTTCCACCATATTCCTTGGTCCTTCGTCCCGTATATCTTGTATTTTCCCGCATTCCTTGTTCCTCTGTCCCGCATATCTTGAATTTTCACGCATTACTTATCAAATTTATACATTTTTATACAAAATTAACATTATACATACGCTATTTACATTACATATTTCATACATACCCGCATTGATTGTAGTACCTAAGTACTTAATCAAATTCTTGTTTCATTAATTTTATTGTTGTTTAATCAATAATGGCTTCTTTAAAAATATTGGAAGCTAAACGGCTAAGTTTATTTGCAATTATTCAGAAAGCTTATGACTTGTCGAAATCATTAAATACCGCTGAAGAAAAAACTAATTTTCTTATCCGCATACAATCGATAGATAAAATTCGTTCTGAATTTTGTCAAGTTGTAGAAGAATTAAATTTGGGAAAAATAGCTGTAAATCCAGAATATGTTCCGTCTTTTCAATCTATTGAAGCCCTTGACGAATTATACTGTAACATCAAGCATATTGAACAATCTTTAAAAACTAAAGTTGACTATGTTCCTCCAATTATTAAATCATTTGAAAAAGACTCTCAAAGAACACACAAATTGCCAATATTGGAACTTGTTAGTTTTAATGGTGATCCAACGAAATGGCCATTATTTTATCAAAATTTCAAAGATCTAATACACGACAATATTAATTTGTCGAATGGTGAAAAAATACAATATTTAGTGTCAAAATTGACAGGTACCGCTTTAAGTGTTATTTCTGGGATACTTCCTGTCGCATCTAATTATGATATTATATGGGATAGGCTTGTTGATCGATTCCAGGATTCACGAATTTTAGCTACGCATTATTTAGAAAAATAATCATTTTTAAACCCTTAACACAATCAAGTTCAAAGAATTTGGATTATTTCATAGAAAATTTTTGCTCTTCATTTGAAGCTTTAAAATTATTAGATATTTCTGATTTAACTGATTTCATCATAACGCACATTGCTCTTCTTAAGTTAGATAGAGAGACGTTAAATTTATTTGAGCAACATATTAGAAATGAAAAAATTCCAAACTTTAAATTATTACAATCTTTTCTGAGAGAGCAAAGCAAAATTCTCTCTAGAACGCAGGTTATATTCCACAAAAGTGCACCAAATGATCGACGAAAAAATAATAATAATTCACATTCATTTGTTATAAATAATACGCCAATGGATATCACAAAATGTTTTTTGTGTGAATGTAATAAACATCCATTGTATTCATGTAAAAAATTCTTACAGTTGGATGTATTCACAAGATTCAAAATAATCAACAAAAGATCACTATGTAAAAATTGTTTTGGTACTCATTTAACAAAAAATTGTAAATCGGAAAAAATTGCTTTTATTGTAATAAAAGGCATCATTCATTGATTCATTTTCCTTCTTCACCAACATGTGATGATGAAGATAATCAAAATAAAGATAATTATCATTCAAAACAGGTTCCTAGCGCAGCTGATATTGTTAAAAACGATGATAATATTACCTCATTCGTCAATTCTGACCGCAATACGAGCACTTCGGTGAATAATATCGGTCGACGACATTTGGATCAACCATATGAACCTAAATGTCAAATCGACAATTGTTTGTTGATCCATAATGTAAACTGTTATCATGTAATACCAACCGCTATAGTATATATTAATGGAATTAAAAAAAATACCATCCGCACATTAATAGATACAGGATCAAATGCAAATTTTATAAGGGAAAAGATATGTAAAAAATTTAATATAAACATTACGTACGAAAATGCTTTTGTGTACGGTATTGGGTCTGCTGTAAAACCAATATTAGGATATGCTATATTTACAATTTATTCAAGATATGATACAAGATTCTTTTACGATATTAAGGCTTCGGTTGTCGAAACTATTACTAATGATTTGCCTACGTCAGCCTTAGAAATGACAGATTGTTTTAAGAATTTGCCGCTAGCGGATAATAATTTTAATCTTCCTGCTAGTATCGATTGCATAATCGGAGCTGGTTTATTCCCGCATTTACTTTTACCTGGGAAATTAACGCACAAAGAAACTCGTATGATCGCCTTACAGACTACTCTTGGTTATTTGATCATGGGCGAAACGCAAATAGATAACTTCTCATCATGTCAATTTCAACGCACGTTACACGCAATTGATGATTCTAATTCAAAAAATAAGTTAGATGAAATGATTCAAAACTTTTGGAAACTAGAATCTGTACCATCACGTCAGTATTTAAGTCCTGACGAGCAACTTTGTGAACAAATTTTTGAGAAAACAGTCTTGCGAGACAACGAGGGTAGATATACTGTATCATTACCTTTTCGTGAAAGTCCCACAGTTTTGGGTCATTCAATAAAAAACGCTAAACATAGGTTGCTTTCATTGGAAAAGAAGTTGCAATCAAATTTAGATTTACAATATGGTTATAATGCCACTATTCAAGAATACATTGACAAAGGTTTTTTGAAAAAAGTTACAGATACACAAACTTCAGATTGTGTTTATTATATACCACATAGAGCTGTATATCGGCCTGATAAAGATACTACTAAAATTAGAATAGTTTTAGACGCCAGTTGCAAAACTTCCTCTGGAAAAAGTCTCAATGATATATTGCATTGTGGACCTAATTTGCAAACAAATATTTTTGATTTACTTATAAATCTACGCCTGTACTCGGTAGTTATTTCTGCTGACATAGAAAAAATGTATTTTCAATTGAAAATGAATCCAGATCATAAACGTTTTCAAAGGATACTTTTTAGATTTAATAACTCAGATCCTATTGACATTTATGAATTTCAACGCGTTTCTTTTGGGCTTAAATGTTCCCCTTATTTAGCAATGAAAGTCATTCGCAAACTCTTAACAGATGAAGGCGATAAACTGCCTGAAACCACACAACTTGCTATGAAATATTTTTATATGGATGATTTTCTTTATTCAGTCAATTCACCTGAGGAAGCTTTACAAATTTATTCTCATTTAGTTCACTTATTTTCCTCTGGAGGTTTCTGTCTAAATAAGTGGATTTCCAACTCTGTACAATTTTTAAAGCACATTCCAGATAATCTACGTGTTAACCAACACATTACTTTTAATTCAGATTTTGACGATAAAACCAAAATTATAGGTTTGTCTTGGAGTCCCACCTCTGATTGTTTCACTTTTAAAATCAAACCTTTCTCTTTAGATACGTTAGTATGTACGAAAAGATTAATTCTTTCTAATATGGCATCATTATATGATCCTCTAGGTCTCCTTGCTCCAGTTATCATCGGTTTGAAACTTCTAGTGCAAGAGTGTTGGAAAAGAGAATTGTCTTGGGATGAACGGGTTCCTGAGGATATAAATAAGATTTGGTTGAAATTTCAGAGTGAACTCGAAAACTTATCAAATATAAATATACCAAGACATATAGGTATAGTAAATGATTCATTCATCAATTTGCTTGGTTTCTCAGATGCTAGTGAACGTGCCTATGGGGCGGTTATATATATCCGCATTGGATCACTTGAATCTAACGCCTCAAATGTATCACTACTATGTGCCAAGTCAAAAGTATCCCCACTTAAAAAGGTATCTTTAGCACGTTTAGAGTTATGTGCCGCACACCTTCTTGCATTATTAATGAAATCTGTTCTCTCAACTATTGAGATTAGATGTAAGATTGACAAAATGTTTGCATTTTCTGATTCAACTATTGTACTTTCATGGATACATTCCTCACCGCATAGATGACAAACCTTCGTTGCCAATCGCACCGCAATTATTCAAGAAATTATTTCTGAAGAAAATTGGTTTCATGTTCCTGGAACTGAAAATCCAAGCGATATTGTATCCCGCTCCGTTACTCCTAATGAATTTTTGAAAACCTCTTATTGGTTTAATGGTCCAGCCTGGATCTCATTGCCACAGAGTCAATGGCCTGTGACTAATTTTAAAAAGGAAAATGCCTATCAGAGTATACCTGAATCTAAAACTGTTGCTCTCATACAAATTAAGACTCAATCTGAGCCTCACTTTATTTATTTAATCGCTAACAGGATCTCTAAATGGAGTAAATTATTAAACATACTTGTTTACGTTCTTCGTTTTACAAGAAAACTTAATACGTCTGGAATG
The DNA here is from genome assembly GCA_963576475.1 of Molanna angustata. NCBI lineage: Eukaryota > Metazoa > Arthropoda > Insecta > Trichoptera > Molannidae > Molanna > Molanna angustata. Next base: position 10,969,007 of record OY754973.1, read on the forward strand.
ATTACGGTCTCAGACTTAGAAACTGCTGAAAATCATGTAATTAAATGCATTCAGAATAACCATTTTTCTCAAGATATACATTCTCTTGAACAGAATAAATTGAGTAGTCCTGTATTACGCAAACTTTTACCATTTTTAAATAATAATATCCTTAGAGTTGGTGGTCGAATTCAAAATTCATCATCAATGTATGAAACGAAACATCCAATTTTATTGCCTTCTAAAGATCGTATTGTTCAGTTACTTATTGAATATTATCATTATTTACATTATCATACAGGCCCTGCATTATTGTTAGCATTATTACGCAGAAGTACTGGATTTTATCTGGTCGTAGTTTGGTTCGGAAGATTGTTCATTCTTGCAACATTTGTTTTAAAAACAAACCAAAAGGAACCTTCCCGTTAATGGGCAATTTACCCGATTTTCGAGTAAATGAAATAAAATGTTTCGCAAAATGTGGAGTAGATTACATGGGTCCAGTGTTTGTAACTCTGGCAAAGAGAAGAGGCATTAAAAAGCAAAAGGCATATGTTTGTTTATTTGTTTGCCTAGCAACAAAAGCTTTACATATAGAATTAGTTTCAGATCTCTCATCTGAAATGTTCTTAGCTGCATTTAAACGTTTAATAGCCAGAAGAGGACCTGTCACTCTCATTGTAAGTGACGGTGGAAGAAATTTTGTTGGAGCTCGTAAAATTTTAAATGAATTATATAAGTTTGTTTGTTCCGATGAATATAATAAAGCAATACTTCATGAATTGACGCCTAGAAAAATAGAATTTCGAATAAATCATCCGTATTCTCCTCATATGGGTGGTATATGGGAAAGCAATATTAAGTGTATTAAAACACATTTATTTAAAGTCATAGGCTCACAAGTATTAACTTACGAGGAAATGAATACCGTATTGATTCAAATAGAGGCTTTATTGAACTCTAGACCGCTTTGTGTATTAAGCAATGATCCTTTAGATCCTGCCGCATTAACCCCTGCGCATTTTTTAAATTTAACTCCGCTAAATTACCTACCCGCTTACAACGTTGATGATATTTCAATAACCCGCATTCAACGATATGAGTTGATCGATAAATTAGTACAGTCATTTTGGAAACGATGGCATGTAGAATATCTCACCTCTTTACAAATGCGTGAAAAGTGGAATACGTACACAAAACCCATTACACCTGGCCAAATAGTTATTATTAGAGAGGAAAATCTCCCTAAATTATCTTGGCCACTTGGCATAGTCAAGGAAATATATCCGGGAAAAGACAACGTCATTCGAGTTGTAAAAGTTCGAACCCGGAATGGTACATATTTAAGACCAGCTATTCGATTATGTCCGTTACCTTCCCAATAATCAAAATGTTTTTAATTTAATATTTCTTTTTATTTTTTAAGTTAGTTTACGTTTATTTGAATTTTTCACTCTATTGTTTAAATTTGTATTCTTCTTTTACCATCCGGTGAGTCATATGTTTTTTGAATTTTTTGTTGGAGTAATACTCCAAGGCCGGGAGTTATGGTTACGCAAAGTTGGGTACACACGCATATACACACACACACACACACACACCTTTCCTATCCTATCCTAGTTTACCTCGGCCTAAAAACAACCTACCTACATACCTGCCAGCTATATGCAAAAAAGTATTGTTGCATATAAATTTTCTCATTATATCAACTGTCATCTTGACTAACACACCGCACCGCACCGCTCTTAAAATTATATCTTCAAAATCCGCTGAAATTAATTAACTTGTGAATTACTAGTGAAGTGTCAAAGTTTTCATACGCTGTGAATGTGGTGAAAACATTATTCAGAACCAGCACAATAAATATCGAGGCAAGGTAACTCCCTATACCTTTATCTTTTCCACCAGCGCCTTTTTACAGAGTTTAATTTCTTACTAATTATATATTATATACCCCGGCACAGGTTTATTGCCTAATGGGGCATTGCAGATTCAATAATTATTGTAATGTCATCAATGTTTGTGTGAATAAATAAATAAATATGTAATGAAGAACAAAACATGATTAGGTAGATATGTAACATAGTTTCAGCGTTTCTCTATATTTTTGAATAAAAAGGAAATATATTTATTTTTATTTATTTATCTTTTTGCATACAATATAAATAACTAATTATAATGTACACTGGCGGGCTTATTTCTATTAGGTAGGCAAGTTTTTCTAACCAACCAGATTACAAAGTATGAAAAATATATATATATCAATTAGGTATATTATACATTCCACTAAAAAACAAAAAAAAACACCATGTATTGGGAAAGGACAAAGTAAGGAAATATCGGGATCTGGTGTTTAGGGATAAATATAGGCAGTTAATAACATAAATTTGTCATAAAAATATTTACCTACCTAGTAAAAAAAGTTTGAGAAAACTTGATTATTTTTCATAAAAAAATGGTTTGTGATATTATATTTGACTATATTTATACCAAGATTTATACAAACTTTACTGTATACAATATTTATTCAATATTTACTGTTACATAAATCCATTGTAAGTTATATGGTTTCGAAAATTTCAAATCACACTGGCAATCGCCATTTACTTGAGAAATCACGTGAGTTGCGCAGAGTACAAATATGTGTTTTTTGCTTGGTTGGAATATGTTCAATCCGCTCCCCGGCCTCCCCCACGACGAAAAATCTCAAGTTATTTTCGGAAACTATGTAGGTACATGTTTTTAAACGGAAAAGTAAAAAAACATACTTTTCACTATAAACTAATACAAAACATTAGGTCACGGTGCGATAAACTTTTATAACAAACAAATACCCTTTTTTAATACAATTAAAACAAAAAAGATGGTTGATATTTTTACAGTTCATTTTAGTCATAAGCTCCGAGGAACTATAGTTTTTCTTATCTTTTCCTTTTACAAGCGTCTGTTCTTCTCACCACCACCCGTTCTGCTTATGGGGACATAATAACGGCCCCTTGCGAAACTCTGAAAGAACACATATAGAACATACGAAGAGTCCGGAGAACTCTAAAACCTTGCAGACACTGCACTTAATGTGCCAAAGAGAGCAATCACGTGAAAACACTGACTCACTGTTCACTGATAGTGAATATAATAGTGCACCGAATTTAAGACAGAAAGTCTTGAAAGCCCTAAATTTGCTCTTCGTGGCTACAAGATCCGTATGTCCAATGGGTTCAAAGAAATTCCCTCGGACATCTTCGTAGGACACATTGATGAGAAAAGGCACATTTTTGTGGACGAAGATTCTATGATATTAAAATATAGTATCTAAGTATGAACTTTACAATGATTTTTGTTCCGAATTCAGGTACGGATCTACTTAATTCTTTTTTTTTTGGGTTCTAGCCCATGCAGGGCTCCGTGGATACAAAAGGACCTAGCCTCGATTGAAAACAATAGACTTGTAGACGGGCGATGGTGTTCTAATTCACGTTCGGTGTAACCAGTGTGGACTGGAGCCCCCGAGGTTTAAGGTACTTTCGTGAAAGACCGAACCGAGGGCCCAAGTGTGGACTAATATTGTCAACATGTCATGTGACAAAAACTCAAATATATCAGACATTTTAATGCTCCCTGTTTAATGAATATAATTTTATATTCACCACAAAAATAATATCTCGGAATTCACCAGTTTTTATCTCGAATAGAAATTAAAATAATACTAGGTAAACGATTTTGACAGTTCAAAGCATTCTCAGCGTCTAAAGTCACCGATTTTGGTGACTCAAACTCACGGGAGATGAGAAACGATTTTTTATGACTTCTGTGAGAAACAAAGTTCTATGATTACAAATCTGTAACTCAAACTCATCTAAGTACCTATTTTGCGACTATGATTCTGGGCCTTAGACCCTTAAGGTTTAAGGTGCTTTCAGTAAAGACCGAACCGTGTTAAGGCGTGTTAATTTTATTTTATCGTTTATAGACTAAAGTACTCATCGATTCTATTCAAATTTTGCGAATTTGTATATCTAATACTCACTTAGACCCCATTAGATTTTGAAGGATATCTGAATAGTGCTTCTCAATTTTTCTGTCAAATATTTCAAAGTGACCCCAAGCTCAGGAAACTTAAAATTTGATATTTTTATATTCAATTTGGCAATAAGGTACATCACTTTCATAAAATGGCATTGAAGAATTATCATGTATTCGTAATAAAATATTTAAATAAAGAAAAAATGTAAGTAACAAACTCATTTCATGAAAATGCTGAATATTTTTCATAGAAAATTTGAGTACTTTATAGAATGACTGGTTAGTGAGGAGTTTAACGTTGGCCACAAATCATTCGTTTTCTTTATCATGGCAAAAATCTACAGAAGAAAATAAGTGTTAAAGGGTTATTCAAAAATCAGGTTTTTCATTTAGTAGGTAGGTACTGTGAGCCCGCAATAATTAATTGTGTACTGATAAGCTGAATTATAGGTACACGATGCACAGTAAATTAATAGAGTCAAATACCTATAATTTGGAAGTAATTGATAAGATAACTGCAGGACTCATGGTATGTTTTCAAAATATACAATTCATTATGTCATAGTCATTCAGACGCGTATACATACGGACTGTTCGAATTTTGAGTTGTCGATAATATGTACAATAATTATAACACACGTAGTGTGCAATGTTTTGACTGGGAAAATTAAAAATACATCAATTGACTGCTTACGTGAATAGTTTAATAATTGATTATTTGGGTGCAGTTTAAAATAATAGGTGTTTAATTACAACATGGGTGGTACGAGACTTTCCGTTGTAAAGGTAACATTGATTTATATTTCTGAAACTCACATTATAAACTAATTTTTAGCTTGCTTCGTTAAATAGTCATGTTAAATTTTTGTCCTATAAAATGACTTCTAATTTATTTATAGTAATTATATACCTACTTTGTGCATCGTCAGGCATTTATATATAATTTCTTCCTACCAATATTAATGACTTAATTTTCAAAAATGAGTCAGATTCCTAGCAGAGAAGAAATTTGAAATTGTAAATCTCGATCCTGAGAGGCACCGGATAATAATAGTGCTTCCACTAATTTCTATTAATATCGTTGTTTTCGGGGGGGGGGGGGGGGGACGCAAGAGCCGGTAATCGAAAATACAAGAGGCGAAATAATATTTCACATATTTTAGCAATTTTGAATGTTGCCTTTTTAGGTGAGACGGGACTGGTATGTTGGGACACACGAGTGTGTCTTGCTTAAAAGGTATAGCACATCTCTTCATACCTGTCGCTGGTTTCCCCACATTTTGGGATACGTTGTGATTGTATGACGATTAAAACGAGATTCTTCTTACTTTTATTGGCTGGAAATACGGGAAGATTGGAAGAAATTAACAATTGGTTATAATCTTCCCATTAGTATCGGTTGCAAAAAAATGTTCATTTTCATTATTCATCATAGATAAAATAGTCAATAAGTTACTAGAAGAGATTATAGTTCATTGATCAATGAGGATAGATAATGAATGTAGAAAGATACGTATAAAATGAATGAAATCTATTTAATAAATTTGACGCTGCATGTATTAATTTCGTCTTCATCTCGTAATATAAATGGTTCTGCACCCGATATGTGAAACATTCAGAATATTCTTTCAAAGATAGGGTAATATAATAAAAGATATAAATAAATATACAAAATATTGAAAAAGAGACAAAACAAAAGATAAATTAAATTGAAATCAATCATAATAAATTATGTCAAATGTTAAGAGTATTCTAGTGTACCTACCTAATAACGAATAATTATTGTGATAATATCAAATATTATGTGATAATTTTAATAAATTATACAGGGCCGGATCCACCATAGGTTCGAACGGTGCAGTTGCGCCAGGCGCAAATAAATCTGGGGCGCCAAATATAACAAAAAAATTCAACAAATATATAAAAAAGACCAAAAATATATACCTGAAAATCCCGAAATAGAAAAAATATCACAGATGAATTTGAATTCAATTACTGCTATTATTATAATTACCTATAAACAATCCAGAGATGTCGATGAAGAGTGTTTTTTATTAAATAAATACAAAATACGAATGATTATATTAAATTTATACTAAATATTATTATTCGAAGTGGTACACAACGAAAACCGCATTTAAATAATAATAATAATAATGCTTAAAATATAATAATGCTTAAATACATGGTGTGCTATTTTCCTTGAAAAATAATGGAAATGTGGTGGGTGCCGATAGGGGGGGGGGGCGCTTTAGATTAGTGCACCAGGCGCCAAGTTAGAAATTAGTGCACCAGGCGCCAAATTGGATAGATCCGGCCCTGAACTTATATATAAATTCCTAACTAAAAAATATGAATATGAAGACACAAAAAAAAACATAACCGAGACACGAAGTGTTTATTTTTTTTTTCAAGTTAGTGATAGTCAAAAATAAGACTAAAATCAGAATAATAATAATGTTTTAAACCAAAATTCATCTCAAATGTAATAATATTTTTTATTAATACGCACTTCCACTTTAATTTAGTACTGTTCTACGAACATAGAAACTACCGTTTCCTTCCTCAGCTGGGTGCAGCTGGAAGAGTTCAATTAAAAATTTATAATAATAACCTAATGGAAGTTAAATCCTCCACAATTGATTAAATATCTTAAATTATTCGTAATTTTTGACGTCATATTTTGATGTACAAGATTTTTTTTTAAAAAGGTATCATTGTCAATAATTTTCGCACAAATATCTAAGTATAAAACATATTGCGGGCGTCAAGCCAGAAGGGCGTACAAACGAAATGACTACTTTACAGGAGAGACAAAAAACTATTTATTTCTGTAACGGTTCAATTTATCCATGTAGATTTTTTTTGGAAAATTTAACAAAAATGAAGCCTCATCGTATTACCTAAATTTCAATAACTAGTGAATTCCTTATATATTTATTTGCACATACGCCCCCCTGGCTCGCTATTTTCTAGATCTAGACTCGATTTTCATAATTATTGTGGGGCGTAAATCAAATTTTCTAAAAAGCTACAAATCAGAGAAAAAAATATGTAGTTTAATTATGAGACGTAATTAAACGTTTTGATAACTAAATCCAGACAATTAGCTATACCTAAGCTTCTGCCATTTTTAATGTTTGTCGATACGCCCTTCTGGCTTGGCAGGTTTCTATGGCATCATCAATTTTTTTGAAAGGTTGTTATCATATTATTTTCTTTTTTCAATCATTTTTTTCAGACATTTTTCTTTGAAAATATCTGTTTAATGTTCGGCGTATGCAGATTCGCCTATCTGGTTCGATGATATTTCACAATGATATCGATCAAGTGTTCAGCGTATGTTCATACGCCCTTCTGGCTCGACAAATTCACCTATGCCATAGCATACGCCCAAAATTATTCTTTGAAATATCTCGAAAAATACGCAACAGAAAGCCGTAATTTTTTTACAAATGGTGGAGGTCTTGATGAAGTATCGTTTGGCATAAAAAACGAAAAATCGCATTTTTGCAGATACGCCCTTCTGGCTTGACGCCCGCGATAAATACCAAGGGTTTTCATATCTATTGAATGAACTTTTTAAATTTATTGTTTTTTTATAAAAAATTATATTTTTGAATTCAAAGAGTTAATAAAGAAGAAATGTTCCCATTTTATCACGTTTTTTTATGAAAATAGTAAATTTTTACGTACTTCAATTCTATAAAGATATTTCATTCGTCATAAAATTGTCTCTTTTCTTTTGATTTTCTTTCAACTTTCCTTTGTTAGTAGCAATTGTATAGTTTTACACAGTAATCATAGTAGGCCTTACTGCTTACATGCCTAAGTGAATTTTTATATCTCCAGAGAGCTCAGTTTTTCCATAAAAATACTTTTACGATCGTCTTAGATGTGGCTTATGGCGGGGAAAGAAAAAAAATGGACTAAAAGTTGTATGACACGAATATATTTTTCGAAACAATTTCATTACTCCTTGTCATCGCAAAATATATAATTACCAACATGTTAAAAATATAAAACTTATGGACAAGCAAACTTTTAAGAAGGTCTTTTGTGACTATTAATTTACACGTGTTTTTATTTGAATCACGAAGGTACGTAAAGAATGTCCTGTAAAATAGGTAAACTCACTAATCTGCTTCAAAAAATCTTTCTTATTTGGGTTAGGCGGAGAGAAATAATTGTAACGCATACCTTTTTACATAATCGATTTGTGTTCACGTACACTCTCATATACATTCTGAAATTATTTTGAAATATTTCTGAAATTGTGTCTATAAGGTGACATTTTTTGTATATAAGGTGACAACATTTCTTTTACCAATACCCACTAATTACAGTAGCTAATTTTTACATAAAAGTACATTTTTTTAAAGAAAGTTAGGTAAACATTTTTTTGGTAATATGAAACGAATTAAAGAAAGTAGCTTGTGATATATACACACTCGCACTCACAAATACACGTTTTTGTTTAATTTTTATGTTTATTTAATTTTTTTTATGAATTGTATCTTATGTATTACTTTTGTGTGTTTAACCTTATTGGAATTTTCCGTGTTTATTTCAAATGTGTTACATCCGCACAAATTATGTTTATATTTAAGGGGGCATATAAACCTAAACATCGCGTTTAAATAAAATAACTCAAATATGTTAAACAGTTTATTTCTTAATACCATAAGTGTTCTCAATATTTCTCTGGTGAATGTTCGTAACTCAATTTTAAAATTAAGCATAAATTCAAAAAAAGTACCTATCAAAAATATAAATTTTTACAGAATTGTTTTGAAATTACTCTATAAATATATGTCGTCTAGAAATAAATCTTTTATGTGCTTAAAGAGTGTATAACGTCAAAGTGAATGGCCGATACAGTTCAAGTCAGGTTTGTTCTTAAAATGCAAAAAAAAAATCAATAAATGTTGGGCTTCCAATAATTTAAATGACACATAAAACCTTTTTAATGCACGTAACTTCATGGTGCATTATGAGTTATCATGTATATGATAACTCATAATGCACCATGCATGTTTTCAGCCATTAAATTTAGCGTTATAAGGCCTCTTAATATTGTTAATATTGCCTCAGAATACGGTTGGCTTCGTGTAGTGAGGTAAAATTTCATTGTTTGATTTTTTTAAGAAATATTGTATCGGTTTCTTTTTTGTATAAATAATATAGAAATATAACTTTTTCTAATTCAACATTGATCCGACGAAATGTTGAGTCGTATCAAACTGTCTTTAAAGTAAAGCCACATCTAGACTGGGAAATATTAAAGGAAATTACCCATCATAATCTAGTTTCTTAATGGAATATAATCATTAAGGCACTATACACAATCGAGCGATAATATTGATATAATGAAATATTTTGACAATGACAATCAGAGACAAAATTGATATAAGTAGGTACTTACCAACCAAATGACAATATTTTTCAAAACAGCTCTCTTTTAATTTCTAAAATAATATTACTAAAAATATTAAAAGGGTCTTGAGTGTGATTTTATAATTTTACTAAAAATACCTTAAGAGAGCATTTATCATGATGTATTAAAAAACCACATAATAGGTACACTATGAATTACGTGTTAGTATGGGGAACAAGACTTTGTATGTCGTATAATGTACTCTATAAGCATAATATATAAAATGTTTATTCTCTACGACCTATTATAGTTATGAAGTAATTTAAAAAAATGTTAAAAAGGGATATACAGAATATTTTTTAGGGGAATTTATGCTGAATTTTAAAATTGAGCAACTTACATTCACTAGAGAAATGTTGAAAATAATTATGGTATTTTTTGAGAAACACACTGTTCGACATATTTCATTTTAAAATGCGGATAAGTTTATATTACCCTCTTAATAATCTCGATAAATACAACAATATTTCATGCGGATATTTATAAAACACAAGCAATATCGACCGCCGTGGCACCAATGGAAAGCCTTTTGGCTTCAATGCCAGTATTCTGGGTTCGATTCTCAGCAAATGAGAATTTATTTAAAATTAGTCCACCACGCTTCAAATCTTGTTCCTCTGGACAAGAAGAGAAGTTAACCATGTGTCAGTTAACTCGACACTTATACAGGTTCTAAGGAAACTTTTATAATAATTAAGGAAGAGTTTATAACAATACCCACTATAATACAATTCCTGAAAAAAATATTCTGCACTGGAAAAAATACTTATAAACAGAATATTTATTGTAAATTTTTCAAACGGAATCCGTTTTTTTTTTATTGACAAACTTTTTTCAGCATCTCAATAGAGACGAAGTTGGGATATTGTAGAAGAACCAGGAATTCGAGGCACCTACAGGGCTTACTTACGAACGGTCGTCGGCTGGTATACGTGATCACTTTATGCGCTTGAGTTCCCTTATCAATTTAATTTTTGAAAGTTGTAAATATTTGAATATTGTGCAACAATTCACCTGAAAATAAGGAACTATACTATTGCCATCTATGAAGTAACGGAAAAGCCTTTTTTTGTAACAACATCTATTGAGAAATTAGTTTATTTGTAAACCCAACCTCGTTCCAACTTCGTCTCTATTGAGATGTTAAAAAAAGTTTGTCAATAAAAATATCATTTGACTCCCGAAAAGGAAAAAAATCCAATGTTTGAGTATATGCAATTAAAAAAATATTCGGAATTCTGGTTATAATCGTTTTGAGTGTGTATTGTTTAAAAAATCATGATACAGCCAAAAAGTTTGATAGCTATCTTAATATAACGAGCTATCTTAATTGTTGAAACATAAAGTTTTGATGAAATAAGATATTATAATTCTGATAAAATAATAATCTCTGACAGTTGCACTATGATTTTGTTAAGTAGGTTTTATTAATGTATAAGTAAATTATTATTTACGTTATTTTTATAGTTGTAAATCAAATTTATACTGAAGTGACAAAATGATCTATGAACACAATAAAAACAAGAATAATTTTAATTAAAAAAAATGTTATTCAGAAGAATACAAAAAAAATCTGATCTTTTATTAGATTGAATTATTATGGCCAAATATCGCCATGATTTTAGGTTATCAGTATACCTTCATATAGAGTAAATAAAAATTTCGTCAGACACTATGTTTGGTATTAATATTAAGTGATTTATTATTAAACGTTCTACGTCTATAGTTTTTATTTATGTTGGCTATCTGATAAATAAATGATGAATATGTTTCTAGCTAAAATATGATAGTATTAGATACTTATGTACATATGTTTTTTTTTGTTTTATCTTATTAGTTAATCATTTGTTTTCTTTTTGTTTTCCTACATATATGTATATGTGTATTTTAAACTTTCCTTTAAACTGTGCAAAGTAATGTCTTTTTTATAATTTGAATGGTCAGGAGAAGTTGATTGTACCTACCTAATTATGCACAATAGCCATGCGGGAGATACCTGTTATTGGAGCACTGGAGATTCTATTTTTTTTTGTTTCATGTTTTTTTGTTTGTGTTGTTCAGTGTTCTGTTGGTGTCTCTGTATATTAATTAAATAAATAAATATACCTACCTACTTAAATAAATAGGTATATTAAAATCAAAATAAGTAAACCAAATAAATAGGATATACTTTTTAAAGTATTCTTCACGTTGCAACGATGAATAATAAAATATTTCATGTCAGATCGTAGATTGTTCACATTCATTCTGCCAATTATAGGTACGTAGGTTTTATATAATCATTGCTGGCAACGTAAATCGGGAGTTGTTTTTTTAAACAGCTAAAAAATCCAATATAGGTAATACAAACATAATATCATATTGTGAAACGGTATAAACGATTAGTAGTTAAAAAAAACAATTAAACTAAGTATGCATGACATACATACAAAAATTGTTCAATTATATTAAAAACTAGCTGACACGGCGAACTTCGTACTGTCAATGAACAGTCAAAGAATGTCGTGCTAACTTTAAGTTAATCTTAATTTAGGATTTTATAAACGTAATAAAATGAGTGCAAAAAATATTAAGTCCAATAGTTTATTACGATATAATAAGAATAATAAAATAAAAATTTAATTATACTTTCACGCCCGCATTGCGGTGTGTTTTAATTTGTTTAAAAATTAAACTTTCGTATAATTTAGTTATTTATTTATCTTTCTGTGAATAATATAAATAAATATATATTGTACACTGGCGGGCTTATTGCCATTAGGCAATTTTTGCCAACTAACCAGATGACAACATTTGACATATGATTTTTTTCTGTTCGTGAAGTTTTCTGATATTTTAATAGTTGTTCTGCTATCCTATGCTAGCGGAGACGAATCCAACAAATAAGATATCATTACAATTGCTCCAGTTCTTGAGTTATGAATGGTTTAACTAACCCGACTTTGTTTTATTTATATAAAGATATCAAATGATTCTATCTGGAAATAGTTTTTACCGTCATCGGCAATACACAAATTATGAAATTTTAAGAGATTCAAATGGTCGGGAACAGTAGCGGATTGTGAATTTGTGGGGCCAGTGGGCTAATACTTCTAAGGGACCTACTTTTTTTTCTAGTACATACATAAATTATATTATATTATATATATAAATTAATATTTTTAAAATATTAGATATCGTAATCAGGACGGCAGCTTAGAAATCAAAGACTTATTTTTATGCTGTATAAAATAATGAAATTTTGGTATGGAATTTTCAATGAAAAATAAAAACAATTGATTAGTGGTTATTATCAATTCACAAAACATTGATTGAATACCAACTGGGATAATAAAATTGTTATCAAATGAGTCCCTATCTAATTGGCAATAAAATGTTAATAGATAATTCTTGATATTGTAATTTTTATCGATAGCAAAGATAAAACAAATTCAATGAAATCATAAGAGATGATAGATAATCTATGGTTTCCAATTAAAAATGCACGAGAGGACGGTTTTTTTTAATATGTTTCAAATCATTTTAGAGCAATGATTGATGGGATACGTCATATCCGTCTTTTCGCTACCAAGGCAAGCGTCCACAATCCGCATTCACCTGTTTCCGGTTTAGTTAGTCAATGTTTCCGGTTGGCTCTCTGATTGGTTGAGATCTCGTAGTATTAAGTCAAATGAGCTGTGAAATTTTATATTAAATGAAAAAATTTGAAAAAAAAATATAAATTTAATTTACAACAATTCATAATTCAATTTATAAAGCAACTCGCTCACGCGAGTCGTTATTATTATTACAAACAAACTTAAACCTAACCTAAGAATGCAGAAATGAAAACCTGGGACAGGACGCTACTCTACCAAGTATTTATTTATTTATTTATTTAGGGACAAATACAGTCTTAAAATACTAAAATGGAAACACTATAAAATAAAAACAAACAGACCAATTACATATGTCCACAGATATTAAATATAAAACATTTTAAATATCATAAATTTAAATATAAATATTAATATATATTTAAGTATAAATATCAAATATCTTGAACCAGGCATCCGGGTGCGCAGAGCGAAAATTTGTGTTTTTTTGCTTCGTTGGTTTACGTGCAAATCGCCCTCCTTCTCGGCGAAATGGTTCAAGATATTTAGCGACAACTATATGAATGTTCACATTATGTTCATAGATCCTAAATTTTTAAATTGTGGATATTTGAAGTTTTGATTAAAAAACAGAACTCCGTTGAAAAAAAAAGAATAAAGCTTTGTTAAAAGGAATTCTGGTATTTAAATCAATATTGTTTCCATGTTTTCTTTATAATTGGCGTATTCTTACCCTCAACTAGATTCTATGGATACTGTAGGGTTATGATTTGACACTTTTGAGGAATATTTTTTTATATATCTTTTGAAGAATGGATTTTTCCATCCATTTTTAACGGGAATAATCACGTAGGTAGAGAGTGCATACCTACAATAAAATAAGACTAGTTGCATGTAACACATGAGATCCAACTGTCGATAGCGATAGTATGTATAGTTGAAGAATATGTACCAAACTATAAACCCATAGATACAAATTATTGAATATTTTCAGATATTTTGTTTTCTATACAACATATATAGGTATGTATGTCAAGATAGGATAGTATGGAGGAAGATCCTTTTTCCTACCCAGAATATGCAAATAGCATGATGGTATGTATGTATGTTTGGAGATGAAGTATCAAACTATTAAGTCTTCTTACATATTGTGTATAGGCGACTGCCATACAAAATGTATGAAGCGATGACGTCACTAAATTCAATTTTTAAAAAAATTGTTAAAAAAAAATTGAGATCTTCTACTACAATGTTAATATTTTTTATAGAAAATTAAATTATCTAGTTGGGGTGTTTCGGCTTTTTTCGATAATTGTAAAAGTTTTGGAAATATAGGCAGTTAAACTCATAAATTTATCATAAAAAAAATATTTTTCTTAATAAAAAATGTTGGAGAAACCCTGGAATTTTTTTGAAAAAACTAATTTGAGATTTTATATTTGTCTATGTTTGTACCAATTTTCAGCGTTCTAGCGTTTATGGTTTCTGAGATATATGGAAAAATAAAATAAAAATTCAAAAGTTGATAACCCCTGACTGAAACAAAAATTCGAAATTCCGAGTATAAAAGTTTTGTAGGCCTGTAACTGTTTATATAATATATTCTAAAATTTTAGGCTCTGTAAATTGAGCGGATCAAAAGTTATAAGGGGGGGACGGACACACACACACCCTCACAGACACACACACAGACACACACACACACACACACACACACAGACACACGAAATATTCTACTCCGAATTCTGAGTAAATCCGTGTATGGAACATATATGCTGCGAAGCCTCTAAGTTGGTGTTTTTTGACTTCAAAGTTGGAAAAGCCGTGAAAAAAGTAGACCTCTCCATACAATTCTCGCGTATTCTGGCTTGAAACATTGTCGATATGTTAAGAGAACAAAGTTCTCCTGAACAAATCGACAGTTGGAATATAAACTAGTTGCATGTAACACATGAGATCCAACTGTCGATAGCGATAGTATGTATAGTTGAAGAATAAGAATCAAACTATAAACCCATAAATCCAAATCATTGAAAATTTTAACACATGTTGGTATGTATGTCAAGATAGGACAGTATGGAGGTCAGTCCTGTTTTCCTACCCGGAATATGAAAACAGCATGATGGTTCTGTATGTATGTTTGGAGATTAAGTACCTATCAAACTATTAAAACTTCTTACATATTGTGTATAGGCGACTGACATACATACAAATTGTATGAAGCAATGTCGTCACTAAATTCAATTTTTATAAAAATTGTTAAAAAAAGTTTGAGATGTGCTAACACAATGTTTATATTTTTTATAGAAAATTAAATTATCTAGTTGGGGTGTTTCGGCTTTTTTCGATATTTTTGAAAAATTCGGAAATATAGGCAGTTAAACTCATAAATTTATCATAAAAAAAATACTTTTCTTAATAAAAAATGTTTGAGAAACCCTGGAATTTTTTTGAAAAAAACAATTTGAGATTTTGTATTTGTCTATGTTTATATCAATTTTCAGCGTTCTAGCTTTTATGGTTTCTGAGATATATGGAAAAATAAATTAAAAATTCAAAAGTTGATAACCCCTGACTGAAACAAAAATTCAAAATTCAGAGTATAAAAGTTTTGTAGGCCTATAACTGTTTATATATTCTGAAATTTTGGGCTCTGTAAATTGAGCGGATCAAAAGTTATAAGGGGGGGACGGACACACACACAGACACACACACAGACACACACACAGACACACGAAATGTTCTACTCCGAATTCTGAGTAAATCCGTGTATGGAACATATATGCTGCGAAGCCTCTAAGTTGGTGTTTTTTGACTTCAAAGTTGGAAAAGCCGTGAAAAAAGTAGACCTCTCCATACAATTCTCGCGTATTCTGGCTTGATACATTGTCGATATGTTAAGAGAACAAAGTTCTCCTGAACAAATCGACAGTTGGATAAAACTAGTTGCATGTAACACATGAGATCCAACTGTCGATAGCGATAGTATGTATAGTTGAAGAATATGTACCAAACTATAAACCCATAGATACAAATTATTGAATATTTTCAGATATTTTGTTTTCTATACATTATATGTAGGTATGTATGTCAAGATAGGATAGTATGGAGGAAGATCCTTTTTCCTACCCAGAATATGCAAATTGCATGATGGTATGTATGTATGTTTGGAGATGAAGTATCAAACTATTAAGTCTTCTTACATATTGTGTATAGGCGACTGCCATACAAAATGTATGAAGCGATGTCGTCACTAAATTCAATTTTTAAAAAAATTGTTAAAAAAAAAATTGAGATCTTCTACTACAATGTTAATATTTTTTATAGAAAATTAAATTATCTAGTTGGGGTGTTTCGGCTTTTTTCGATAATTGTAAAAGTTTTGGAAATATAGGCAGTTAAACTCATAAATTTATCATAAAAAAAATATTTTTCTTAATAAAAAATGTTTGAGAAACCCTGGAATTTTTTTGAAAAAACTTATTAGAGATTTTGTATTTGTCTATGTTTGTACCAATTTTCAGCGTTCTAGCGTTTATGGTTTCTGAGATATATGGAAACATAAAATAAAAATTCAAAAGTTGATAACCCCTGACTGAAACAAAAATTCAAAATTCCGAGTATAAAAGTTTTGTAGGCCTGTAACTGTTTATATATTCTGAAATTTTAGGCTCTGTAAATTGAGCGGATCAAAAGTTATAAGGGGGGGGACACACACACACAGACACACAGACACACAGACACACACACACACACAGACACACGAAATGTTCTACTCCGAATTCTGAGTAAATCCGTGTATGGAACATATATGCTGCGAAGCCTCTAAGTTGGTGTTTTTTGACTTCAAAGTTGGAAAAGCCGTGAAAAAAGTAGACCTCTCCATACAATTCTCGCGTATTCTGGCTTGATACATTGTCGATATGTTAAGAGAACAAAGTTCTCCTGAACAAATCGACAGTTGGAATATTTCTCTGTTAAAAATATTCTTTCTTCGTACAATTCGCTCGTCTTTGGAATCACATCCCATCGCAACTTCGAGTTTCATTAACACTTCCCTCTTTCAAAAGAAATCTGAGGAATCATTTACATACTTACACATAACACTTAAATTTGTCTCCTTATCCTATCTTTATCCCTCCCCTCCTCTCCTGTCCCCTCCGTTTCTTTATTATTTTTGTTTTATATGTAATTTTATTTTTATTATACGTTGTACCTAATCATAATTTTTTTTTTTTTTTAATAAGGCACAGCCACCAATAGAGGCGGATTTGTGCTGTACAATTTAGATTTAAAAATGTTGGTACATATCATAAATAAAATAGCTTTCACCATATGAATATGTTTGGTTGGAAGATATTGCCATTTGGCAATAAGCCTGCCATTGTGCAGACGTGACCAAGAAGTTTTAAATATATAAATAAATAAATAAAAATATAGTTTTAATCCACAAATGAAAAAGACTTTAATAAGCTTAAGCGCTTTCGCCGACACAGCCGGCATCCTAGGCAATCAAACGATGTGTTTTGACTTATTTTTATAAATAATTTAATATATAATTATGAACTATGGGTTCGATTCCCGGTGGGGACACAGTTTTTTAATTTTGTTTTCCATCTGGATCTGTGAGAAAATTAATATCGTAAGTCTCCAGAATGTGACAACTTGTTATTGGGTGCATGTTAAAATAATATTTGACATAGTACCTGTTAGTTGCCCGAGAAGCAATATTAAATAAAAATATTACCTAAATAAATAAACTTCCATTGTGTTAATGAAAAAAAATCTGATATTATCATATCTTATATATATTATGATTGAATGAAAATTACATTACTGTTGTGAAATAATTAAAAAAATGACTGCTGGTTGTTGAATAAAATGTAAATGATTTTTAAAATTTGTAAACAGCCATTATCGCTATGTGGAGATATCAAGATGTGTATGCGTATATTAAAATTTTAGTAATCATGATAATCCACAAAAAAAAATTACTACGAAGCGAAAAAAATTAGGAAAGTCTTAAGTTTAAAATAATTTCTACGAATAATATTGATTAAACCTTAAATTTGAATAGATTTACACGTACCTACAGAACTATGGAGTTCTACGAAAATACACGAGAAATCAGTTTATGAGACATTTTTTACGATTTGGATAAGCCAAACGAGTTTACACTATCCTACGGGGGCCGGCACATATAAGTAGGTATTATTATTTTGTTGGTAATAACCAAATTACATACTTGGTATAAATTTTACTTTATAAATAGGTATATAAAAAAATATAGTGGCATATTTTATGTTCCATACATGTATTTACTCAATTTGGAGTAGAAAATTTAGTGTGTTTGTGGGTGTGTGTTTCCTCTCCCCCTTTAAACTTTTGATCCGCTCAATGCACATCTTTGAAGTCAAAAAACACCAACTTAGAGGCTTCGCAGCATATATGTTCCATACACGGATTTACTCAGAATTCAGAGTAGAACATTTCGTGTGTCTGTGTGTCTGTGTGTCTGTGTGTGTGTGTCTGTGTGTGTGTGTGTGTGTGTGTGTGTGTGTGTGTGTGTGTGTGTCCCTTATAACTTTTGATCCGCTCAATTTACAGACCCCAAAATTTCGGAATATATAAACAGTTACAAGCTTACAAAACTTTTATACTCAGAATTTCCAATTTTCGTTTCAGCCAGTAGTTGTCAAATTTTGAATAGTCGCTTTATTTTTCCATATATCTCAAAAACCATAAAAACTAGAACGCTGAATATTGGTATAAATATAAAAAATGCATAATCTCTATTTATTTTTGAAAAAAATCCCGAGTTTCTGAAATATATTTAAATTAAGAATTTTTTTTCATAAATAATGTGTTTATTTTTTTTAATTATCGAAAAATGCGATACACCCCAATTTAATAATTTAATTTTCTATGTAAAAATATGTACATTATAGTGACGACTCAAACCTTTTTATATATTTTTTTTATATAAATTGAATCAAGTGTCTACATCATTTCATACAATTTGTATGGCAGTATACACTACATAATATCTATGGGAAATCTAAATACTTAGATACTTAATCTCCAAACATACATACATACCATCATGCTGTTTTCATATTGTCGGTAGGAAAAAAAAACTGACCTCCATACTATCCAATCCATACATACAAGCCTACATGTTTTGTACAGAAAACATAATATCTTAAAATATTCAATATTTTGGATTTATGGATTTATAGTTTGGTACATATTCTTCAATTATACATACTATCGCTATCTATAGTTGGACCTCATGTGTGACATGCAACTTTTACTTTATAAAGTGATTACCTCATCCAAAATATAAATAATGGGCAAAAATTATATATCTTTGAACAGTTAAGTAGCAATATTATAAATCCAAGCAGGGATTGTACGTCAAGATTGGCCAATGTTCTCTCTCACGTATTGCTTGTATTTGTTCGTTCTGAATATTATTTACACTGGGTGACTGTGAGGCCTTACTTCTCTCTCTACCACAATGGATTTCCACCGGAGAGAGCGGGACGGACATAGCCTAGGATTGTTCATTTGAACAAGGTTGGATTGGGTAGGTGTTAGGGGACGGAGCGCCACTGATTACTCTCGGGAAATGCTTTATTTAATAATAATATCAAAACCGGAGAGTCCGGCAGTTTCTAGCCAATATATGTAGGTATATATTATTATGTACCTAGAAAATACATATATGCCCATCGTAATTATAATATACGAAAAACAATCCAAGGACAGTACCGATGTACGGTCCTGATTGAATTATTATGTGAATATGTTATAAAAATATTTTTTAAGTTCGGTATTCCAAAAATAAATCTAAAATTTTTGTTTTCATCAATTAAAAATATCCATTTGAAAAATGTCTATTAAAAATATCCGTTTGAAAAATATCAATTAAAAATATCCGTTTGAAAAATATGAATTAAAAATATCCTTTTGAAAAATATCCATTTGAAAAAAATCTTCTTCTTCTGCTTTAGTTAGGACTGTGTCCTGTTATTCTCGGAGCCTGCTCTTGTGAAGTGGACGTCCAGCTATCCTTCCATCGTTTGGGTGGTCTTCCAGGGGGTCTGCCATTTGTTATCTCCCCATCCGCTGCCATCTTTACCACTCGATCCGAACCCAATGTGAAAAAAATCAATTAAAAATATCCATTTGAAAAATATCAATTAAAATTAAAAAAACTAAACTTCTTGAGCCCTTTCGCCATGGAGGGAGGGGGGGGGGGGGTGGTTTGCACATATACCAACCAAACAAAAATACTCAAATTTGCGATTTGCACACCCACATGACGGATTCTAGTTGTTTTACGATAGCTATACCATATCGGTCATTAAAGATTATGTGGCGGGCTTACCAAGGTCACTCCATCGGGTTCGAGAGCGGCTTCTAGATCTTCTACCCTTTACGCTTTTCATTATGAGCTTTTCGAGTATATCAGGGGCCCTTCTCGGCCTCGAGGTATGAAGGATGAAAACACAAAAAAAATCTCTACGAGAAAGAAACTTTGGACAAATAACAAAAAGTGAATAAAATAATTAATTCATTAGAAATAACTGATAAAAAAAGATATAATACTTTTAATTTAATGTTTATGTATATAATTAAATTGATAAACATTAAAAGCTGGAATATCAGCGGGCTTGCTCGCTGTTGTTAGAATATAATTAATTTGAAATATCAAATAATACGACAGAATACTATTGTCATTAAGTGTATTGTGAAAAAAAATATTTAAAATATAAACATCAGTTTGATTTATTTATGATAGTATAAGATATGTGTGGCTAACAATAGGTAGGTGTTGTAGCAGATTCTTACAAAACACTGTTTTATGAACGAGATATTTTGATTGATTGTCTAAGTAATGCATGTTTATTGCGACTTATGTAATTAGCTTAATTAAATTTGATTAATTCTATTACATATTTAATAACGTTATTCATTAAATTTAATGGATCAGTATAAAAAAAACTACATTTTATTCAAGGTTATATTTTTATTTAGGATAAGCAGCCTTCACTCTCATTACTTAAGTACGAGTCTTTTATTAATTGTGGTGAGTTATCTAAGTTTAGATGTATTGGCCTAAGTATTTTTTATACGTTTTCTTTCCTTTGTACATAAATAGGAGCTCCTAGTTGCTGTGGGCTCATTCGTTGTGGGGATTTACCTAGTGATTTTGAAAGTATGAGGATATGAGTGAGGATTTTGGTTTCAAAACTAAAGGGTTTAACTACTTTGTAATCTCTAATTAACACACAATATCAATATTGTAATGAATTTTTCCCCGAAACATAAGGCGTCCTGAGAATTTCTTTCGGGGAGAATTTCCAATTTTTTATTAGCTGATTTTGTTGAGTAATGTATTTTTGAATGACACAATTAATTGAATAAATAAAAATAAATAAATAAAAAGACGTATGATAGAATAAGGAATGAGGATATAGACTAGAATGTATGATTGTGGGAGATATCGCAAGTAAGATGGAAATCTAATGTGGTTTGGCCACATAGAAAGAATTAGTGATGACCGTCTGTCAAAAAAAGTATATACGGCTGACAAAAGAGGAACGAAAAATAGAGGTAGAACCAAGGAAAAGTTGGCACGATCACATAAATAGAATTTTGAAATATGGAGACGCTAGAAGTAAGAATAATAGAAGAGTGTGTATGAGAGGAGACATGCATGAGTTTATTTAATATTGTTTCTCGGGCAACTAACAGGAACTATGCCAAATATTAATTTAACACGCACCCAATAACAAGTTGCCACATTCTGGAGACTTACGATATTAATCGTCTCACAGATCCAGACTGAAAACACAATTAAAAACTGTGTCTCCACAGGGAATCGAACCCGGGACCGTTGGCTCAGCAGTCAGATATCTAACCAACTGAGCCACGAAGGCCGACTGGCTGGGTCTGGCTTTTGGTTCTCTCTGCCTATCCCCAATAGGGAAATGACGTGACGGTATGGTATTGTTTTTACTCCTCACTAACCCAAAGGGATATAGTGGGGAGTTATGATTTCGCCATGTATTAGGGTATTTTTTTAATGCAGATTATCAACTAGTATCATGCTGAGATTGTATTCTGAAAGTTTCATCACAATGTATCTTTGTGTGTGCTGTGTGCTAATACTCACTAGGACCCCATTAGATTTTGAAGGATATCTGAATAGTGCTTCTCATTTTTTTAACTGTCAAATATTTCAAAGTGACCCCAAGCTCAGGAAACTTAAAATTTGAAAATTTTATTTTCAAATTGGTAAAAAGGCACATCACTTTCATAAATTGAAGAAATATCAAGTTTTTGTAATAAAATAATTAAATAAAAAAATATTGTTAAAACTCATTTTATAAAAAATGTTGAAAATATTCCATACAAATTTGAATATTTTGTGGAGCTACTTGCGACTTGGTAGTGAGGAGTATAGCGTTGGCCACAACCCACTCGTTTCCTAATGTAATTATAAAAATTATATTTTCATTCAAGGGAACAATCTAATCATCTTAATAAATTATTCAGTCAGTTTTATGCTTTCATGTCTTGTAAAAAAAAAACAAGGAACTAAAAATATACTCTGCGCCTGAAACTGCAAACTGTATATCCATTTAACGGCTTGTGGTGGTCGAAATTTTTTTTTAAAGTTATCGTTTTTCACTTGAATCGATTTATGCGCGGTATGATGAAATTAGACCAAACTAAAGTAACGGCATCGAGACGAAACAAATATTATGGTGGCTAACAACAAATTTACTCTCAAAATAACATTATTAGGTACATAGAAATTTCATTACGTTGAAAGGGATGAAGATATTCGCATTTGTATAATAGAGTAAATATTCATATTACATAAACATAATTAATAATTACTTACTAAACATTATTCAGCCATCTCTGTTCACTGCTGGACATAGGCCTACCTCATATCTCTCCAAGTTTCTCTGTCCTGGGTCATCTGCACTGCATCCAGTCACCAGCAACCCTCTTTATATCATCGGATCATCGCATAGGTTGTCTTCCTCTACTTCTCCTGTCCTCACGCGGTCTTATTCCAGGATCTTTTTGGTCCATATTTGGTCCTTCACTCTAGAACTCTCTTGACGGTCGCTTTCGTTAGTGTAGTGTTTCTGCTCCATATGTCTAGACTGGGAGCACACATATTGCGTTTTAGATTTTGCGGGATATTGCTGGTATAGAATTCCTTTCGATTACCATAAGCAGCCCATCCATAACAGATTCTTTGTTAAGGCTCCGTGGTCTGATTATGTCGGGAGATAATCAGACCACGGTGGTCTAGATATTTATATTGTTTTACCTCTTCTATTGTTTGTTTATTTGTTGTTATAGTCCCATCCAAGATCAAATTTGTCATTAGCTTCGTTTTGTCGACATTTATAAGGAGTTCCACCTTTTTAGTTATTTCCATGAGCATTTTCAACATTGCGTGTGCCTCTATCAAATCTTCATATATCAAAACGATGTCATCAACAAATCTCAGGTTATATAATTTAAATCCATCAACCTTGACACTTTTTTCATCCCAGTTCAAAATTTTGAAAGCGTTCTCAAGGATTGCAGTTTTGGATATATTGCGTCTCTCTGCCTTTCCCCCTTCTCGATCGGAAACTGGTTGGTATTCTGATGGATTTTTACCCTGGCCGTTGTGTAAGGTATATATTACATATGTAGTTGAGAAGCTTCGTGAATCTGTAATCTAAGAGGCATTGGTGAAGAACTGCAAGTATGTATAGTGTCTTTTGATGGTGTGGAATCATTATAGGAAGTCAACATATATTAGTGCCAAAGGTCAGTTTTATTCTAATATTTTTTTCTATAAGTAGCTTGAGAGTCAAAAAGTGATCATTTGTACTGAATCCTTTTCTTTAACCAGCCGGTTCACATGGTTAGTGGAAATCTAATTTGTTCTCTAATTTGTTTGTAATTATATTGTTATTTAGAAATATCATACAAAAAAAATCACACTTAGGTAGAGTACACTGAATGCCACATATTTGTTCCATGGTGCATGGTCAACGTAACGTGTCAATTTAGTGATGGAAAAGAAAAGCAAACTCAACGTATGGAAGTAACAGTTGTCATGTGAGAGGGAGGTGTCACACACATACATTGAGTTATCTTTTCTTTTCTTTTCCATCGCTAAATTGATACGTTGACTAGGCACCCAGGTAAGATAATTGTATACCTACTTAAATCGCAGACAAACATAAGTAAATCTCGTGCAATTTATTCACATATCTAAAATAAAATGAAAATACAATTTTTAATTATAAAATGTTTTACTTTTTAAAAAAATGAAATAATAATAACAGATATATAAAATATATAACTATAACTAGGTATGTCAGTGACAGAGCAGTTAGTACGCTAGTTGTAATAACCCGGGTTCAAATCCTTCATTGACTGTTTTCTTTCATCTGTATTCTATTAAAAACAAAATTTACACATACTAAAAAATACACTGATTAAAAAAAACCGATATTCGTTTAAAAAAATATATTTTCGATTTTTAAATCAGAATTCAGGTTTTTAAAAAAATATAATTCGTACTTTTTTCTCAGTACAATGCAGAGTTTTTTTTAAATACATACCATCACGCCATCTTCCAACCAAGGTAGGCAAAGATAATGGAAAGCCATATTTCCATCGCCTTATTCAAATTTCTTACATTTTCTTCTTTCAGAATGGACGAGCCATCCTTTTCTTGGACGGCCCCGACCTCTCATTCCATTTCTGTACGCATTGTATAGTTTCTTCGTCAGGCTTTGCTTTTTTTTTTAAATGAATATGTCCTTGTTAAACAAGTACATATACATCTTCCTACGTTCCCTAAAATAAGCATACATACTTGTGGTATAGGTGAACGAAATCGGTCGAGGCAGGATTCGAACTCGCGACCACTTGATTACTAACCCAATGCGCTAACCGCTCTGCCATCGACCCATCTACTATCCCCATGTAGCCAAACCATTTACATAAAGTATATAACGCTTTTACCCATTCGATAATGCAATATGACATTGTTGCATCGGGGGGGACGTACAAAACATCCATTTTGCCTCTAGAAATTGCACAATGATTGATAATAAAAATAATCCAACTGTCGATTTGTTCAGGAGAACTTTGTTCTCTTAACATATCGACAATGTATCAAGCCAGAATACGCGAGAATTGTATGGAGAGGTCTACTTTTTTCATGGATTTTCCAACTTTGAAGTCAAAAAACACCAACTTAGAGGCTTCGCAGCATATATGTTCCATACACGGATTTACTCAGAATTCGGAGTAGAACATTTCGTGTGTCTGTGTGTCTGTGTGTGTGTCTGTGTGTGTGTGTGTCTGTGTGTCCGTCCCCCCCTTATAACTTTTGATCCGCTCAATTTACAGAGCCTAAAATTTCAGAATATATAAACAGTTACAGGCCTACAAAACTTTTATACTCGGAATTTTGAATTTTTGTTTCAGTCAGGGGTTATCAACTTTTGAATTTTTATTTTATTTTTCCATATATCTCAGAAACCATAAACGCTAGAACACTGAAAATTGGTACAAACATAGACAAATACAAAATCTCAAATTAGTTTTTTCAAAAAAATTCCAGGGTTTCTCAAACATTTTTTATTAAGAAAAATATTTTTTTTATGATAAATTTATGAGTTTAACTGCCTATATTTCCAAAACTTTTACAATTATCGAAAAAAGCCGAAACACCCCAACTAGATAATTTAATTTTCTATAAAAAATATTAACATTGTAATAGAAGATCTCAATTTTTTTTTAACAATTTTTTTAAAAATTGAATTTAGTGACGACATCGCTTCATACATTTTGTATGGCAGTCGCCTATACACAATATGTAAGAAGACTTAATAGTTTGTTACTTCATCTCCAAACATACATACATACCATCATGCAATTTGCATATTCTGGGTAGGAAAAAGGATCTTCCTCCATACTATCCTATCTTGACATACATACCTACATATGTTGTCCAACTGTCGATTTGTTCAGGAGAACTTTGTTCTCTTAACATATCGACAATGTATCAAGCCAGAATACGCGAGAATTGTATGGAGAGGTCTACTTTTTTCATGGATTTTCCAACTTTGAAGTCAAAAATCACCAACTTAGAGGCTTCGCAGCATATATGTTCCATACACGGATTTACTCAGAATTCGGAGTAGAACATTTCGTGTGTCTGTGTGTGTGTGTGTCTGTGTGTCCGTCCCCCCCTTATAACTTTTGATCCGCTCAATTTACAGAGCCTAAAATTTCAGAATATATAAACAGTTACAGGCCTACAAAACTTTTATACTCGGAATTTTGAATTTTTGTTTCAGTCAGGGGTTATCAACTTTTGAATTTTTATTTTATTTTTCCATATATCTCAGAAACCATAAACGGTAGAACGCTGAAAATTGATACAAACATAGACAAATACAAAATCTCAAATTAGTTTTTTCAAAAAAATTCCAGGGTTTCTCAAACATTTTTTATTAAGAAAAATATTTTTTTTATGATAAATTTATGAGTTTAACTGCCTATATTTCCAAAACTTTAACAATTATCGAAAAAGCCGAAACACCCCAACTAGATAATTTAATTTTCTATAAAAAATATTAACATTGTAGAAGAAGATCTCAATTTTTTTTTAACAATTTTTTTAAAAATTGAATTTAGTGACGACATCGCTTCATACATTTTGTATGGCAGTCGCCTATACACAATATGTAAGAAGACTTAATAGTTTGTTACTTCATCTCCAAACATACATACATACCATCATGCAATTTGCATATTCTGGGTAGGAAAAAGGATCTTCTTCCATACTATCCTATCTTGACATACATACCTACATATGTTGTATAGAAAACAAAATATCTGAAAATATTCAATAATTTGTATCTATGGGTTTATAGTTTGGTACATATTCTTCAACTATACATACTATCGCTATCGACAGTTGGATCTCATGTGTTACATGCAACTAGTATATAAAAGACCATCTGACTACCCAACTATGCAAATAATTCGTGAATTTCAAGTACAGTCTTTTAAAAATATTCCAACTGTCGATTTGTTCAGGAGAAGTTTGTTCTCTTAACATATCGACAATGTATCAAGCCAGAATACGCGAGAATTGTATGGAGAGGTCTACTTTTTTCACGGCTTTTCCAACTTTGAAGTCAAAAAACACCAACTTAGAGGCTTCGCAGCATATATGTTCCATACACGGATTTACTCAGAATTCGGAGTAGAACATTTCGTGTGTCTGTGTCTGTGTGTGTGTCTGTGTGTGTGTCTGTGTGTGTGTCCGTCCCCCCCTTATAACTTTTGATCCGCTCAATTTACAGAGCCCAAAATTTCAGAATATATAAACAGTTATAGGCCTACAAAACTTTTATACTCGGAATTTTTAATTTTTGTTTCAGTCAGGGGTTATAAACTTTTGAATTTTTATTTTATTTTTCCATATATCTCAGAAACCATAAACGCTAGAACGCTGAAAATTGGTACAAACATAGACAAATACAAAATCTCAAATTAATTTTTTCAAAAAAATTCCAGGGTTTCTCAAACATTTTTTATTAAGAAAAATATTTTTTTTATGATAAATTTATGAGTTTAACTGCCTATATTTCCAAAATTTTTACAATTATCGAAAAAAGCCGAAACACCCCAACTAGATAATTTAATTTTCTATAAAAAATATTAACATTGTAGTAGAAGATCTCAATTTTTTTTAACAATTTTTTTAAAAATTGAATTTAGTGACGACATCGCTTCATACATTTTGTATGGCAGTCGCCTATACACAATATGTAAGAAGACTTAATAGTTTGATACTTCATCTCCAAACATACATACATACCATCATGCTATTTGCATATTCTGGGTAGGAAAAAGGATCTTCCTCCATACTATCCTATCTTGACATACATACCTACATATGTTGTATAGAAAACAAAATATCTGAAAATATTCAATAATTTGTATCTATGGGTTTATAGTTTGGTACATATTCTTCAACTATACATACTATCGCTATCGACAGTTGGATCTCATGTGTTACATGCAACTAGTTATAAAAAATGTACTATTTCAAATACATAAAGACAAAGGAAGGTCGCACCATGCCTTTGTACGTGTGGCGAGTGATAGACAAAATATAATGGGTCAATTGTATACCCCGTTAACACATACCTACAAGTTTTGCACAGTACTACTACATTTACAATGGGGTGGTGTGGTTCAATCAACTTGAAACATAATTGAGACTGGCAAATGAATATATTGAATTCAAAAATAATATAAAAAATATAATAAACTTATTAAATTTGACTGATTTTTAAAATATATTAACTTCTTTTTATATAGATAATAATTATGTATTTGTTGTGTCTTTTGTTTTTAATGGCTTCTTTACACACGAGTGCTTGCACTCTGGTAAAGGGAAATATGTTTTAACTTACTGTGTATCTTTTTCTATATTTTTAAAATTTTTTTTTGATATAAGTATAATAAATTTAATTAAATAAAAATAAACATTATCCTTAGGTTGCAATAAGTAAATTCAAATGTAATTAAATCATTATTAAATTAATGAAAAATATAAAAATGTCTGGTTTCTATTTTTGCGAAAGCCACGTGTTTTTTTTTTATTAAAAGGCAATATTATGAAATATTCGTCATCACATGATTTTTATCCTTCACGAAAATATTTTCAGCCCACATGAAATCCAATATATATCCATTGTTGTTTAAGCCAACTTCGCGTGCCACTCAGGGAAGGAAATATCGGAAACGGAATATCTTTTGTGACAAAAATTTCCAATTGTTCATAATCAGAGACATCCATAACGTTGAGCCATAATCAGAGATTTGTCAATAGAATATACCACGTGAAGTATATAGTAATTTGAAAAAGGTACCTAATTAAACATAGTAATTTGAAAAAGGTGATTAAAATTTGAAAAAGGTAATTAAACATAGTAATTTGAAAAAGGTAATTAAAATTTGAAAAAGGTAACTAAACATAGTAATTTGAAAAAGGTAATTAAACATAGTAATTTGAAAAAGGTAATTAAACATAGTAATTTGAAAAAGGTAATTAAACATAGTAATTTGAAAAAGGTAATTAAACATAGTAATTTGAAAAAGGTAATTAAACATAGTAATATGAAAAAGGTAATTAAAATTTGAAAAAGGTAATTAAACATAGTAATTTGAAAAAGGTAATTAAACATAGTAATTTGAAAAAGGTAATTAAACATAATAATTTGAAAAAGGTAATTAAACGAAGTAATTTGAAAAAGGTAATTAAAATTTGAAAAAGGTAATTAAACATAGTAATTTGAAAAAGGTAATTAAAAACAAATGTAAAAATGTTTTCAGAAAATCATAAAGGATCATGCTGGAAATCAGGTTTTTGGAGCTCATTTATTTGGGATTACAGTTTGTTTAAATAATACTGTATATTTATTCGTTTAGATTAACTATGCATATGAAGCAATTTTTCATTAACATGAGTAGGTATAATCGAAAATCATTTTATTAATGTATAGATATTTTAATGTTTCACTAGGCTGAATGTCTGATGTTCTGAGATAGTTGGTACACTATAAATGGATACATTTTAGAATAATGGTAATCCTTTATAATTTAAATTTGTTGTAACTACGAATATTGTAACCAAGCAGACCACCATTGCACAGTTGGTAAGTCGTTTGGTTTCTGTGCGGGCGTCCTGGGTTCTATTCCCAGCAGAGGAGATATTTATTAAAATTTATTTCTCACGCTAATATTGTTTCTCTGGGCTGTAAACACTGTTTAGTTGGAAGAAATTGCCATACGGCAATAAACTCGCCACTTGCGCAGGGTTCAAGGAAGTGTTCATTATTATTTATTTATTTATTTCATCTCACAAATAATATTTTGAAAATTAATACACATATGTATTCAACCTCACTAGGAGAAAACCTGTATCGAGGCTAAATATAATCACATTTTTGTGAGCGAAATGAATACAGAGTTTACTTAGTCTAACATTTTACAACAATAATAGATATCAATAGTACATATTATATAGGTATATATCGATACAGAACAAAATGTATTAAATGTATAGGGCGACCATGATTAATACAGATGAAGAAAAAATATGAAAGAAATTAAAAATATAAAAAAATAAAAATAATATAAGTTAAAAATAAAAATATCAGTTCAATCAAAGAATGTCAAGGAAGAAAACACACTTATATTATATAATAAATGTTATAAATTTCCTTGTTAAGTAAATTTACTATAATTGTTTTTCCAATATTGTATTGGGTACTTACCTACTTTGTATTAGTATAAAAGACGCTAAATTAAATTTTTCTATCGACAATACTTGATGGAATTGAATTGATTTTTTTTTTATTTTTCAAAAAATATTAAAAAAAAAACAATTTTTTTATTTATTCCACTGTTAGTTTTAATGACTACACCTACAACCGGTTTCGTGCATTGCACATTTTCAAGCAGTAAAAATAAAGATGTTAACTGAGTATTTATGACAGACAAGATAGATTTTTTACATAGAAGACAAACAAGTGAATATGATATTCAGAATGAAATATTCAGAATCAAACAAAGAATAAATTCTTTGCATATAACTTTATTTTGATAATTAATTTAACATTGAAGTATGAGTAACAATAATACAATTAAAAAAAAATAAAGTTATATGACAATTCACTAAAGAGAAATTCAAATATTTTTGAAATTATTTTTTTATATTGACTAGGAGTAACAATTATGCAAAAAAAAATAAAATCAGATAAAGTTAGGAACTAACAATAGGAACTAACAATAATTATATATTTATGAACATCTAGTAATTATGAACTAACAATAATTTTATATTTTATGAACAACTAGCAATTAGGAACTAACATAAATTATATATTTTATGAACAACTAGCAATTATGAACTAACAATAATTTTATATTTTATGAACAACTAGCAATTAGGAACTAACATAAATTTTATATTTTATGAACAACTAGCAATTAGGAACTAACAATAATTTTACATTTTATGAACATCTAGCAATTAGGAACTAACAATAATTTTACATTTTATGAACAACTAGCAATTAGGAACTAACATAAATTTTATATTTTATGAACAACTAGCAATTATTATGAACTAACAATAATTTTATATTTTATGAACAACTAGCAATTATGAACTAACAATAATTTTATATTTTATGAACAACTAGCAATTAGGAACTAACATAAATTTTATATTTTATGAACAACTAGCAATTAGGAACTAACAATAATTTTACATTTTATGAACAACTAGCAATTAGGAACTAACAATAATTATATATTTTATGAACTAGTCAAGTCTTTCCTCGTATGTGAATTTACGAAGTGTCCTGGGAATTTTTGTAAAACGTCTTTAGACAAATATAGTTTGTGTATCATTGAAACCCTCTGCTCATGAACTGGATAAAAAACTTTATTATGTCGCATTATTTTGGCAGATTAATGCATAAATTGTAAATTATTTACTATCTCAAAATAAAATGCAACCAACGCATCAACAAGCTTTCTATTGGAAATAGTTCACCCATCCAGATACTTTGCATTTTTAATATTAAGTTTTTCGGAGAATCTAAAATTTCTAAATATCGGCTTAACGATTTTGGAATAATACCAGTGGCTGAAATAATGAACGGTAATATTATTTTACGATAAGTCTTTTAATCTTGTTACCTATAACGGTGTATTTACTAATTTATTCATTAAATGATTTTATAATATTACTAGAATTTGGAACGCAAATGTACGTTATTTTTTAAATTTTATCATGTATTATTATATCGGGTCTGTTATGTTGAATTGACCGGTCAGGTAATATTGTTTTATCGTAATAAATCGAAATATTATTATTTAATAAAAATGAAATCGGTTCATAACTATTCATGATATGGTTTTATGTTTAGCACGTCAATTAATTTATATTGAATAGCTAAATTTTGATTATTTTTGATACCTGGTTATGTCTAAATATATATTCTGATTGCGCGAGAGAAGAACAGCCCGATATTATATGCTCGATTGCTTCCGGAAAAGCCAAACATTTCCTACAACTGTCATTTACTACATAAATGTCTTTTTTATAATTTTTTGTTTTTATTACTCTTTTATGAATCGCTATTATAAAACCTTCTAAATCCGCGTCTAAATCACCATTACTCAACCTATGGTTTGACGAAATTTTGTCAACATAAGTTTGGTTGAGACATTTTCATTTATAAGTTCGTTATTATTAGGTAGTATTATTATTTATCGATAAAACAAAGAAAAACTTCTTCAACATCTTTGTTATGGATTAATTTATGTCGGTTTTTGCAGAAAAAATAGCAATAAGGCGATATCTTGAATGAAATACAATACATTGGGCAATGGGCAATATATCCGTCACGGTGGTTCATAATGTTTTATTGTATTGACTCTACTACAAGATAAACATCATTTGGCCGGATGATTGTTAGAGGATTTATTGTTGTGTAAAAATAATATTATTATTGTTGTGGGTATGGGTAGGATTGAAATATTATTATTTATTATAACAGTTCATAGATTAATACTATCTAGAAAATGACATACATATATCAAGAACACAACCTAAAACAGATAAGAAATATAAATATAAAATCAGTAATTTATCTTTGGCGCCCAAAATATAAAATTAATCAATTTTAAGTTCATAGAAAATTTACGAGGTTTTTTAATTTTCGGGAGAACCTCAAAAAAGATGGTCCGACGACATAGCCGCTGTGAAAGGTAAAAATTGGCTGCAAGCAGCAACCGACAAAAAGAAATGGAAGCGTATGGAAGAAACCTACATATATCCAGCAGTGGAGGACAGAGGGCTGAACAAGAAGAAGATTAATTTTAACTTGGAATAACGCTTAATGATATTAATTATAATATTCTAATGAAGCCTACTAATTTATTGTCATTAGCACAGAGAATAATTTTAGCAGATCTGCCCCCCTAGACAACGTGTCATTTAGCTCAAGAAAAGAAAACTCAATGTATGGAAGTGACAGTTGTCACGTGACTGGCAACTGTCACTTCCATACATTGAGTTATTTTTTCTTGAGGTAAATGACACGTTGTCTAGGGGGGCTGATATTTTTATATAAAATATTAAATTCACACACTGACACCCCTTACTTGCTCAGTGCTATAAATTTGCGGGTGCCGTCCCTGGTCACACGCAGTACCGCGCCATTTTACAGCTTCACTAACACTAGCGTATACCGGCCTAATTCAACTTTGCAATGACAGCACAGTTTGAGGAATCAGTATGCTCAATACACAGATATCTTCAATGTTTCGATTGGTATTTATAAAAGACACCTATACATTGCACTTGTCAACGAGACCGGGCATTAAATTGTTTTCATTAAATATTCTTTATTGTAAGATTTGATTTTTAAACTGTTAACCTGCTCTCATTTTTTAAATGTATTTACAATTAACTAACTAGAATGACTCATTTTCGGATGTCGTACGTGCATCTTTTACTTTTTTGTCATCAATTATCTTAAAAAATCATCAATTACATTGGTACGACTAATGATGATCGTAATTATTATGTAAATGACAACATATCACTGGTAAATGATAAGATTTTAAAATTCTTTCGTCAAGTGTTTAGTACAAAAACTTAACAATGTTATCTAAAAGGTAAGTACACTCATGAAAGTAATTGATAATGGGCAAATTCGACACACTAAATTTGATTTGTCCTTTTGACAATTAGGTATTTGTGTTAAAGACTGTATCAGTGCAAGTAAGATTAGAAAATGACATTGAAAGGAACGATACGACATTAAATACAGTAAACATTGCATAAAGTTACATAACGCTGGATAACTTTCACAACCTCGTATCTCAAAAAGCAGCATTTGCGTATTTATAAATAAACAATGTTTTTAAAGGTTAAAAGAAATAAAACAAACACAATTAATGAATTACTTACATGTATACTTAAAAGAACTTTCAATCCACATTAACAGAAAAAAAGTGTAGTTATGAAGTTTCTAGTGTTTTCTGTAAAATGGTTCTTTTTGAGATAAGAGGTTGTGAAAGTTATCAAGTGATGATTGACTCTTGTATTTTAAGGCTAGTGAAGCTCGACATATACAATGAAATAGTCAGTAATGCTCGGGACATTGCTATTTTAACACGCCAGTAAGAAGCATTATAGTAATAAGCGAGTATTTTTTTAATATTTACTACGGAAGATAAACAGAAATCACGCCTTCCGCCGTAAATTGTTACATCAGGTTTTGTCAAATTTTTACTAATTGAAATATTTATTTAATTGCCGATTAATCAGTATTTAGTTGTGGATTTTGATTAACAAGTATGGTGGTAAGAATATCATGTAAGTATATTTTGACAGCAGAAATGTAAATTAAGTTGTTTATATTACGAATTTTGGCACGCGTCATCATCTCCTTCAGAATTACGACAATATTGTTACTCAATTCGTAGTTTAATTGAATTTGGTGTTATTCAAATTAATCGAGATATGATGAGTGATATTTGTGGAAATATTGAAGGAATTGTTTTTTCATATTGAATAAGTAGGTACCTAGTACCTAACTATTAGTAGGTATCTATATTTATAAGAGCAATGTTTATATTATATAGGTGCCTTTGTAGCTGATTGTTGTATTCTCCGAGCTAGGATTCAGGATTATGTTTTGAGTAGGTAATTCGACTTTATTAATATAAATTGACGTTTGAAAATTTGTGAAAACTGCTAATCAGAGATATAGTAGATATTGTTTAAAAGAACAGAACTAATTAATTGTTTTGAGAAAAAAATCTTCAATTTTTTGCTTACGTCAGAGAAGTGTTTTATTTACTTTAATACATAGAATTATAAGGTACAGAAGCCGCGTGTAGTACAAATTTCGAATTCAAATGTATGAAAAGTTTTTTTACATGTGTGTGTGTGAGGCGGTAGATCGGTAGGTGGACGTATTATGTAAGTGTGCGTATTGGTAGGTATACGTATACGGCCGGGCGAGTGAAACTCAGAACATTGTTCTTAGTTTTTGTTGTCATACTTTCATTGCGCTGACTAGGTATCTGTATCATATATAATCTAAGCTTTCATATTTATATTTAAACGAAATGATGATCAGTCGGCGACATTGGTTTCTAATAATCTAAAGATGCCCCGCCCCTGTGTTATATAAGGTTATCTTCCACTAAAGTACGTAGTTTTAGTACATGAGTGTATTTTTATTAATTTATCATAATCGATTTTTATAATCTAACTATTAACAAACTGTTATCGGTATATTTAGAGGCCATCTGAATGGAGATAAGACATTGATGATGGTCTTGGATATCCGACGTTTGCGGATAAGTGCCATATATTGTTTTTCTTCTTCTTAATTTTGAAGAAGTACACCATCTGTTTTCTTCGGCTTTCTTCTGGGATGCGGATGACATATCTAAATATATTAACGACATTTAAATAATGGTGTTTTTGACATATGAGGATGCAGGGTATATGAGATGGGTCGATGGCAGAGCGGTCAGCGCGCTGGGCAAGTAATCCAGTGGTTGCGAGTTCGAATCCTGCCTCGACCGATTTCGTTCACCTATGGCACAAGCATTTATGCTTTATTTAGGGATTGTGGGAATATGTATATGTACTTGTTTAACAAGGACATATTCATTTAAAAAAAATATACCTGTTCCAAATCTTTTTTTATTTTTTTTTAATATTTATTCAGCAACAAACAGGTACAACTACCTAAAACAATAACATAATGGTAATATGACATAAATAAAATATGTAGTGCCCCAATTACGTGTTGCTTAATAATAATAATAATAAATTTGGATTTTTTTTATAGCGCCGTTTTTGTGATAACCTCACCTCAAAGGCTTGTTACATAATATAATACACACACAATTATAATTTTAACATATAACATGAAATAATAAAAATGGGGAAGGAAAGGAAGGGAGAAGAAAGAAAGGAAAGAAAGGACAAAATGATACAATAATATGAGACAATCAACCAGGATACTATACACTATACACCCCGCTGAGCCAAGCACCACCGCACGCTCATCCTGAATTTACCAAGCGATATGTTAAATATGTCCGTGAAAATTAACATCTAATGTGTGATTTGCTTTCTTTTTAGGAGTCGGAGACAAGTATATGCAATGACAACACACCCTCGGAAGTAAACGAGAAGATTGCTCCAGCCGAGGTCTCTCGTGGAGGTTGGGGCAGTCCCATAGAGTTTGTTTTAGCTTGCTTGGGATATGCAGTGGGTCTTGGAAACGTGTGGCGATTCCCATATCTTACATACAGAAATGGAGGAGGTAAATAAACAATTAGTGTTATGCCAACTCATATAGAAATAGGCTTTTTCCACTGTGCTGTGAGCTTCGTAAGTTTCTAACCCTAGGCAGGCAATCGATGAGGAAGTTAAGTGACCACTGAAGTTAAGTGACCACCGAAAGGACAGCTGGGTTTATTCCTCCCAGAAAAATCCGCTTTCACAAACAGTTCATAATATGACCTAATTTATTAATGTATATTTCTTTTGTACGTGGTCCAACGCAATGAACCTATTTAGTTTCTATACCTAGATAGTTAATTTCTACTTGATTTTTTATTAGTTTACTCTTGACTCAATTTAAAAAATATATATTTTATCGGAAAAACGTAATTTCATCTTGGTATAAAATTGGGTTCCAATATTTTCTAACAATAATAATTTAGACTCATTCAAGAGGGTTCAATATGTCAGAATAGTGTGTGCGATGGGTGAAATTATGAAGCCGCAATGCCATTTTGAAAACTTTTCTTCGTTGAAACACAATTCAATTTTATAACATGAAATATCTAAAATCATAATTGATATACCTATCAGTTTTTTCATTGAGAGGAATATGTAATAAAACATAATGTAGGACACAGTAACAAATGAGAACTAACAGCAAGATTTATTTATGTATTAAATCCAGTACAACGTGATTATTATCAAGAAAATTCAAAATTAAGAAAAAAACCAAATTACAAAAAATATAAACGATCAACTATGGATGTTTCCTCTAGTTTTTTTCTGGTTACAACATTCCACGAGGCCAATACCTGTGTCGGAATGTCATGATACTTTAAGGTTTTTTACAGTTTAAGATATTAAATTAAATGACACTATAATCAAAATACATGGTCGATGGCAGAGCGACTAGCGCGCTAGATTAATAATGCGGATTTCTAATCCAGCGTGCGCTATTAGAACCTCGCCGCAATCGATTTCGTTTCCCGATAACACAATGCTTAATTTAAGGAATATATTATGAGGATATTACAAAGTCATATTCATTTCTTAATAAAAAACTAAAGGTCTAAAAAGTATAAACAATTACAATTAATTAAACTTTAAAGGTGTCTGGGGGTTTCCACCAATCAATGTGTCTTTTTATGGAAAATTTGATTCCTAATATTCTTCTTTAAAAATAATACTTTGAAAGCTGTTATCGGCCAAAACCACCAGTACTCAGGGTTGTTACCTGTTGTGGTATCATTACCCAGAAAAATTCTTTATATTACGAGTATGACGTATGCCTGGCGGTCAGTAGACCTTAAAAAAACACCACAGGTAATTTTTACCAATGTCGTATGAGTTGTCAAAGTTGACACTAAACGCGAAAATTTTAACAAAACATAATAATAAATGACAATAGCGGCTCTCGTGAGTGAGTTGCTTTATAAATTGAATGGAAATTGGTTGCAGGAAAATTTTTATCAAAACCTTTGCGTTTTGAGGTTAGGAATAAGTATATTATGTATTCCGATTTCATCACATTTTCAAATAAATTATAAATGTCAACATATTTTTTACCTAGTTGTATGATTTTTAGCGCTATTTATTATTTTTTAAGTTTCAATTTTCGCGTATAATGTTAACTTTGATAGCTCTTCCGACATTGGTAAAAGTGAGCTATGGTGTTTTTTAAGGTCTAGTCTGACGGTCATAGGCTCTTGAACTAATTGTATTTTAATAATACAACGTCAATGACGTTACTGCAATCTATGTTTTATTCAAAAACATTAATGTGATATGTAATGCATTGTTTCAAGTGTGCATGAGTTGTAGGTATACAATGACTCAATTGACACAAATTATGAATTGGTGTATTATTTTCCAGGTGCGTTTTTGATTCCATACTTCATAATGATGATGGCTATCGGTCTGCCGATATTCTACTTGGAGTTGTTCGTTGGTCAGTACACGGCCGTGGGTCCAATACAAGTCTTCTATCGTCTGGCACCAGCCTTCAACGGACTTGGGTACTGTACTCTGGTTGTCATCACACTGATCATCATATACTATATGGTCATAGTGGCTTGGACGATGTTTTATACTTTCATGTCCTTCAATCCACGTCTCGGATGGGGATATTGCGACAACGACTTTAATACTGATGGTAAGTAGGTACCTAATGCATTCATATGAGAAATACTTTTGCAGAATTCTATATTTACAAGTTAGACATGCACATTCCAGAAAAGCTTCAAAGTAGATCAAATAAAACGGAAAAAAACGATTGCCAAGGAGGCAATTTACTTAGGACACTTAGGAAAATATATGCCAACATTTCATTATGTCCTTTGCAAGTGAAATTTCCATACATACAATATTTCACTCCGGCACAACAGTTTTTTCACCATGCCATGACGTCGCCGCGCCGGTGGTCGACATTTCACTAAGCCATGGCGGTGGTCGGCATGACATTTCACTATGGCACGGCGCAGCGGTCGATATTTCACTATGCCATGGCGGTGGTCGGCATGACATTTCACTATGCCACGGCGCGGCGGTCGACATTTCACTATGCCAAGGTGGTGGTCGGGATGACATTTCACTATGGCACGGCGCAGCGGTCGACATTTCACTATGCCATGGCGGTGGTCAACATTTCGATATCGTTTTGAAAATGACTTAAAACTCTTGTGACGAATCAATTTGAGGCTACAAGTTGCTTGGGTTGATTGGCTGGAAGAGCTAATCAACCAACTTTTATACACTTATATGTCTATCAATTTAATTATCAAATAAATGTATGTAGGATAAAATATTAGCAATTGTTAATATTTTCGGAATTAACCTTGTTGAATATTGTAAAAAAAATTCGAAGCAACCACTTCTGTAGTCTGGAAGATTAAGCAGCAAAATAGCTCATTCGTGGTTTAAACAAGTATTTAGATAACGCTGTAGCGTTAAAAACAAGAGCTATACAAATCAAGTATGTTTTACAATAGCACTTGAAAACACTCAAGAATTAATTGAGGTTCAATGAATACGAAGATAAAATAAATATTTAGGTAAATATGTCATAACAGTTGGTACTCTCGCTCCCTCTCTCTCTCTCTCACACTCTCAAGTGTGCCGTAAAGTAATAACCGATAACCGCCTTATGACACGTTCAATTATTAAGAACTGGAGTAGATAAAAGCTGTGAGAACCAATTATCAATACCTGTCTATATTTCAACACCGTAAAGCCGGGGATTTAGTTGTAGTCAAATATCTTGTAGGGGGGCGATTTGCACGTAAACCAACGAAGCAAAAAGACACAAATTTGCACTCTGCACATCCGGAAACCAGGTTCAAGCTATTTGGCGAAAACTATACACATTATACATGCCACAAAATTGGGGAAGTAACTTGAACCAATTACAGGCACATGTCATTTTTCTGCCACTAATATTTTATCCAAGCTGCTTTATGGCATGCCTGTCGAGGAAAGCGGAGTATGAGGTTTGCAAAACCCATCACCCAGATTACACATTGCATGCCAAAATATTATATGTCATGCGATATTCTTGCTAGCCAGCTATATGCATGCAATTTAACAGATACACATTCAAGGAGCTGGTATGATAAAGCTACAGACATGTATATCTCCGGCTTTCGGTATTGTTCACATGCATGCATACCATCTCGGCATATTCCACAGTGTGGGGTAACCAGCGAAAGGCGTGCGGGTGCGCAAAACATTATGCAAAGAAGTGCTTCAAATGCTCGTCTCATTTAAAAAGGCAATATCCAGAATGGATGGTGAACCTCTTTGCTGAATTATGTGAGATGTTATTTTCTATTACGCGGCTCTTACGGGACACTGACACTAGAAAAGAGTGGAAGTACTATTCTAAGCCGTTGCCTCACAGTTAGTTTGTTCATTAGAACTAGTAATGATAATTTGATATCCTAAATAGCGCCATTATCGTAAGTTCTCAACTAAAACGCGCACAACTAAGTACCTACTATTCGCAGAACATGAGAAATCCTGAATTTTGTAAAAAACGAGTTGGTTAATTTTGGTTGGAAATTTTTTAATGCAGTATTTGGCCACTTGTAATTGGCTGACCAGTTTTAAAATAAATAAATAAATAAATGAATAAATAAATAGATATAAATAAATAAATAAATAAATAAATAAATAAATAAATAAATAAATAAATAAATAAATAAATAAATAAATAAATAAATAAATAAATAAATAAATAAATAAATAAATAAATAAATAAATAAATAAATAAATAAAAAAAAATTAAAAAATAACAAATAAATAAATAAATAAATAAAAAAAAAAATTAATTAAATAAATAAATATATAAATAAATAAATAAGTTAATAAATAAATAAATAAATAAATCAATAAATAAATAAATGAATGAATAAATAAATAAATAAATGAATAAATAAATAAATAAATAAATCAATAAATAAATAAATAAATAAATAAATAAATAAATAAATAAATAAATTAATTAATTAATAAATAATAAATATAAAAAAAAAAAAAAAAATAATAACTCTTACACATCCATTTCAAATGTTGACCAATTAAAAAAATTAATGAGTCAATGTGTATTTTTTTACGATGCGAGTCATATCACATAGAATTTTTTTTTGTATTTTTTTTTCTTTTACTTGCCACGTGTATTTGTAAGAATACGATTCTGGTCCATTCTATTATCTCTGCTTATCCCTGCTTATTACATATTATTATAAATAATATGATTAGTAGGTATTTAATTAGTCACATCATTATTTTGCTAGGTATAATTAACAATTATTTCTGTTAAAAGCTAGCTCAAATAGATTTTGATATTACATCATATAGGAAATTGATATGAATTATATCAGGTTTATATTTACATATATACAAGAAACGAGGAAAAAAGTAATTAATAAAATATTAAGGTATAAAATTAAGGCAAGTAATTAAGAAAACCCTAGTAGGTACCTAACGAAATGGGTGGGTTTTCACGAACATAATATTTTATTAAATACGAAATTAATAAAGTTTCGTCAATATAAAAGCAATTAGTTAGTAAGTAAAGGCATCACGAATGATATTAAATGTTCTTAGAAAATTTCAAAATAATGTTTACTCAAAGTCGAAAGTTAAAACAACTTCCAAGACCCATTTGGCGTTGAAACTTTTAAAATTCTCAAACTTTCTATACTTACTAATCAAAAAATTAGTTTATGTGAAATGGAACCGACAAATTTTGACATGAATTTTTAAATAAATATATTTTTGCTTAAAAATGAGATTGACACATTCTATAGAGATTTTTTTTCATGTATCTCTCATATTCATATTTTGTAACTTTGTTAATCTTTTTTCGTATTGTGAAGTTTCGAGAATTGAATTTTCTGAAAGCTCGTCAGAAGGGGAAGATTGAGGGTCGTAGAGGGGTCGGAAGAAGGCAGCCTGGCTGCGAAACATCCGCGAATTCACCGGTTTAAGAACTGTGGAAGAGCTGTTTCGCACTGCACAGGACAAGGAGGCTTCCTTTTTGGTGGTCGTCAACGTCGGGGAGACCTGATATGACACAAGAAGAAGAAGATAATAGCAATCGCTTGTACCTACATACCAGCGGGCTCGGGCAAACGTTGTTGTTCTGCCACAGACCGCCTTGGATGAAGACCTCTTTATATGTAGACCGCATTTTATTTACATAGATCTCATTAAAACCTGAACTTTTACATGTACCGGAATGTAGAACAAATGTCAGGAAGAATGCTACAATTCCACACGTATGTGATTCTCATAACACGTTGTTCTCAGTCGGGGTGGACATCTTCAATGTAAAATATGATAAGTTTCGTCGCGAAATATTGAAGGTGATACGCTCTTAATCTTCCTCTCTCGTACCCTCCTATCCATCCCCCTCCATACGAATTGTACATATGTGTAAGTGAGCACAAGTGAGCTCAAGTGAGTTTGTGTGTGTGTGTGTGTGTGTGTGTGTGTGTGTGTGTGTGTGTGTGTGTGTGTGTGTGTGTGTGTGTGTGTGTGTGTGTGTGTGTGTGTGTGTGTGTGTGTGTGTGTGTGTGTGTGTGTGTGTGTGTGTGTGTGTGTGTGTGTGTGTGTGTGTGTGTGTGTGTGTGTGTGTGTGTGTGTGTGTGTGTTTTAAAATTGTAATATAAAAAAAAAAATGACCTGTTGGCTTCCCAAATGAATAAATAAATAAATATATAAAAAATATAAAATAAATAAATAAATAAATATAAATAAATAAATAAAAATAAATAAATATATAAATAAATAAATATATAAATTAATGAATAAATAAATAAATAACTAAATATCTATATTTTACCAAACTTTATGTTTGTAGTCACATTCGTCGATTATTCTTTTTGCACTATGAGCAACCCTTCGTGCAAAGCATTTTTTCACTTAGCGTTCTGTGAAGGGATGGATTAGTTCCCGTAACAGAGCGGGTGGTGATAGATGTAGCGAAAAAATTTACCAATTTTAATTGAACTTCTGTATAAAATATGGTATAATACTCTAGATGCGTAATACAGATAGATGTCAATAGATTTTCATACCGCCATCTATTGAAAGTTAACACAGCTTCAAAAATGATTACGACCCTTTTTCCGATATAAAACCCTTTTGGTGAAATACGGAAGTCGAAATTAGTGATTGTACATATTTTTTATGAGAAATTAAAAAAAAACGTCGAGAAAATAAAAACATTTTTTTAGATCTCGATAACAACGCCACCTATCGGTTCCAAAACTATCCTATCTTTTAAAATGGAATCAGTTTCGGAGATCAGCGTGTACGAACGTCATGACACTAGATTTTTGTATATTAAGATTATCTCAATTTTTGACTAGTAATTAACATATTAGTTTATTAATTAATTTAATAATAATTAACACAATTTATTATTCAATACAGCTCATGTGTTACATGCAACTTGCAATAAAAAAATATGAACAACAGGCAAATAATTTAGAGCAGTTTAAATTTGGATTAACAATATTGGTACAATGTTAAATGAATTTTAAACATGACAATTTGAATGAATTGTTCATATTGGCAACATTGAATCCTGATTAAAAAACGATCTGCTAATATTTCATTTCTTGCAACATATAGGTATTAGTATTATTTAAAAACACTTGTCTTTTTCATTCGGTTAGAGAGATGATTAATATAAGGTTTGGTAATATTGCCAGAATATTTCTCATGTTCAATATACGTTTTCAATTTTGTACACCAGAGATAATATTATTCGCATACCTTTGAAGACAAAATAATGTATTCTCGTAGACGG
Organism: Molanna angustata; assembly: GCA_963576475.1. NCBI lineage: Eukaryota > Metazoa > Arthropoda > Insecta > Trichoptera > Molannidae > Molanna > Molanna angustata. Next base: position 11,012,815 of record OY754973.1, read on the forward strand.
AATGAGTAATGAACACATCATTATTAATGCTTATTTACTTCGCAAAGATAAACTATGTAAAAAAAACATCAATGAGGGAAGTAAAGAAATTGTAATTTCATTTTTACATGTGTTTTTTTTAACTATGGCCGATTCAACTCATGTCTAATGTGATAAAACGGGTACAAATATATTGATAATGATAATGAACACTTAATTGCACCCTTCGCAAGTGGCGAGTTTATTAATTTCTTCTAACTTACCAGTGTTTCCAGCCCAGAAAAGCAATATTTGCGTGAGAAATAAATTTAAATAAATTTTTCCTCTGCTGGGAATCGAACCCAGGACGCCCGCACAAATATAGTAGGTTATATATATATATATATATATAAAAAAAAACAATTATTAGATAAAAAACGATAACGCCATCTGCGTTTCGATCAATAAAACGAAAACATTTTGTGGTTTAAAATATACAAAGCTGACAGGAACGTAGTGACATTTTGGGGTCGTTTAAGAAAAAGGCACAACCATGATGTGAAAGTAAAACATCTTGATAGAGGAAAATGTATAAAGTTAACAATAGATTTGCATGTACCTGCATTATGTGACGATGCATGAACTTTAATGAGGCGATGAATGTGGGTCAAGATAGAAAAGGGGACGTTCGGTTCTTTTTGTCTACCCCGCGTAGGGCACTACGATGTGCTATAAAATAAATCAAAAATAATATATTTCTTGTCATTATATATAGGAGTATAGAAGTACCTACTCAAAAACCACGTTAACGCTGTCAAATGTTTTAAAATGAGAAACGTTGTTAAAACTGCAATCGGCAAATAACTTGAGAAGTCACAAAGGCTACGCAGAGCGCAAATTTGTGTTTTTTGCTTGGTGGTGTGGCGGATCATCCCTATGATGTCCGCCCATCTTTAACTTCACATCATGGCTACCAACACAAGCGGAGGTTATAAATATAAACATCTCCACTTTTACAATTTATTCGGAATTTCTCCAGTCCCCGTGGCCTAACGTATCGCGGACTTTCCTCTACACTCTTATTAAGTGTGACTATAATAATTATTAAAAAATCTATGTAATTTATATCCGAGTGAGTACAATCTTTTATTAGATAGGTATATAAATTATCAGTTGCACCTGGTTCCACCCAATTGTTTGTAGTGTATCTATATTATAGAGTGTGGTATCTGGTAGTTTTAATACTCAGATATATTAAATAACACGCGTTTAAAACAATTACACATTTTATTATAAATTACAGTAAATTGATATATACAAGAGCGAAGTACAATAAATAGTTTACAAATTGAACCACTACGTGAGAGCACTGTCGTAGATAAAAAGCCTCGAACAAAACCCAGACATACCCTTATATTGAAACTCGAAGGTTTCCGAATGATCTATTCGTACGATTTCATGACCCGCTATACATATTGCCTGATACAAGGCGCAACATCAATATATCACATAGAGAGACGAGTTTTTAACTTTACCTTTTGAACACGCAATAATCATTCTTATAAATATTCTATAAATTAATTAATCACAATAATCAAAATAATCAAATAACTATCTCCTTATACATGTGTCTGTGCATACTCCTTTCCTGTTCTCAAAAATTTCTCAAGATATTTGCCGATTTTATCACAAAGTGTACAGTATTGAATGATTACTTTTAGTCCGAGAGATAGTAACGTTTCTCGATGAATCATTTTTTTTTATATTCTCTTTCTTATTTAATGTAGGTTTAAAAATGGTGAGTCTGGCACCTGGGAGTGATTGCGTTTACCAGGGCGCATCCTCTTTATAGGTGATAATTGAAGATGTTTTCTTTTACGGTGCTGGCCGATTTACTAATGATACTAATAACAATTAAGCACTACATAACCCTCAATTATTATTATTACCATTATACACTTCCTCAAAAGAATTAGCAGA